>OZ001647.1:27047649-27538911 GCA_963924145.1 Pyrausta purpuralis
CACAACAGCCACGATGGGGTCTCCCTCCGGGGGGGCTCAAGCCTAGCGGTCATCCTTAGGGTTGTGGCCTTGCGAAAACCGTGGGCGATCGGCGGTATTCGGGCTAGCACCCCGCTTACTGCTACTAATTTACGCGCTCCAGTCTCTAAAGAATTACAGCGTCTACCGGGACGTCCAGGGGCCCCCGGTCGAGCGCTTGAATTACAAGGGGGTGCAGTGGGTCCCCCAGATGTCGCGGGGCCGGCGGATTTGGGATACCCTTGTCCGCTGTGTGACCGTACATTCACAACCAAAACAGGGCTTGGCCTGCACAAACGTAAAGGCCACCCTGTGGAGGCAAATATTGACGCGCGGCCGGCGCAGGTGAAGCGTCGTTGGCGAGAGGAGGAGTTGGACTTGCTGGCGCGGACAGAGGCCGAGATGTTTCTCGAAACGGGTGAAGCTGGGAGCAATAAACGTCTCCATGAAGCGTTGGGTTCACGATTGGATAGAACGTTAGAGGGGATAAAAGGTGTAAGAAGAACTCAATCCTATAAGGATAGAGTTAACAGATTTAAGGCCGAACATCAGGCCCGTGAAGCGGAGGTGGCAGCCCCTTCACAAGATAGATCCCCTCCTGAATGCACAACAGCACCCCGTCGACGGAGACGTGTTCCTCTGAGAGCGCAAACAAGTTCCGATTCTAACTCTCCCACACGCCGAAGACCAGTGCCAATAGCCGCCACGCCTGAGAGAGACCACTCTTGCGACCGTCTGATTGCGGATCTCCTTGCGAGAGCCGCGAGCAGACGGTCGCGGGGCGCTCGATCGCAAAGGCGTGTACGATTAAATCCCGGAATTGACGATGACGACGCGCAGCCGCCAGCCAGAGTAAATGCAAGACAGCGCAGGCGGATTGAATATGCGCGCATACAGGAACTGTACAAGAAGTGTCGTAGTCGCGCTGCTGCCGAGATAATTGATGGCCAATGCAGGAGTGTGAAGCACAGTCTTGAAGAGTTGGAGACCTATTGGCGACCAATTCTGGAGGCTGTTTCGAACGCTCCTGGACCCACACCGGAAGCTCTCAACGCTTTACGCAGAGATGAGCAGTACGGGGGCAGCCATGATTATTCTCGGCTTTGGGAGCCCGTAAACTCAGAAGAGCTGAAGGCTACTGCAGTTGACTTACAGACAGCGCCAGGACCCGACGGTATTACCTCGGGGGAATGGCGAGGCGTTCCTGTAGAAGACAAAGTGCGCATATTCAATTTGTGGATTCGAACTGGAGAAATCCCTGAACCATTGCGACGTTGTAGAACGATCTTCGTGCCAAAGAAGGATGATCCTGCAGGTCCGGGTGACTATCGGCCAATTTCGATTGCGTCGGTACCGCTTCGGCATCTGCACTCTATCCTGGCGCGTAGGTTGGAAGCATGTTGCCCCCCGGATGTACGACAGCGCGGTTTCATCTGCGCCGACGGCACCTTGGAGAATTCCGCGGTGCTGGACGCTGTACTGGGGGATAGCAGGCGTAACTTGCGGGAGTGTCACGTGGCAATTCTCGATTTCTCGAAGGCATTCGACACAGTGTCTCACAAGGCACTTGTGGAGGTGCTTAGAGGGCGGGGGTTGCCCGGGGCCTTCTGTGACTACATCGCTCGTCTCTACGAGTCGGCCACTACCACCCTGCAGGTCGGCGGTAGGGCGAGCGAGCCTGTGAAAGTTGGTCGGGGAGTTCGCCAGGGAGATCCCTTGTCGCCGTGGTTGTTCAACATGGCAATGGACTTAGTTCTCGCGTCACTGCCGAAAGACGTTGGTTATAGGCTTGACACTGAGCGTGTTTCAGCGATGGCCTATGCTGACGATTTAGTCCTCATTGCAGGCTCAAAGGCAGGGATGCAGCTATCCATTGACATGGTTAGTCGCACAGGGCAACTTGTGGGTCTAAAGCTGAACAGCTCGAAATGCGCTATATTGTCTATGGTGCCCGACGGAAAACGCAAGAAGCAACACTATTTGACCGAACGGAATTTCCGCATTGGGTCCCGGTGGATAAGGCAAGTTACTTGTGTTGAACGTTGGAGATACCTGGGCGTCGATTTTAAGGCTTCTGGTCTAGTATCGTTAGAGAACGACTTCAAAATTGCTTTACACAACATCACAAAGGCACCTCTCAAACCACAGCAAAAGATCGAGGTGGTGAGAGGGCACCTCCTTCCGAGATTCCTTCATGGGTTCGTGTTGGGTACCGTCTCGGATGCGAGGTTGCGAGTTCTCGACGGACAAATACGGAACTCGGTGAGAAAGTGGTTGCGGCTCCCGAACGATGTACCTGTTGCTTTTTTCCATGCGAGTGTCAAGGACGGTGGCTTAGGAATCCCCTCCTTGAGGACTGGTATCCCGGATCTCGTTTTACGACGGTTTCGGGCGCTGGGCACCTCGAGTTGGGCCGCTGCCAGAGCTGCCGCCAAATCCTCCGGGATTCGAAAGAAACTCAATTGGGCCGATAAACAGGTCAGAAAATTTTCATTGGAAGATCCCCTGACGCACGAGAGGTCCGTAAGACGATATTGGAGCGAAACCCTCTATGCATCTGTTGACGGTTACGAGCTCCGCGAATCGTCACGAACACCCGCATCCACTAAGTGGATAAGGGAAAGGTGCATGGAGTATACGGGTCGCGATTACGTGCAGTTCGTGCATACATTCATAAATGCGCTTCCTTCCCGCATCCGCGGATCTAGGGGGCGTAGGGTGGGTCGTGAGTCGGAGTTGAACTGCCGCGCTGGGTGCACGGTTAGGGAGACTACGGCTCACACCATTCAACAATGTTTCCGAACTCACGGCGGCCGTATAGAGCGACATAACTGTCTTGTTCGGTCTCTCGCGGAGCTTATGATGTCTTCGGGGGGTTGGAAGGTGGAAGTTGAGCCGCGATTCGTCTTGCCGAGTGGCGCCGTCTGCAAACCAGATATAGTAGCCTCAAAAGCTGGTGTAGGAGTCGTAGTGGATGCACAGGTAGTCTCGGGACAGCGTTCGCTGGACGAGTCTCATCGCGATAAGTGTCATAAGTATGCGAGTCGCAGAGGCTTGTCTAAGTTGATCGCAGTTAAACTAGGATTGCCTCAAAATACAGCAATTCACTACACGTCCTGCACATTGTCATGGCGAGGTATCTGGTCTAAGTCATCGTACACTGATTTAATCGAAAGCGTTGGTATTCCAAAAGCCCTTTTAAGGGCTCTCCCAGGTTGTGTTTTAAGAGGGAGTCACACTAATTGGACGAGATTTAACCAAATCACGTCGGTTCGCGCGGCCGCTGGGGGGTCCGTTGCAGCCCCTCCTCTGGTTCTCCCAGGCTGATACCAGGGCCTGAACCCTTCGCGACGCGATTGTGCTACTGGGCGTCATGTCACGAAGTTGTTTCCAACTGAAGGGCTTAACATCCTACTGGTACAATGGCGGGCGTCTTGCGAGTTAGTGCTAGGTGACAGTGCAGCTCGTATTCCATAATGATTAATCGTTCGAGTTCGGCAACGGTGGTGGCCCGCGTCGGGTCGGACGGTCATCTAGTTGGAGTACACACAGCATGACGGTTGTCGTAAAAATAGCCAAATGCCTCGTCATCTAATTAGTGACGCACATGAATGGATTAACGAGATTCCCACTGTCCCTATCTACTCCATGTCTACACAGATCCATATCGCCTGGGCAACATGGTTTCAGGAGTGGAAAGTCGACGGTCACAGCGATCAACGCAGTAACGGACCGAGTTGCGAGTACCACTGAAACCTACGTCCAGGCGATACTATTAGACATCTCTGGGGCTTTCGACAACGCCTGGTGGCCCATGATTCTGCTCAAGGCTAAGCAGTGTGGGTGCCCGCCGAACATATACCGTATGCTCGTAGGGTACTTCACTGATCGCCGGGTTGGGCTATTCGTGGGGGGCAGGGTTATAACCACTCGACTGTCCACGCTGTCAGACTATGATGTGGGAAAACTGTCCGGCGATATCGCGCGACGGTTGCATGATAAAAATCGCGCGACATGTCGCGCGATAAAAAGATTATATAAAGAAAACTATAGTTGTGATTACGAAAACAAAAATACTGGTAGATAGGTAATAGTTATAAATATATAAAAAGTTGAAAATCTAATACACTTACTATACTATAATATATACTTTACTTAATTTATATATATACTATACTTAATACATAATTTTCAAGTGGTGGGCACTGTAGTACCACGGACAGTTTACCGTAAAAAAGAAAATGGCACTGTAGTGCCATTGGACTGCCGAGCGGGTATGGAAGAGCTCCACCATGGGATGTCCGCAAGGGTCTGTGTTAGGGCCAACCCTGTGGAATCTGCTGCTCGACGACATACTCGGGTTGCCGGTACCGCTTGGCGTGAGCATGGTGGCATATGCCAACGACATCACTATCGTCATTGAGGCCTCGTCCCGTGCACGGATAGAGACTAATGCCTCACAGGTACTCCAGGGGGTAACGGAGTGGGGACGTAGGAACCGCCTTAGTTTCTCTGCGCCGAAGTCACAGACTATCACTCTGAAGGGTAAGTTTAAGCGCCCCCCGACTGTGCGAATGGACGGTGCAACGATCCCCAATGTGACCGAGGCAAAGGTGCTAGGCGTGATCATCGACGGCGCAGGATCCTTTCTGCAGCATGCGGGCTATATTGGACAAAAAGCCGCGAATGGCTTCGGGAAGATGTCGAGGGTCTCGGCATCGACTTGGGGCATTCGGTACCGGGCGTTGAGGGTCCTGTATACAGGTACCTTCGTCGCCTGTGTCACATACGCTGCTGCGGTTTGGTGGAGGCGCACGTCGGTGTTTGTCGTGCAACGCGCGCTCTTGCGCACTCAGAGACCAGCTCTGACACTGCTCACCAAGGCATATCGTACCGTGGGCACAACGGCACTGCCCGTGTTACCGGCAGACCTGGAGGTTGTACGGGCTGGACGGGTCGGGCAGGAGTGCCCAGAGGGAGCCACAGGCAGAGAGCGTAGGACCTTGCGGCATAAGATCACGGAGGAGGTGATTTCCCAATGGCAGGACCGATGGTCTTCCAGTGAGCAGGGACGGGAGTTGTTCGCCTTTTTCCCGGAGGTGGCGGAAAGGATCAGGGCGCGCTGGGTGGAACCCGATCACCAGATATCGCAGATCCTGACCGGGCACGGGAAGTTCGCGAAGCGGCTGAACTCCCTGGGTTTGATAGATTCGGCGGAGTGTTTGTGCGGCGAGGCAGAGGAAACGCGGGACCACATCCTGTGGGAATGCGAGCTGTACGGCGAACAGCGCAGCGAGATGCTGGACGGCTGGAGCAGAACGACGTGCGGCCCCGTCTACCATACCAACCTGGTAGACACGGCGGAAGGATTCCGAAGACTGCGAAGATTTGCGCACAGCTGGTTCCGGACCAGAACAGCAATTCATAACCAGCGTTGACGAGCGTGAGCTATACATGTGTACGTCACGCCCCAGAAAGGGGAGAAGTGACAGAGGGACAAGGAAAGAGAAAATAACTTGTAGGGAGCCTGAAGCAAGCGCCGATCGGTGAAGCAGCCTGCTTAAGGTACGCACGAGAAAGTCCGGTCGGCGTCTCCCAAGATTCGGGTCGTATGCCACGACGGCAGGTAGACCCATGGGCGGAGGTGGGATTGTCCCTATCTACTATCTAGCGAAACCACAGCCAAGGGAACGGGCTTGGGAGAATCAGCGGGGAAAGAAGACCCTGTTGAGCTTGACTCTAGTCTGGCATTGTAAGGAGACATGAGAGGTGTAGCATAAGTGGGAGATCGTTTCGGCGGTCGTCGCTGAAAAACCACTACTTTCATTGTTTCATTACTTACTCGGTTGGGCGGAAGCGGTGCGCGGTCGATTCGTTCGGCGGGCGCACGGTGTTTCGTTCCAAGCGTGCAGAGTGGTGGCGTGGCGGCAACGCTCGTCACCGTTAAACTCCCGCGTGATCCGGTTCGAGGACACTGCCAGGCGGGGAGTTTGACTGGGGCGGTACATCTGTCAAAGAATAACGCAGGTGTCCTAAGGCCAGCTCAGCGAGGACAGAAACCTCGCGTGGAGCAAAAGGGCAAAAGCTGGCTTGATCCAGATGTTCAGTACGCATAGGGACTGCGAAAGCACGGCCTATCGATCCTTTAGTATAAAGAGTTTTTAGCAAGAGGTGCCAGAAAAGTTACCACAGGGATAACTGGCTTGTGGCAGCCAAGCGTTCATAGCGACGTTGCTTTTTGATCCTTCGATGTCGGCTCTTCCTATCATTGCGAAGCAAAGTTCGCCAAGCGTTGGATTGTTCACCCATCAAAAGGGAACGTGAGCTGGGTTTAGACCGTCGTGAGACAGGTTAGTTTTACCCTACTGATGGCTTGTCGTTGCGATAGTAATACTGCTCAGTACGAGAGGAACCGCAGTTTCGGACATTTGGTTCATGCACTCGGCCGAGCGGCCGGTGGTGCGAAGCTACCATCCGCGGGATTATGCCTGAACGCCTCTAAGGCCGAAGCCAGCCTAGCCGAATCCGGCAAGGATATGCTCACTGTGGAGCCCCGAGAGTCGGGAGGCTCTAAACAATGTGACTTTACTAGTCGCGCTTTACATCGTAAGGTGCGACGTCGAAGCCCATTTGAATCGCAGAGATCGGTGCGGTCGGTTTAACACGTGCACCACGGCTCTGAAGGTTCGAATTTACCTCAGTTCGATGTCGGGGCTCGGAATAGTCTGTAGACGACTTACGTTCCTGGCGGGGTGTTGTGCTCGGTAGAGCAGCGTCGTGCTGCGATCTGTTGAGACTCAGCCCTACGCCAGGTGATTCGTCCGAGGACGATCGTTTTTAATTTTTAAATAACATCGCAGTGGAAGGCTTGTATTCAATATCGTCTAAACAATATCTTTTTGTTTTTTCAAACACATCGCGATGGAAGGTTTGTATTAAATTTTGTAAATGTCATGTATCGATGGAAAGTTTGTTTTTAATCTATAGAATGATCGTTATATTGTTTGAAACGCATCGCGGGGGAATGTTTACTTTTGCTTTAACAACTCTCCGGTACACTTTTTTTTTTTTTGCAGTTACATGTAATAGCAGCGAAAACTACTTTTATTGAATAATAATCACAATGTGTTTTTACTTATTAAATTTACTTTTAATAAAATAAATAAATAAAAACAACTTCAATAACTTTCGCGACCGTGTAGGTATTAATAAATTACCTCCGTACATAAATAATATTATTACATTACTATAACATTATATTATTTTGTATGAATCAATGTTAGGAACAACTTTCATGTGGTTTGTTTCGTTCGTACTTTAAATTTCCCTTATAAACAACCTTAGCTCGCTCATATCACAAACTGTTACACTCAACATAAATAAAAAGCTTATAAATATTTAACGCCAATATTCTTTTTGACTGTTTAAACAAATGTTTAAATTTCGTTTTAGTTTACCTATCCTATCTGCCCAGTTTTTGCTCTTCTTCTTAGCTAACGAAATAATTTTAATGTTCAGTAAGTAAATGTAAACAACATAATAAATAGCATATGGTTCTTCGGCATTCTTATTTTTTTAACATAAATAAATATTACATATTATTAAACAAATACTAACATTTACGCAATTTCTTTGTTCGCAGGTAATTAACAAGAACATTAATAATAATAATAATAATCACATCCTCCGACTACCCCTGCCTGACCTGAGTGTGTGAGTTAGTGCATTAGTTAGTTAGTAAGTAAGTAAGTAAGTAAGTAATTAATTAAATTAGTAGGTAATTTCCTACATTAAACATAGATAAACATGTACTAATGAATATTCTCTCCGTAATCATAACAAACTAACAATACCAACTTGCCGGCTTTAAAACATTTCAACATGTCCATAAAATAAGAGTATATAATAAATTATCCGATTCTTTTAACTCAAGAAAGTAACAATAACACTTTTCTATAAACATTGAAACGATCACTTATTTCCAAGTCCTATTATAGCATCAATGATGAATACATAGATTATGTTTGTTTTTTTTTTTTTCATTTTTGTTTTTCTAATTCATATTGTATAGTAAAGCTTTATCTCTCTATGTAGCACTTGTTTTGCAGCGCCCAAATAGGGTCCATAATGATCCGTTTGCACATTGCCTTAATTATAAATAAAACCTATAATATTATTGTACATTATAGAGCAATGAAGTAGGTATAGTACCTTACTACTTACTACCACAACCTGATGTTTACTTTATACTCTCAGATTTTGTGTCTAGTAAAGAGCTATATGTAAATGACAGTGAAATACTAGCAAATAGTAACTTCATTATTTTGTTTTTTTTTCTGTGCAATTTATGAACGGTGCATACAAGCTGTGTTTGCGTCGATCTAGTTTAGCACCACACACACAAGTATCAAGGAAATGGATGAATTTACAATGACATGCCATTTAACTGATACCCATATAGTGGCTAGTTAGGGGATCAGCGGAAAGGCAAAAGCCTCGAATATTAAAAGCACGTTTAGTGTTTTTGTACTAAAATCTCAATAAAGACTTGTTGTTGCGTCTGATAGTCGACATTGTGTGGAGCTGAGCTGATGGTAGAACTTCTAAACGCTTAGGAATTTAGTAATTTTAGTGACAGAACTTATAATATTTAATTTGTAGCTTATTATAGAACACAGTCAAAAGGTGAAACCTCTCCTGTGATCACTTAAATTTGCAAACAAAAATAACTTTAAAAAATCCGACTTTAAACCAAAATGCACTAAAAAGTCTTATATTAACTGTTGACCCTTTAAAAAAAAGGATCCATTTTAGATGAACAATGTCTTTTTGGAGTCGGTGCTCTGATAGTTGATATTTGAGATAGTCAAAGTGTAGTGAAGAGGAGTTTATTGAAGACTTTTTAATGCGTTTTGGTTTTGAAGTGGGTTCTTACTTTTTAAAATTAATTTTATTTTGTATTAAGTATAGTTGTAGTATAATAACTACAGTATACTAGGAGACCCGATCCCGATCCAGTAATAACGGTTTTTTGGTACGGTGGTTAGCGCACCTGACTACTAAAATAGCTGTCGCGAGTTCGAATCCCTCAAGGGGCAAATGTTTGTGTAATAATAAGCACGAATATATTTGCAACTAAGTACCTAAGACATGTAATAATAATAGTCCCCTTAGCCGATTTCGACTACGGTAGCCAGTGACAACGAATGACCGACTGTGCGGGGCATTATTATAGTGCACAAGTGTGTGCGCTATCACAGGTGCACTCTCTATTCCGTTCACTCTCATAGCCCAAAGGGACAGCAATCTGAAACGGTTGGAGAGAGAGAGGCGCAAGATCAACGGATTTACTTTGCTTTCTGAGGCACGGGGGTGGAACACCGCCAACTTCCAAACTCCGGGTTACCCTGAGAATGTCGGAACAGAAAAGCACAGGTTCATGTTTTTAGCCCGACCCGGGGATCGAACCCGGGACCTCTGGTGCAGCTGTCGCTTTTAAATTCGACCCTCTCACTGCTGCGTCACCGATACTTATGTATGAGGAGGTTATGTACAGTTTATGTATTTTAGTATTCAAGCGTGACGTCCCCGTCATAATCGTTTACTGGTACTTAGTAACACAAGGACGAAAATTCCTTACTTCGTTATCAGCGGTGTGTCCTATGGATATATTTACTTAATCGTTACCTAACTAAATAGGTATCCTATTAATATTATAATATAATAAACCTTAATATTTGCCCTCAATTACCTACATACGAATAATAATAAACTCCATAATGTGTTTCTAGATACTTATGTCCCATTTGCACTCAAACGGGTGCACCATTTTTTTAACATGGAAAGTTTAAATAAAATTCGAGATACATTAACTGGATCAATCTAAAAGGAGATGTGTGAATCCTAGCGGGGTGAAGATTTTTATGCCAAATCTCACTAGGCGCGGGTGAAACCGCAGGGGGTAGCTAGTTTTCTAAATAAAGTGACAAAGTATCAAAAACACGGTAATCACCCATGGCAGCGCTTTGAAAGATAATTCATCTGGCCTAAACTTTTAATACCACAAAGTTTGTTCTGAACAACCTGTCTGGCCTGTCTAGAGTAACATAGAGGTCGTTGGTTATTATAGATTATTTTGGTAGTACAAAATGTAAAATATTGTATGTTTTTGTTATTTAAACTTAATTTCTCGAGAGTTTCGTTTTTTTACATTATTCTGAACAATACCATGATGCCGTCGCACTCGTCGTGGTATACCGACTTCAAAAAAGGAAATCAATTCGACCGAATGTTTTTTTGTATCTATGTTACCACATATCTCAGTAATTTGTCGACTGATTCGACTTTTTTCGCCTACCTAGAGGTTAACCTTCTAGTTGGTCCCATTATTGCTTAATCAGGTGGTATCTTGGTTCAATCGAGTGATAATCTCTAATTTATAGGGCACGTTTAGTGTTTTCGTACTAGAATTTTATTGTTGCGTCTGATAGTCGACATTGTGTGGAGCTGAGCTGGAACTCCTAAACGCTTATGAGTTTCGTGATTTTAATGACAGAACGAATAATAGATAATTAAGAGCTTATTAAAGAACAGAGTTAAAACGTGCAACCCCTCCTATAATCACTAATAATTTGTAAAACCACATGGTTTACAGAAGTATTATCATGTCTCCCAAACTACTCTCGGCTCAAGCGTAATTTTCATATTCTCTGTTTATTGTACTGCATACTTTTCAATCCGAAATTCCCACCCTATCTCAGGGAGCGCTTTCATTTTCTGCAGCCGTCGCGAGGTCTTGACATGCGGTCATCAAGGAAACTCCACCTTGAATCCCCCTGCCACACAACGAGCTATTATTAAAGAAAAAAAAAAGAAAAAAAGAATTTGGCACTAAGCTGAAACGGCACTACATGAGCTTGTTGTAGCATACATTATAATATGTATGTTACAATATGTTTATGTACGTGTATGTGTATTCTTATACATATAAAGATAATTTGTTTAGTTAAAGCTACACAATTAAACTAAGCGAGATTCGCACTCGCAGTCAACCACTAAAGTGGTTTGCGAGGCAATTTAGTTAATTTGTATTTATATTGTTAAATTAAAAATAAAATAGATAATAATAATTATTTTACAGTTTAATCAGTACAACTTTGGAACTCCTTTTACCCCTTGCTATTAGGCAGTCAACTTCAATAACTGTTTTTAAAAATCGCCTAAAATAACATCTTCTGTCTTCAAAATAATTCTCCCATTCTTTGGTGTCTCGATAAATTACTTTCATTTCACATTGGTTTATAATTATGTATGTATAATTATGTTTATAGTTTATGTTTTGTTGGTATATAATTACATATATTTGTTTTATTGTATTACTTATGATTGTATTTATTAATATACGAGGGTCATTCAATGAACACTTAGCCTACAAAAAAAAAAGAAAATTTTGAGAAAGAAGAGATTTATTTTTCAACATAGTCTCCTTTCAATTCAACACAGCCAGCCCAGCCCAGCGATTTCCCGAGGTCTTCAAAATAGGCCTCTGTGGCGGCGATAACCTCATCATTCGACCCAAATCTTTTGCCGGCCAGTGACTTTTTTAGATTTGGGAACAAGAAGAAGTCACAGGGAGCCAAATCTGGAGAATACGGTGGATGGGGTAGCAATTCGTAGCGCAATTCGACCAATTTGTCCATGACGACGGCGGAGGTGTAAACCGGCGCGTTGTCGCGGTGGAACAGCACTTTTTTCTTTGCCAAATGGGGCCGTTTTTTTTTACTCGGCGTCGAATCGGCCCAATAAGTCAGAATAGTAGAGCCCCTTGATTGTTTTACCCTTCTCAAGGTAATCGATGTAGATCACACCTTGCGAGTCCCAAAAAACACTGGCTATCACCTTTCCGGCCGATTGAACAGTCTTCGCCTTCTTTGGAGTACGTTCGCCGAGTAAAGTCCACTGTTTCGACTGTTTTTTGGTCTCTGGTGTGTACCAGTGAACCCATGTTTTGTCGACGGTAACAAAACGACGCAAAATCTCTGCTGAATTGCGTTGAAACAGCGCCAAACATTTTGCCGATGTGGTCTCACGGTTGCGCCGTCTGCTGTGAGTAAACTCGGCACCCATCGCGCCGATAACTTTTTCATACCCAGTTCTTCAGTTCAGATTAGTTCTTCGTGCAGAATGTGATGCACTGTCCCTTCTGCGATGCCTACAGTCTAAGCTATCTCGCGAATCTTCAATCGCCGTTCTGTCAACACGAGATCGTGGATTTTTTTACGTTAACTTCCTTAGTAGCCGTTTTTGGTGCACCTGGGCGTGGCTCAACTAAAACCGACGTGCGGCCACGAGCAAACTCGTTAAACCAATTTTTGACAGTCGCCATCGAAGGAAAAGAGTCATCGTACACAGCATCCAACCGCTCTTTGATTTCGCTGCGCGTTTTCCCTTTCAAAACCAAAAATCTTATCTCTGAACGATATTGTTCTTTTTCCATTTTTGTCAAACCAACCGACACGCTCGCTTCCAAAGGCTGTCAAAACAAAACAAATGAAGGGAAAAGACTGAAAACTACAAAAAGTATTTACTGCACGATAGTAAAACTGTGTTGTAACAACAGCGCCATCGGGCGGCAAGGCAAAGTAATTATTGAGTGCCCGTCGTATACGAATATATGTATGTTAATATAATATATTATTATTTACATAATTTGTCTCAATGTATAACTTTTATTTGTTATTTTTCCTTTTTAATTTTTTCGTGTGTGCGCGCGCGCGTGTTTGTGTGTATATGTGTGTGTGTGTGTGTGTGTGTGTGTGTGTGTGTGTGTGTGTGTGTGTGTGTGTGTGTGTGTGTGTGTGCATGTGTGCGTGTGTGCCAGTGTGCGTGTGTGCGTGTGTGCGTGTGTGCCAGTGTGCGTGTGTGCGTGTGTGCGTGTGTGCGTGTGTGCATGTGTGCATGTGTGCGTGTGCGTGTGTGTGTGTGTGTGTGCGTGTGTGTTTGACATAAACATCTTAGTACGCTTATGCATTTTAGTCGGAAGATTTTTTTGAAGAAAGTTTATTTGATTGGTTTTTCGAATACGAACTTCATTTTCAATGGCATGGGTTTTCCAAAATTTTTAATTTTTCTTTTTATATTTTAATGATTATAATTTTTCTTTTTATATTTAATGATAAATATTGTTTTAAGTTATTAATATTTGAAGACCTACATAGATGTATATCAGTATGTGTAATGAAAGTGATAATTTTTAATCAAGTTTTCGTGTTAAAGTAGTAAACATTATTACATTGTTTCCTTTTCCATTTCCTTCTACATTTTAAGCCTAGGTCCTGCTGCTACTCTTTAGTTTAGCCGGCTAAAGATAGAAGAAACTAACATTAACACCTCCACGAAGATAAACCTAGGTTTAGCCGGCTTATCTTAAGTTTATGTTCACACCTACCGTAACAGATATACCATGAATATCGACATCTTACTTCTAAAATTTCTACAGACCACTGAACTAAGACACTAAAGGTTATTAAATGTCAAATGTTTATTTTTTCGAATATAGCTAAGTCGTGACTTCGTAACATCCAACCTCTTTTACTTACGCTCTTTTAGAATGGAGAGTTTCTATACAATGATGATAAGCAAAAATACAGAAAAAATAAAAACATGCCTATAAAAAATTTGGAATGTTGTCAATTAAAGCCAAACGGCATTTGTTGGATATATTTTAGGTGGTTTACCTAAGGAATGTGTTGCAGTTTAAATTGCATCGCCTGCAAAGTTACGCTCCATGTGTCGACAGCACATCAGGCTATCCACTTTTGTTGCAAACTAGCCCTTATTACAACTGCATAAGATACCGCAGTGTTTACCTTGACGTGCTGTTGTCATACCTACTCAGTTGACGTACAACTGATACGGACTCCATAGTTTACAATTTGAGGGAACTATTGATTAAAAGCGTGCTGTAATTTATGTATATTTCCGCAAAGTAATGCAATTGTCTCGGTGTAAATCACGCTGCCCGAGGGTGGGTTCTTATATGTTCTTAGTTATGTTATTTAAGCAGACAATGAACAACATTGGACAAAGCGGAAAAGGCGCTTTTTAGAGTCAACTACCTATTACAGAAAAAAGAAAATTTGAAAATTTTGAAAAATCCCACGACCATAAATAATTTCTAATCAAAAATCAACTAAATAAAGTTTTTAAAATCGCCCGACTAAAATGCGTAAGTATCTACCTATTTATTAATTATTACAAAACCAAGAAATTACATTGGGGCTAGCATAGCCAACTCACTGTTACATTTCAAATATAATGAGAATAAGAATTAAGCTTGAACAAATTGGTTATTATATGGCAGATAGTGGCGGCGCTGACGGAATTACTTGGTTTTGTAATAATTAATAAATAGGTAGTAAAATATTTTAGTAAACTTATGCATTTAAGTAGGGGGATTTTATAAGTTTTATTTAGTTGTTTTTTTCGATTACGAGCATTATTTTTGGGCTTTTTCAAAATTTTGCTTTTTATTTTAAACTTTTTCAGTGTTTTCTTATTAATATTCTCTTAACGCATAAGTCATCCCTCAATAACTACTTGTTATATTCAAATATTTCGTAAATTAAAATCTGTATATCGGTCAAGACATTCTGGAGATGAATGGGAACATCAGATAATCATTTTACGAGCGAAAGAAATGGTGACTTCAGTGCCCCCTGGTGGATTTCTACTATAATGCTTATCTAAGAACCGCGTGGATTTGTAAAAAAAATCTGCACAAAACTGCATCTCAATCGTTCAAGCCGTTCTGGGAACATTAGATAGTTATTTAAAGAATAAAAGACATGGCAACTGCAGCACCCCTGATGATTAACGCTATAATACCTATCTAAAAACCATCGCCAATAAATTACTAATCCATTGCAGAAAATTGCATGTTAATCGGTCAAGCCGTATTTGAGATACATGAGAACATTCAATAGTCATTTTACGAAATAAAGATGGCAACTTCAGTGCCTCCTAGTGGATTAACAATTTAGTACCTATCCAACAACCATCGCCAATAAATTACCAATCCTTGGTTCAAGCCGTTCTGGAAATACATTGGAACATTTGTTTGTGTGTTTGTGTGCAAACACATACACATAATACAAAAACTCACAAACTTCCTCTCACTGTAAATGCATACCCTTTCCGTTCCGTCGCGGATAAAAGAGCATCCGTAGTATTTAATACTAAGTGCTCGTAGCGCAGTGGCAGCAGCGCTTTGGTAGTGATACCGAAGTGAAGAAACCTACGGCGCGGTCGTGTTTGGATGGGTGACCATTCCGACCTCATAAGTGACGTACATCACGAGTATCTCCGTGCTTCGGAAGGCACGTTAAGCCATTGGTCCCGGCTAATATCAGTTGATATAAGACTTTAAGCCTAGTCAGAGGACTTATGGGCGGCTTGATAATATCTGACTGCAGGGTTATTCACTTGCTATGCTGGCCATTGTTTTGAATTAATATCAAATGGCTCCAAGCTACCGATCGGCATTATGTAAAAATATGTTCCTCTATAGGTAAGTAACTCGCGTTGATTCAAACCGACTCGTCGCCAGTGCAACGTCAATCAAACACAGAGGCTAGTGACAGACTGGTTTATTGCTAGCAAAGCTTTCCCTCAAATACATTAATAAAGTAAGATGACTACTAACTATCTAAAAGCAAACACCCCTCCACCAACCTGCACTGAGCCCAAGTGGTGGAGTATGTCTCAAAATTACTCATAGTTGAGGTAAGGCCTTGGATGAATTAACCACTGGATATGAAACGCAAGAGCAAATGTATGAAAACATTATTAGCCAATTTCTGCGGGGCGGGGGGAGCTTGTCGTGTCAATTTTTGACATTTAGTGCATGGAAGTGTCGATATTTTTTTATCGATATATGTGGAAAGAATGAACGAACGAATCTTTTGTAAAATTATATTAAATTTTATCACCAAAACAATAAATTACATTATGGGCATGTAATGCACAAACCATCAAATGAACAGTTGAAACATATAAAGTCGTTTTATATGAACGATCTGGCAAGTATCACTTAGTTTGTGTGAACTTTCTAAGACATTTTGAAACAGCCCGTTAGTACACAATATAGCCTTGCACCATTAAAATCCTCCTATGGGATAATTGAGCAGTAGATTTTTTGCGTTGGCATTCAATCACGCTTGGCGTAAATTGGATGTCACATATTCGGTGATGTTTTGTGGGGATCCATTTTGCCTCTTTTTGGACTGCTTCTTTCCACTTTATTTTCCTAAATAATTCTACAGAAAATATGAAATAATATTATAAAGATGTATTGTCAAATATGAAGTTTAAAATTTTAAACTAAACTGTTGTATTTTTAAGATTACCTTAATCTACTTTCGAGTGAAACATTTTACAGATTAATCATTTTATTTTAAAATAATTTATATTGAAAATTTAATAAATGTTTATCGATATGATTTATCGACAATTGTCAAGCACAATTAAAATTAAACTGACAAGAGAACGAATGATAAATATATGATAATCCTACCGTATAAAGTATACGTTATCTTGTTGATTTTGTAATAACAGACCACCACTTTTTAAAATGGCAATGTTACTTTTCTCTTGGAAAACACATTTTACTATTTTAATGAAAAATAACAGCTTTTTTGGGATAAAACGATACTTACGGATTAAAATAAATATTGTTTGTCTTGCCGCTATAATTTTTACACAAAATAAGCCACATTTATCCATTTTTTCCGTCAATGTTTCTCACTGAGCTCTATCACCGTACTGACGAGACGTCACCCGTTAGTGAGGCCAAAAAGCCCGCTTCGTGGCTAAGGGGGCACCAGCGAAATTGCCCGTCATTGCGCGTCCAGTGGTTTATTCGTCCAAGGGTAAGGCCTTTGCCCAGCAGTGGGATGTTACAGGCTAACTTTACTTTACTTAGTATTTAATCCACCAACACGCTCCATTGGCCGCCCAGCGCCTCGTGCGTCGCTCCGTCCATGAGCGCACGATATTTTAAAACTTAGACTCTGATTTTTAATTAGATAGACCAAAATGACAATTGGTGGGATGCCACTTTTTCGTAATACAAAAATAGTGTTGTGCCTAAATATTCGACAAATTCAATTCTGATTCAATTTTTGCTTTTAAATGATTATAGAATAATTAATTGGATATAGTTTGAATTTGTGTTGTGCAGATTTTTTTTTTGCATAAAATAAAATAGTTTGTTATGTATTACAAAAAAAATAACAAACAAGTTTTGTTTTAAGATCATGTTACCTGCAAAATAATATAATTTCTAATAGTGTATTTATAGAAAGTAGTAAATAGTCAAAATAGGTTGAAGTCATACAAAATATTGGTATTGCATGTGAAGGGACTTAATTTTTTACCTATAAGAAAAAATGTTTATGTATTACGTTTCTTTGTAATTGTGTTCAACGTTTTACATGTATTATTTATCAAAATAAGTAGAATCACGAAATTGAAAAATTGTATCACAAATTCAATTAATTGTTCATAATTGCATAGTTACCACACTATTGCACTACGCTTGCAACATTAAAAAATAAAAAGTTCGATTGAAGCTGTCATTTTGGTCTATCTAATTAAAAATCAGAGTATAGAGATCTCCTAAGATAATTATTGGGAGTCAATGGTTTCAAGGGCAAATACTCGAGCCGAGAACTGGTCCTAAAAAATATAACGCCAAAGTCGACACGAAAAGAAAGAGGGCAAATATGTACAAAATTTAATTCTTGTGACAAATAAAGTATTTATTTAGATAAGGATCAATAATTTATTATATTCATGAAAACAGGGAAAATAATACGTTGCCATATACCTATTTTTATTACACACATTATAAAGGATATAATAATCAAAAAGGTATATGTTGTCGCTGATATATTATTTAAAGCAAACATTTATGACAGACATCATAATGGAGTAACACTTACAGTTTTGGCAGCGTACGCAAAAGAAGCTCGAATATTACAGATTTTTTTTCCGGCTTCATTAACTATTAAAGTCATATCTATACTAAAGTTCGTTTTTCTTTGCTAGTCAAATAATGTAAACAATCTTATAATAACTTTTAAAATAAAAGCTGTGATTAAAATACATTTACTTTTTGATTTAAAAAATAAACTCAATGTTAAAAGATGCTTTTCCTATGTAGACGGTGATCTCTGTGTTTAGTTTATTTTAAAATGAATTATTTCAGAAAAAATAATATTGTCAAGATTGTTTACAATATTAAACAAGCAAAAAGGAACGGACTTTATTAAAATACATATCTTAATAAAATACTCCAATGTACTTATAAGGTTTTTTTTTGATAAAGTTTCATCAAAATCTATTGAGTAGTTTTTGCGTAAAGAAGTAACACGCTTACATCTATCTTAACAAACTTTCGCGTTTATTACCTATAATATTAGTAGTACAATTTTCGCTATTTACCTCTAGAACATGGTAAGTTAACAAAACAATTATCCAACGACTCTCAACATCCCCTCAATTAAGTAAAATATTTAACTATGGCCTAACTGTTGAGGGAATGTTCAAAGACTTTAGGATATTCAGACTTTCACAATCCAGACAGTTCAAGATGTTTACTGTCCTTCAGGCCTACAAATTTGTTTTGATTAAGTAGACAAATGAAATAGTTGAATAATTCGTACACTCGACGCGTTGCCAACGTAAGATGCCGGGCGTCAGAGGCGCGGGGCAGGGAGATCCTTCATGTACTAAGTTGTTTTCTTTTCATACAAGTTTTACGTCTTCGGCTGTATGCCATACAGACTTACCATTATTCTTTAGTAAAAATTGTTAATTTTTTAACACTTATCAACTAAAACTAACACTAAACTAGCCTATCTTAACCTAACTCATTGAAATGAGAGGTGGATCGCATTTCAATGCTCAACAAGGAAGCTTAGCGCAGGAACAGCGATCCGGGTAAGACGGCGTGATCAGATCGCTTCACTTAATTCCCTACTTTAATTGCATTGATTTCTTCAAAAGCACAAATTATAATGACAATTCCACTACACAATTACAATAATTGACCCGAAAAAAATAATAACTAAAACGAAGAAATAAGGTCCGTCCTTCCCTTTTCGTTTCCCGCGCAAAACTCCTTGTTCTAAGTTGTCGTTGGCTGGTGATGGACACAGCCTATTGTACGCTCTTCGGATGACTCCAGCAGATGTGATGACGTCCACAACTTGAGTGATGTTATGCTGGTGAGTTAATCGTGTCCGTTACTTATCCCTCAAGCGTATGTGAACGAGACACAATAGGTATTCTATTGTTATGCGGTCTCATGCGACCGCTCGGGTGTTGAGGTAAGCAATGAATTAGCTTGTAGAGCGAATTGAAGTACACCGTTTAATAGTTAGAAATATGCTTACATAGTGCGCCAAATAAATAAAATTAAAGTGAGGTCACCGTTTTTTAATTAAAAAAAAATACGATTTCTGTGGGTGTAACGCTGGTCTAGCAGCAAAGTCTTTGAATAATTACTCTGGAGTAGAACCATAATAATATACAGGATGTTGTTTTTGTCAGTGACATCCAACTCAGGTATAATACTATGAGTTATGCTTGTTCTAAATAATATTTTCTTTAAATTATTTGCAAGTTTTATAAAAGAAAACCTCTTAACAACATTCTAATAAAACTCAAAACTAATTCTAGTAGGTAATTGAGAAACAAGCATGTGTTTGGTGATCAAATAATCGAACTATTTAATAAATAACCAATTTCTACACTTTGAGCGTAATACGTGCTTCGAGAGCTTTCACACTTAGGCGTTTTGAGCGCGCGGCAGTCGCGCTGCTGTTAATTTCATACATAAAAAATATAAGACTTCATCGTCTAAAAAGTATTCCTTAAAGAAGTTTATTGGTGAGCTTTTTCTCAGTGAAAATACCTATTAGCCTATGTATGGATAATTGCATGTATTCAAGTACGTTTAAGTAGGTTTATTTTTAATTATTTATGTAAGTATGTGTATTAGTAGCTTAAGATTAATTTGTTGCTTTTGTGTTATTTTACGATGCCTCAATCGTTTTTGCTTCAACCAATAGTTTACTGGTAGAGAATGCTTTAAGTATTAAGTCCGCCATTTGTACTTTAGTTTTGTCAGTGCAATTAAGAATACCTTAAATAATTAAAATGACAGCAGTAAGCTTATCACATTAGTAAGACGCGCTGCTGTCAATTTAATGTGAAGGCGCACTTACTGCTGTCATTTATGTAAGGAATTATCAGCAGCGCGGCTGTCGCGCGACCGTCGCGCTGCTAATATCGCCTAAGTGTGAAAGTGCTTTAAGAATATTACATTATTTTACGCCACCTCAAAGAATACGAAGAGCCGGCGTAAACTACAGTAGTAGTAGTGTAGTTTCTAATGATTCCACTTTGACTCCAAAGTAATAACGTATAATTGTTATTATCTCAACTTTTTTATGCCCGTGTTAAATGATACTATCTATACTAATATTATAAAGCTGAAGAGTTTGTTTGTTTGTTTGTTTGAACGCGCTAATCTCAGAAACTACTGGCCCGATTTGAAAAAAAATTTTTACGTTGGATAGTTCATTTATCGAGGAAGGCTTTAGGCTATATAGCATAAAGATACGACTCATAAGACTACAGCAGCAATGAAAAATGTTGCGAAAACGGGAGAAAGATATTCCTTTTGAGAGCTTCCGCTGCGTACGCTGCGGAAACCGCTTAAGTTACACAAAAATCATGTATGACAGGATTGTTTAACATTACGAGTTCTAAAATAAAGTCCGCGGCAGCATATGCCTATCTTTTATAGTTGACTTACTACAACCTATTTTTATGTTAATATATTTGTAAAAAAATAATGCATTATTTTTAGAGGTGTATTATACACACAGGTATTTATTCTTATCAAAATAAGTACATTCATTATCACGAGCATTTCATTTAGAATAAAGTTGTCCTTTATATCATTTGATTTCAATAAATATCTTAGGGGCTATCACAGTTTTAACATAACTCCGCACCAAAATAATGTTCTCAGCTTAAGTACAACGTGCGCTTGCGCTAATATATTATAAAGCTGAAGAGTTTGTTTGTTTGAACGCGCTTATGCCAGGAACTGCTGGACCGATTTGATAAAATATTTCTGTGTTGGATAGCTTATTAACGAGAAAGGCTTTAGGATATAAAACATCACGCTGCGACGGGAGGGGAGGGAGCAAACTCAAAACGCGCGGACGAAGTCGCGGGGGACCGCTAGTTATTTTATACAAAATGCTCCGTTATAGTTCTTACACGCTCATAATTACGTAAACATAGGTATCTTATACATTCATTTTTTAAAGAGTGTAAAGTAAGTAGGTACTTATATCAGAAGGGGCAATTCTAATGCAGTTTGTATATGAAAACAGTTAATTAGACGAATTTTCGGTTGTCGGAGAGATTTCTATGCATTTAGATTCCTTTCATGCAGTAGTTTTTTACGAGTGGATGTATACTTATGGCTACATTTTTTTGGTTAGAAGGTGAAACTCATAATCGAATACCACACGGTAAAAGTTCGATTGACGAGATGATTCTGGGCCCAGGAGACTGATTCTCACGGCAATCGGACTTTTTTCGTGTAGTAATTCGATTGCGTATTTAAACATTTTACTTTAATAATCAAGTGAAATATTTACACGTAAAAAAACTATCGCATCAACAAAATCTAAATACATAGAAATCGTGACCCCAAGAAATCAAAAAAACATTTTTTTCTTCTACAAAGAAAGTTCGAATGTTGAACTTTTATCGTAAACGAATTGCACGAGAATTGCCCCTAGGTTTCAGGATTTAGACTTCGAACTCTCACAAATATAAATAAAAGTGAAATCAAATGATTTCACTGTGAAATCAAATTACACTGTGAAATCGAATGATTTCACTTTTATTTATATTTTAAAGGTTAGAAACTTATATAACTTACTGAACGCCGCCCGGTAGTGTCTCAAATTGTCGATTTCCGTAGTCGAGTTGCTGTGCGGCTTTTACGGTCACCGGGTCTCTGGTTCGATCCCCACCCCACAGCTCGATTGTGATGCTGGTTTTGCCGTCGTTGCTTATTAAATTCCATAACATTTAATGTAGGTTAGAGGAGTGATAGATATCTTATTTTCAAAAAACCTAACTTCCCAAACTCGCGACTAAGAAACAGTAGTCTAGACTTAGAGCTTTAGGCCCTACATCTAATTAGGCCGTCGTGCGGTGAGGATGTGTTTCGCTTCTGTGCGCATTAATTTCTAGTTGAACTTTCAAACGCTCCTAAGTTTTAAGGGCTAGTATTTGCTGTTGTATTACATTTTGTTGTAAATAGCTGCTCTTTTTAGGGTTCCGTTGCCGAATGGCAAAAAACGGAACCCTTATAGTTACGTCAAGTCTGTCTTTCCGCCCGTATGTCACAGCCCCTTCATTCTGTAACTATAACCATCCCACTGTTGAAATTTGATGGTGTTTAAGGGGAGGCTCCCATACATGAAACTAAAACCTTCTGTTATTGTTAAACCTGTGTGTTTTTTTGTCAAACGCGTGTGGGGTTTCTATGGTAGGGCTTTTAAAATGACATAGAGGTTTCTAAAACCATTTTCTTTTAAAGTATAATGTTAATAGATAGACGCTTCTAAAGTGGTAATAATACAACCCCCCCCCTCCCATCTACCTTCTAAACTAAGCAAGTGGTAAATTTTGAAAAAAAACATAATGTAGGTCTTAACAAATACTTCCAACGAAAATTGGTTTGGATGGGATCGAACTAGTAGTTTTGAGATATAGCACACTTTTTTAACAACTGCAAACATAACTTTGTGCTTCATACGAAAACTATGAAAAACAAAGTTATATTTGCTTTCAATAAAATATTGTGGTATTTTAGCTACGAGTAAGTGGAAGTAAGTGGATTCCCTAATTTAGTTAAAGTTGGCACGGAACTCTCAGTGCGTGAGTCAGTGGTTTTTAGGGTTCCGTCGCCGAATGGCAAAAAACCGAACCCTTATAGTTTCGTCAAGTCTGTCTGTCTGTCTGTCTGTCCGTCCGTATGTCACAGCCATTTTATTCTGTAACTACAAGCATCATACTGTTGAAATTTGGTAGGAAGATGTATCCTGTTAACCGCTTTACGATTCTTACATTAAAAATAAAAATAATGACATTTAAGGGGGGGCTCCTATACATGAAACTAAAACCAAAATTTTTTTTTAGTCTAACCTATTATACGTGTGGGGTGTCTATAGATAGGTCTTTTAAAATAACACCGAGGTTTCTTAAACCATTTTCTTTTAAAGTCTAACGTTTCGTAGCTAACTTCTGAACTAAGCGAATGTAAATTTTGAAAAAATATATAATGTAGTTCTTAACAAATACTTTCAATAAAAATTGGTTCGGGCGGGATCGAGCGAGTAGTTTTTGAGATATATCACATTTTCAACAACCGCAAACATAACTTTGTACTTCATACAAACACTATGAAAAACAAAGTCATATTTGCTGTCAACAAAATATTGTGGTATTTTACTAAGTGGAAGTTAGTGCATTCCCCAATTCAGTTAAAGTTGGCACGGAACCCTCAGTGTGCGAGTCCGACTCGCACTTGGCCGTTTTTCTAAATATATTTTTAAAAAGGACATGTATCGCTATTAAAAGGATAGTTGCCCTGATTTTTTGTGGTACGTGTGTGTTATTTTTATTTGGACTTTTACTCATTGTGGAAATAAAATACAAAAAAATGAAATAAGGAGCGCACTCACGCTTCTTAACGCGTCGAGTATGTACTACAAAACAATGATTTCGACGAAATGGACGGAAATAACATAGGGATAATTTGTTACATTTATTGTATTTGATCTCACACTTAGTTAGAATGATATGCTCACGATGCCAATTAAAAGATTTTAAAAACCGCAAAAATATTTTTATGTTTTTTTGAAAGTCTTTTTGTTTTAGGAGCAACCTTCAACTGTTAAAACACCAATTGTCTTAAAACTTCATAAAAGTTTTGCAGAGCTTTTTGTTTATGTACAGACCGAGACGAAAAAACGAGTTCCACAAAAAAGCTAAAATTAGAAGAATCCGTAATTTGTAGGTCATAAAATACACATCACAGTTAAATAAATGATTTAAGTAACTAAATTCATAATTATTTTGAGTATATAAACTTATATTTTAAAATTAGGAAGATATTTGAATAATATATGCTTTTCCAAAAAAGTCAAATCCGACTTCAAAACCTTTAAGAATTTTTAGTGCATTTTGGGGTTGAATTCGGGTTTTTACTTTTTTTTGTGATAGTTAATTTTATTTACTTATTATTTTAGTGATTGTAGGAGGGGGGAGAGGGCACATTTTGACTCTTTTCTTTAAGAAGCCATTTCGACCATCAGCTCTTCTCACACAATTTTGACTATAACACATGACGTAACAACATTTCAACATTAGGATTAATTTTATTATTTTTAGGGTTTCCCTCAATTGCATCAAGATCCAATCATCAGATCCCGACTTGGCCAACTGAAAAATATAACCTCTAGGTAGGTTATTTAAAATTGGTCCACAATTGGATATGATATGAGGTAACATAACAAAAAATGCAAGGTACAGTAGAATAGATATCCTCCTCCTTTACTGAAGTCGGTTAAAAAGTGTAGCATCTGTCCCGCCTAGTCTTATAATATTAAACCTTTTTTATGTGGGTACCTTTATTAAATTTGTCCGTCAATGCATTTACGAATTCAATCGTCCGTCCAAGCCATTCATATAGGTATGAAGCAATTTATTATACGGGATGTTTCATGTCAGGTGTAAAGCCCGTGCAACACAGGCATATCATAGGCTATGATGACCATACTATCAAATGAACCTCTATGTATGTTCAGCAATTTTGGTAGTTACCGAGATATTTGCAAATAAAGCTCCTTACTAGTCTTAGGGCTGATTTTTCAATAGTCAGATAAGAAATATTCGTCGAACAAAATACAATATGGCTAATTTGAAAACGTCACCCAATGTCAGAAAAAATACGTAACTGTCATTTTTTAAATCAGTCGCTTTATAATTTATCAGTCTGATAAGTTTTATCTGACCATTGAAAAATCGGCCCTTAATTGAAAATTGGTTTGAACGAGATCAATAGTAGTTTTTGAGATAAAGCTCATTTCTACAACCGCAAATATAACTTTGTTTTTCACAAATACAAACTGAGAAACAAAGTTGAATTTGCTGTCAAAATATTGTGGTAGTAAGGCAAGATAAAAATTTTGTGGTATTTTTCCAGTTAGAAAGACGAATCAAATCTTTATTCGCCTGAGGGCCGATTTTTCAATGGTCAGATAAAACTTATCAGACTGATAAATTATAAAGCGTCAGATTTAAAAAATACAGGTACCTATGATTACTGACAACTAGGTGACGTTTTCAAAGCAGCCATATTGTATTTTGTTCGACGAATATTTCTTATCTGACTATTGAAAAATCAGCACTTAAAAGACCTCCTTTAACAATAGAAACTAATTTGGTTGTCAGTGCATACCTACCGTTTAGGTATTCCTAGTAGTATTTACAAGTCTTGTAAATTATTAATATTTGCGTAATTTAAAGGCAATTAATTACATACAGGAATGTTAATTATAAGCCATGTCTAGGTGGTGAGCCTACAAGTTAGGTGTTAAGTAATCGTTTATAGAATAATAATTTCAATTTGATACAATTTCAGGGCTTTCGAAAATATTACGGCCTTTGTCACGTAATATATTATGAAGTAAAATTAAGATACATTATTAGTGAGTAAATAATTTGCAATTAAAAGGAACGTTCAACAACTCAAGTACGTAGGTACTATAGAGGTCAATGTCGCCTTATCACCTTGAGACCCAAAACTGCTTGTACCTTGCGTAGTTTATTTTACGCCAGTTTAATTATCATACACACACACTTTCATAAGTTTACTCGTTCATTACTTATTATTAAATAACACACGCATTTGTATGTTATATTAATCATGCTTCTGATCAATAAGCACCACAGCAAAGAGTGTACTCTTCTAATACAATTTTATAATACTTAAAAGAAGATGTACCAACTCATGTAATATTTATCCTGAAAGAACAATAAAGATTATGATTATTATTATGATTATGATTATGAATATCATGTGTGCAAGCGATTTTCGTTGAAAAGTGGTCAGGTACCAGATACCTCGACCGCACCTTCTCATAGTCACCCTACCACCCAGCTATAGACACAGTATACACTTTTACATAGCGGTAGAAGTGCAGCGAAGTTATAATTTTATTTTGACCAGGGCCCAGTTTCTCATGCAGGTCACATTTGATAAAAGTTCACCAATCTAACTACCTTTTTGAAGAAAAATAAAACAGTTCTTGCCTTCTCAGGGTCACGATTTCGATGCAATCGACCTTGTCTGGTGTGGTAGTTTTTGTTGTGTATCCACACGTAAAAACTACCACAAAAGATATCACTTGACTTTTTCAGTAAAACTCGCAATCCAACTCGTACGAAGTTCGATTTGCATGGGAATCGGGGCCCTGGTTTTCGATTCAAAATGTGAATGCAGTGAAATATTTTAACATAAATTTGCATGACGGTTTATTAAAGTTTTTTCATTATATTTGAAACATGGTTACAATCTAGAGTACGTACCTACACTGTGAGTACATAGTAAATGGTTGTCAATAACTTGTTTTCTGCTGCATTTCAGAAAAAACAGCGCCTATCCATTTTTAATTGAAATGTTTTATATAATATTATGCTTTAGGGAAATTTCCGAAGCTGTAGGAGGCCACATACACTAACGTAGCCGAAAGGTAATTAAAAACTTTTGTATTATTCGTGTGCTACAAAATAAATTACAACGTACTGACAAATTTAATATGAGTCTTGTTACTTTTAGTGAAAATGCGCTGTCAGAATTACGGCATGGTAAATATTGGACACCAATCACATACATTGCTCTGATCCCAAAGTAAGTAGCTAATTGCACTTGTTTTATGGAAATCAGACACAACGGTGAAACCACTACACGTAGACCCGAGACAATAGAGAAAATTTTGATTTCTATATTGATCCGACCGAAAAATCGAGGTCGTCAAAATGATATCAAGTACCTTGCTTTTTAACAAGGCTTACAGCTTAGATTTTTAGATCATTAGCAATATGCTATGACATGTCAAACACTTCTTAAATAGAAAAGATTGAAACTCTTTTATTATAAATTTTAGTTTTATGATTTAACACTTTGACGTCGTTCTCTTTTTTATTGCTAATATAGAAAACCATTATTAATATCATATGATAAAAGTGTGTATTGTCTATTAAAGTCGAAATAAAATAATTCTATTTTCGTTATACAGTTAAGGCTTCGTATTGTTGGCGAGGCAACGATCTCCGTACCTATTCAAACTTTATACCTTGATTTGCTTGACTGAGCGCAATGAAAAAAATATCTTAATATCAACTAAATCGGGCACAAAAAGATAAATGCTATTCAAATTTTGCAACTTATATTTGAATTTGAGTATCAATATTATTACTCCCACGCACTTCTTTACTTTTATCGAAAAAGGCAAACGCGCTTTAAGTGGGAGATCCAAGATTTTTAATGTTGCATAAAATACTGAAATGGAATTTTTCCACTAGTATTTATAATTCTGATAATGCCTACCTACAGAGTCTGCTCTAACTCGAAAATTAATTTCTTTGATAAAATTCGCTAAGTAAAGATATTAAAAAAGTGATAGCTATTAAGCTAGTCTATTTATGACACGCACCAGACTAAGAATTTTATTTAAGCTCAATTGCGTTAGTGGACTTTGGGAACAAATGTCTAGACATGCCACCTACGTCGGCTTCCGTTAGACGGGATAGGCCCAAAGAGTGACAAGCCCAGGCTTGACGTCATTAGGGATGATGTTGATGATGAAATTCAAATCGATTCATCATCATCATCATCATTATCAGCAAAAGTCATCCACTGCTGAACATAGGCCCCCCCACGGCTTTCCACAGCTACCGATCACTAGCGTTCTGAATCCAGTTTGATTCTGCGCTCTTTATAAGGTTGTCTGTCCATCTTGTTGGTGGACATCCTACGCTGCATCTTTGGTCGAAAGGTCTCCAATCTAGAAATCCTCAAATTTCCTGCCCCAACTGCCCTGTATGTGCCCTGCCCATTGCCCCTTGATATTACTGATTCTGAAGGCTATGTCCGTTACCTTAGTTCTTCTACGTATCTCCTCTTTTCTGATTCGGTCCGGAGAAAAACACCTAGCATAGCCCTCTCCATCGCTTTTTGTGTGATTTTGAGCTTCTTTATGAGGCTCATAGTTAGAGACCATGTTTTGGATCCGTATGTCATCACTGGTAACACACACTGGTTGAAGACTTTCGTCTTAAGACACTGAGGTAGATGAGATGAGAAGACACTCTTGCGTAATTTCCTAAACGCTACCCAGCCGAGTTGGATTCGTCGATTGACCTCTTTCTCAAAGTTAGACCTACCCAATTGGATCACTTGTCCCAGGTAGACGTACTCGGCGACAACTTTGAGAGTTGAGTTCCTTACGGATACTGGAGTGGGTACAACAAGGGAACTCGACATAATTTTCGTCTTCTTCATGTTCGTCCCCACTTGTTGGGAAACTCGGTCAAGGTCTTTGAGCATAGTGCCAAGATCGTCCAGCGTCTTTGCCAGAACGACTATATCATCGGCAAATCGGAGGTGTGTGATGTATTCGCCATTACCATTGATGCCGATTCCTTCCCATTCCAGAAGTTTGAAGGTGTCTTTTGAATTAATTGTAATCGTACCTATCCCATACAGGGGTAAAAAAACGATAACTTGTAGTCTTTTTGAACGGCGTACCCCTAATTACTTTCAATATGATTTGTGATTATTTACAAGATCTACTCTGGATATTATTTCAGCAAACGCAATTATGAGTAATCGGTGTAAGAAGATTGCAAACTGTTGTATCCAATGACCTGTAAAAGAACAAAGAATGGCAAAAATAATTAAAAACACATGCGAGAGGGGTAATGAGTGTAAAAACTAAGCAGTCCCAGCGATCATCGTTTCGCCCCGGCCCCGTCCCGCCCCAGCCCTGGCCCCGTCGAACGGTACAAAAATAATCGTATGTCCTTTTACTTCTTTTAAGCTACGTCCATACTAATTTTCTGCCAAATCGGTTGTTTTTGTTATATAAGTGTAACTATTACGACGTTCTTTAAATATACATAAGATACATTACAAGCAAACCACATTCTTATTATATCTTCACAAAGTCTACAGATGTATAAAATTACACTCATACGATTCTGATGCTTATAAATCAGGTTTCAATAGTAATACGAAGGCAATATTTTTCAATCATAAATATCATTTCAATCAATAGCTTTTCTAGTGCTTCAGCTCGTAAACAAACTAGTTATAAGAGCAATCAAGACAATCTTATTTGCTCTTCTTTACGTAAAGGTTTGTAAGGCGAAATAATTTTCTTATTTCATATATAGTTGAAAAAGAACTTAATCCTTTCTAAATTTGATATCGTCTTCCTTTTTCTGCCTACTTCGTATCTTATAAAATAAATACTTAATTTGTTTCTATTCGCTGTGCGCTACTAATTAGCAATGTGGTAAAATGAAACACATAGAAGAATTAAGGTAATGGACATATCTCAACGAAACAGTAAGCCTAAGTGGCAGTGGGCAGGGTACATAGCGCGAAGAACTGATGGCCGTTGGGGCATAAAAGTTTGAGATAACTTTCGACCAAAAGCGCAGCGTGAGATGTCCACCAAAAAAATATTAACCGACGACCTTGTAAAGATCGCAGGATCACACTGGATGCAGACCGCTTACAAACGGTCGCAGAGGAAAACCGTGGAGGAGGCCTATGTTCAGCAGTGGACGTGCTTTGGCTAAAAATGATGATGATGGTAAGTAGGTGGTGGTGAAATCGAATCGATGACAGCGCTTGTGGTGACCAAAAATAAACAACGTTGAGGGACGTCTGTCATTTCTCTAGCAATTTTAGTACAAAATTTACGAATACATATATGTAAATATAATATTCATTGCATTAACTTTGTTTTATTAATTTTCGTAATGGCAACCAGCCATTTGACATATCAAAGTCCTTCAATAGTTCGTGACGCTGTAATCACGCTCGGTCCCAATAAGTCGTGCGGATTCTTAAATCATGACCGAAAAAACAAAAAATATTTTTGGAGTGCCAGTTACTTTATAGCTGTTCTGAGAAAAAAAAAATGCCAACTATTTAATACTTTTTTCAAGTTATCGAAAATTCCTTTTGTAGAAATCAAGTACGCGCATGATTTTTAAAATTTCTTCAAAAAGAAAACAGAACTTGTTCTTTTTTTTCATACAATCAGTAGTCTTATATGCAGAAATTTTGGTTCTGATACAAAATAAGGTATTCATGCACAATCACATTTATAACAACTCCCCAATCGCATCGTACCACACTTGCGTTGGCGTTAAACTCCTCAAGAACAAGACCTCCGTCTTGCTAGTTAGTGTCCTAGTTTAACTGCCAGCGCCTAAAATCTAGTGATAGGCTGACTATACTAAAGAAATGTGTCTTTCTCTTTTATATAAATAAAAGAGACATACTACAATGATTAAGGGACGTCAAACTAAATAACTGTCAGATGCATTAAAAATTTAGAAATCAATAGATAATTAAGCGAGGACAAATACAATCAACTTACTAACGACCTTATGTCAACACTAAATCACGCAAAAAAAGCATTTATCCGAGCAGTTTCGGCTGACGATTTTTAAATCATTGTAATCTATCTATTTTCATTTATTTAGAAGAAAAATAATTATTTACTTTAGTTTTACTTTTAGTCCAGCATCACAAGAATCAGGTCCCATATTTTTTTTGGTTAGTTATCGGCGGTGGAACGGGAGGACGTTTTCTTTTTTGGTGCAGTAATTCGATTGCAAGTCTAACCATTTTACCTAAAAAATCTACACGTACATTTTTACACGTAATATCTACACGTAAAAAAGGCTATCGCTCGAACAAAATCTAAATACATAGAAATCATGACCCTGAGAAATAAAAAAACAATTTGTTTTTCGACAGTGAAAATTCGATCGGTGAACTTGTTTCGTATACGAATCACACGAGAATTGTCCCCCAGGCCCAAATTTACACACTACGAATTGTGAGTGCTACGGGCCGTATAGCTTCGTAGTCACTTTCTGTAGTTCTCGTAGGCACAGTTTTCGTAGCACGATTAATTTCGTAGCATGCTGTAGCTATGCTCGTAGCAATTTCAGTACTATGAAAAAAAAATTTGATCACTAGCATTAAACTGATTTATTTTTTAAATGTTACAGTATCTGATTTGTTGTGTTTTCTTAAAATATAAAAACCCTATAATAATGTTATAATAACAATAGTATATAATAATTTTACAAACTGATCGCATTTGTAATCAAAATGTTACTAGATTATATGAATTTCATATAAAATATTACAATGAATTTCAAAAGACGTAAATGTATTCACATGCGAAAATAAAGAACACCAAGTTTTGCTATGGTTTCACAGAGTCAAATCGCCACTCACTTGGTGGAAAATTTCTTAAAAAGTACGCGACTTTTACTGCCCACACCTCATTTTATATAAGCTGAAAGGCGGTTATGAACACCCGAAAACAATATACATTCGTTCATGTATAGCACCCTCGTTTGGGATGTTAATTACTGTGAAGGTATATTTACAATGACTGTACGAAATGCACACTAGCCCGAACTGCCCTTTGTAGTCCATTAAGCAAACCTTTGCCTATCCAACAGAGTGTAGGAATAAAGTGCAGCGCAAAATCCTGTTTCGAGCTTTTAGTTTTTTTCCGTTACATGATTCAATAAAAATAATATCGATACTAGAATTTTTGTTCGGCAATATACCATTTCAAAAATGAGAAAAGAATACGCTTGCTGGTTAGATCAATGGTTTGGATAAAATTCTAAAATAAGTTAAAATAGTTTTGTGTTTTCATCCTTTTTAGAAGTGCGCTTTCATATTTTCCCCATTAACAAACGCGGCATTCCCATAAATAATTAGACTATATTTGGACATAATTAAAATACGGCTAATTCACACATGACATAAAACATATTTTTTTCTTGTAAGTTTTACGTTTCAAGTGGATTTTAACGATTTTAATAGGAGCTTTTTTTTCAACTTATTGCTTACCTTTTTAACTGTCGATTGAATTCATTTTTATGCTGATAGGTCTTGTAACTCGGTAGATATTGCTAATAAATGAATCAACTCGGACTCCGAAACCAAAAATAAAATTACTAACTGTTTTTTAAAAGTCGGGAAAAAAATATTTAATAAAGTGGATATGTCGATAAAATTGATCATATTACTGCATATAGTAGGTCGGACACCGTTGATCAGACACACTGTATATTTTAGGTTCCAAATTTAAACCATAGAGAAATCATACTCGTATGATTTAAACAGTAGTCCCATTGTCAAATCAAACTCACTTTTCCAAATTAGTCGGCGTGAACTGACCGAGTCCTGTGAATTTATGTGAGTGTCATGTCTATCTTGCTTCAATTACCGATAATATTACGCGCTGATGATTGGCATCCAAGTTGAAATTAGTACCCGAAGACTCAGTCGCTTTTGAGCTGACTAGTTTATTTATTTATCTTAGGCTTTATTGTATTTATTAGTATGTTTATTTATTTTTAATCCTTAAGTGCCTATAGATTTATATAAAACTATAATTTACCCACCATAACTTGTTAACTGCCCTCAAAGGTTTATTAGTACATTTTATTATTGCGCTTGTAACTTATGTAAGTTTACACCTATTATGCATGAATAAATGATTAAGAGTCGATTTTACCAATGTCAGATAAAAAATATTTTTCGAATATTCCAAACACTTAGATGAGAATCTTCGTCTATTCGTGAGCAATCATTTATGAAATTGACATTTTAAAATCCGTCGTTTTATAATTATACGGGTGGATAAGTCCTATTTTACGTCGGTAGAAACGATTTCAACTAAAATTTAATTCAATCAAAGGCGAATAGCGTTAAATGGTAACACAAATTCGCTGGTCTATTTTATTACTCTTAACAATTTTGTTGGCGGAATTCAAAGTCGATACAGATCTGGACAAAGTACCTGTAAGCTCGGAACTCCGGGCAGCTCACCATTTTCGAATCCTCATATCGTATTGGCATCGACGCTTTTTGGAAATCACCAGTTGCCGCTAGTATTCCAGCAGGCAACGTCGTGCCGTCAACTCGCGCGGTGACATACAAGTTATTCGCTGCCAAATTCTATCCAGCCTACTCTCATTTAATAGCGAGGCATCTCAAGTGCACAGCCTACCCCTGTCACTTTATTCAAACATGATCGATCTTGAGTATATGATCCATTTCATTCGTTTCGTCTTGCTTGTAACTAACTTAACACTTATGATATTTTTTCAAATAATGTTGTTTTATCTGTTGTCATATTTTTTCTAAATCAAAGTGTCTACTCCTCATCTTCTGCTGTTCATGTAAGTATAAAATATTATAGTATCTTTTTATTTTATAAATATCTATTTTTGTTCATTTAGAGAGGCGGAGCTTAAAAAATTGAATTGCGTGCGCAATTTAGTGATGTTACTATAATATTGTTATCCATCGAGCTTTTATTTGTCCTTAAATCGTTTATGTAAAAATGATTAGGTTCATCGTTCATTAAATAGTAAATTAAATAAAAAAAATCGTCATTAAAATTGGTATTCTATAACGCATTTAAAAATCTTGTTAAAAATCTTGTTAGTCTTTTATTTGGCATTAATTTAGTGTTATAAATTTAAATGTTTTAAGTAAGTTAATTATCAGTCTACAAAACCTACCGAAAGGCGTTTAACGACTGGTAAAGTTTTTCTTAAGTTGCTTAATTCAGCTGCTAAGAAAGACTGGCATGAATTCAACAGGTAGATCCTAGCAAGCTATCGATAAGCTAGCACGCCACCCGAGGCCCGCTGCCGCCTACTCCAGCCTTTAAAACTGAAGCGCGACGGTACGAAAATTCATTCCCCGACCAATTCTTGTCTCGAGCGCCAAGCCGACTTGACGCTCCTTACTACGCGCGTGATTAAATCAACTTAGCAACATTCTAATTTTGCTTTAACCATCATTTATTTTAAAAAGAACTCATTATTTTTGCTCAGGAATATCCAATTACAAAAAAAGTTTTCGATACTAACTTTTGCGTTCTAATTTCAAAAAAGTTCGCGATGGAAGTATATTAAAGGTAAGTTTTGATTTTTTTCAGGCAATTCGACACACTGCTGCTATAACTTTTAAGGAGTTTTTTTGCTGTTTAGCGACATCGCACAAAGCATTTATTTTTGGATGTTTTAAATACTTTCGCAGGAATTTTGTTAAGTTTCGCCTATATGTTAGCGAGTTCCATAGGTCAATTTTCCTTGTACCGGATTCCGTATTTTCGTGTTTATTTTGTTACTTATTACAAGTAACGGCGTGCGTGACCGAATTTTGACCCTCTGACCGAATGTTCTCGTTTACCGACCGACCGCGTCCTAAAAACTGACTTATATCTTGATTTGTGAATTTTATGATGACTTTGATTGGAGTTTTCTGTGTTTTGTATATTATGTGTGGCTAATCGTCGCCAAGTAGCATACTCTCATTGCAGTCTATTTGGGTCATATTTTCAATTTAAGAAGCTTTTAATATGGTTTTACCTGATGCTGCGCGCATAAGATTTTTCAGGGATTTTTCTTTGTAACTAGTAAAACTTTTAGATAATATCCTTTTTGGAATCGAGATAACATTATATAAAGATTTGACTACAAAAACTTGGTTTTCAATGAACACAAGCTTTAAACTTGTACCAAACCACGGGACTGTTGAAAAGTATTAAAACCCGTAAGTATTGGCCCGGTTAGCCAAAGTTTGCTGGTTCGAATCCAGCTCGAATGCAAATGATTTTTTATTTCATCTTGTTAGTATAAATTCTTTTTTCCATGCCAATTCCATGATCACGATAATATTAGGAGTCAAAAATTAAAGTATAACTATTTCACAAGTTTAAAAAAAAACATTATATTAATTAATTTATGATATACATGTTTGTTGTAAAAGAAAAAATAAATAAAAATTAACCTTCATTAAAATAAATAAATAAACTATTTACAAATAAAAAAGATTTCCCAAATCTGGGACCTGCAATAGCGGCATGGTGCAGAGAAGGCTGGCTGCATTTCCTCTCATTTGCATTTCAACAGTTTTTTTATACGGAATGGAAAAATATGCAGGTGCCCAAAGGACTTTAGTTAAAAAAAATCTAGATAAAAAACGATGTTCTTTTGAATTATGATTTCACTGAGTGAGATTTGATCAGGCTTCAAGTAATTTATGACATCGCGTGAACTGACGTTTTATTTTATCCTGGATTTGCAAACAAAATGACGAGCAATTTTTTAAAGACTACACTTTGTACTAGTAAAATTTTGTCTCATAGTTTTATCCTATTATTTTTTTCACGTTTTTTTGAATATACCTAGCACGGATTCAAGCACACATTTAAATCAACCTATTCAATTAAAATCTAACGCCTTTTTAATCTGAAAGAAAAGGTTAGTCTTAATATTAGTCAGTTTTAAATCTGTTTAAGATATTTCCTGATAGATTTCAGAGATCACAAATATCATCCATGGTTTGTTTCGCTTTGAATTGTTGCAATGCTTTTTGCGTTTTTGGCACTCGCGGTTTTTAATGTAGCAATTTTGTTTTTAATGTCTTAGTGGCCAAAGCGAAGTAATATGTTGAATATATTCAGACGTATGCAAATTTCCCAGTAGGTGTGAAGGAGTTTTCCTAAGACATTAGTTACTTATGCAGACATGTACTTGAAAAGTAACAGTGGTATAAATAAATAAATATGCGCTAGATAACACACCTATTATCATGGTTTAAAACTAAGGAATTTATTCCTTGTGCTACATTCGTACCATACAACAATAATGGTGAGGGCGTCTCCCATAAATACTTAAATACATATTAACACCCACGACTTAGGCACAAATGTTGGTGCCCATAAAAATTTGACCCTTGCGGTATTCAAACCTGCGACCCATGTATGCGAATGCCATGTATTACTATCTAGTTTGTACATTAAAGAACATAACTTGGTCTCAGTTGAACAAAAGATAAATAATTAATAAAACGCCCTCTAAAGCAGAGTGAAATTTAACTGAGAGAAAATAATATAAATCGCAAATTGCACTTGTAAAAAGCAACTATGGCTATTGTGACAGACGAGGAATCGAACCCCGTGTCTTACGCAATCCGGGCGTATGCCTATACCACTCGGCCACCGTCGCATTAGCAAGCCTGTTGAACTTTGCAAGCGCTTTCTTTAACGCGTAGGCTGCGTGACGTCATCAATGTTGCGAGATTGCTCTCACAATATCCGAAGGAAATATTTTTACAAATATTTAAAAATTGGTTAAGATGAACGAAGCCAATTTATATTAAATTTTTGTTTCGAACGATGTCACAATAGCCATAGTTGCTTTTTACACGTGACAAAACACTATAAAAACAATAATTTAATATAAATTGGCTTCGTTCATCTTAACCGATTGTTAAATATTTGTAAAAATATTTCCTTCGGATATTGTGAGCGCTTGCAAAATTCAACAGGCTTGCTAATGTGACGGTGGCCGAGTGGTATAGGCATACGCCCAGATTGCGTAAGACACGGGGTTCGATTCCTCGTCTGTCACAATAGCCATAGTTGCTTTTTACAAGTGCAATTTGCTATTTATATTATTAAGTTTGTATAGTGACAAAACACTATAAAAACAAAATTTTCATATGAGAGAAAATACTAATTATTTTGGAGTAGGTGCCTGATGTGCGTAGATGTTGGTGTAGGTAAATTTGACATTATTCATCTATTTATTTATATTGGACACCAACACATACATTGATCTGATCCCAAAGTAAGTAGCCAATGCACTTGTGTTATGGAAATCAGACACAACTGTGGTACCAAAATACCCAGACCCGAGACAATATAGAAAATATCGTTTTCTACATTGACCGGGAATCGAAACCGGAACCTCACGAGATGGCGACGCCTGAAACCAGCGACCACTAAATTTTAAATTTTGTTTTTTTTCTAAATGGAAGCCTTATTACTTACCATTATTATTAACGGTACCTTTTTAATAAAGTGAGTATTTTGAAGGTAGTCTTTTTAAATATATATTTTTTCATAATTGAACTACAATAACATCTCGCTATTACTTCTCCTTTAGAAAAATCCGTGAAATCATACAAATACACATTTACTTACGAAATTATACACGTGCTTGGAAGCCTTAATGGATCACACCACTGAAATATTATCAAATCATACCGATATTAAATAAATGAAGGTTTAATTGATAACATCTATTTAGGGTTCCGTAGCCGAATGGCAAAAAATGGAACACTTATAGTTTCGTCAAGTCTGTCTGTCTGTTTGTTTGTCTGTCCGTCCGTATCTCACAACTACTTTATTCTGAAACTATTAGTATTACACAGTTGAAACTTTGTAGGTAGATGTATCCTGTTAACCGCTTTACGATTCTCATACAAAAATAATAAAAAACTGATATTTGAGAGGGGTTTCCATACATGAAACTAAAACCTAAAAAAAATGCTTGTCTACCTATTCGTGTAGGGGTGTCTATAATAGGTCTTTCAAAATGAAATTGAGATTTTAAATACCGAGTTTGAGGGATAGATGCTTCGAAAGTGGTAAAATGGGCGTGCCCCTATAATTTTAAAACTAAGCAAGTGTATATTTAAAGAAATATACATGATGTAGATTTTGACGAAAACTTTCGACGAAAATTAGTTTGAACGAGATTGAACTAGTAGTTTTTGAGATTAAACGCATTTTCAATAACCGTAACATAACTTTGTTATTCATACAAATACTATGAAAAACAAAGTTATATTTGCTGTCAACAAAATATTGTGGTAATTTGGCGAAGTGAAAGTAAGTGGATTAGTAATTCAGTTAAAGTTGGCACGAAACCCTTCTTAGTGTGCGAGTCCGACTCGCTCTTGACCGTTTTTTTAAACATTTTATTCGTAAAATTAATGCATCGCATTGACCATCGCAAGAATAAGCTACAAAGTACCTAACATAAGTTCTGGCGTCATAATTACTTAACTCCTAAGCGTCAAGGAGTTCCACCATCCTGTACAACTTCACCTCGTTTGTAAAGCCTTTGCGGGTATTCGCTTATACATCGATATTAATAAATTGAAATCTAACTAGTTATTACAAAAATCAAAATCCAACTTGTAACTTTAATTAACGGATCCTTAATCAAAGAGTATTCAAGAGCATTTAGTTTCCCAAATGGATTTGAAACCAACAAAGTTTGTAGTAATCAGTCATTAAATTGTTACCACGCCATCTTCATGACAGAAGTAAGAGCATAAAGGAGGCTTCACACCAACCGATGGCTTACGTCAAGACTTGTTAGATGGTTAGATCATAGTGTAGTTAGTACAGTATAGATTGACAAAAGCGGAACTATTCACATAACGATCTCGTAAATTTTCCGAATACATATTTATAGTAACACAAGTATTTATCGATGTTATATAGATAGTAGTGACGTCAGATCTCAGTCAAGTACTGGTGTGAACTATGTATTTTGTATCTTATTAAAAATGTCTGCTAATGACAATTAAAACTACAAAATATGCCGAAAACATCAAAGGAAATTCAATCATGTTGTTGGAAAATTTGTTAGACGATATTACTTCACTTTTTGCACGAGCCATTTTATCGAAATGACTAAAAATTTTATGGAATATTTTTAAAACGACCAGTGTTATTTTATACTTATAAGAATAAACTAAAACTTGCTGATGGGAGATGTGGCTCGTGACGGCGACCATGCCGCTCATGAAGAAGCGACTGTTTCCGCAGCTGGTTGTTTGCTGTTTGTGCAGTGGCTTTTTCCATAGTATCTAACAATTAAATGACGTATGCCACCGGCAAAGCCGCCAGGCGGAGTGGATTCACCATCAATCCCCTGTGGGATTCCGGCAGAAAAAGGCCAAGTGCGAGTCGGACTCGTGCACTAAGGGTTCTGTGCCTTTTGATAACAAGCATTGACAATAGTGTAGTAATAGTGAGTAGTCATTCTCAGCACTAGTTTATAATTGCCCTGAAGGTGTGGTAGGGTTACTTATTTGCATAATTAAATGACTTTTATGACTTTTTATAGGCTAACTTTAAATGAATTAGGAGTCCACTAACTTCGATTTACCCAAAATAACAATGTTTTGTTTCAATATTGACATTGAAATGTTGTAGAATAACAAATGTAAACTGTGTAACGCTTTTAGAAGAAAGTGACTGTGACATACCAATGGGCAGACAGACCGACAGAGATAGACTTGAAGAAGTTATGAGTGTTCCGTGTTTCATATTCGGCTACGGATACTTAAAAACACTTAACTTTACAGGAATGCGTCAAATATTAAGTAGTACTTAGTAAACGCAAGCATAATGTCGTGACGGCGAAAGGTCAATGCTCGGTCAAACAACTATGGGCCTTTTAAGGCGGCTATACACATGTGTGTAAAACGGATTTGCTGCCATGCCTGCTATGCATGTAAAAGTTACTAGTGCAATGTGGATACATCTGCAAGCTAAACTTGCATGTAGGTTGCGTCCTTCATGCCTATGTTCATACTATTCCTATACCCAGCCCTGGTTTTGCAGGCCCCCGAGGACACAGTTACTGTCCAAAAATCAAAACTGCAAGCAACAATGCTTGCTAGTTAGGGCGGTGAGACTCTTGCATGCCAGCTAATTGTACGTGCTATATTTATGTGTAGGTTTACGCTGCTAGCATTCAATGTTTCAGTTTCGGCTAAAATTCAAAAACTGAGAATCAGCAGTATGAATGTAGGCATGTAAAGATGCAAATTGCTAACATCAATGCCCTAAACTGGCATGCAAGCTACTGACCTGTTTAACAGGCGTGTGTAATGTATATCGCCGCCTTTAAGGGCATGTCAGTAAGCGTCCGTGTAAGGATTTTACTACACAAATGAGCACTAAACACCAAATAATTCAAATATGGCACGTCATTTTGTATGAGGTATTGGACAGATAGCTAAGAGGAACTAATTCAGACATTGTGAAACAGGCCGAAAATATGTATTATTAGTTGTTGGGCCCTACTCGACAACTCGACTAGGTATGATTTGTTCTGGCAGCCCTTGTGATTAATTAAAGTTTACTTCTTAGTCCCGTTGAGTCTATAAATTGCCAGATTCTATGGGCGTGATTGAGCATTGTATTTGGTCGACGAAATACCGAGAGTAGATACATTGTAGTTTTTTTAATAACCGGCTTCAATAGAGGGATGTTTCCATTTTTACACAAGGATTATTGTGATCTACAATCGCCGGGTCATAACTTCTTCATAGATGAGCTATGAGAAACAGAGGCGATAATGTAGGGATGTCAGAGTTGACAAGCAGTCGGTCTAAAGCGGAACCCTTATAGCTTCGTCAAGTCTGTCTGTCCGTCCGTCCGTATGTAAGTCACAGACACTTTATTCTGAAAATATTAGCATTTAGTTGAAACTTGGTAGGTAGATGTATTCTGATAACCACTTCACAAAAACCAACTCTCCTTGAGGGGCTCCCATTCAACTGAAACAAAAAATACTCAAGCATATGCGTGTGGGTTATCCATAGATAGATAGGTCTCTTAACATTGAGGTTCCTAGATTAATTTTTTAGGGTTCCGTAGCCAAATGGCAAAAAACGGAACGCTTATAGTGTCATCAAGTCTGTCTGTCTGTCTGTCCGTATGTTACAGCCACATTATTCTGTTACTATAAGCGTCACACTGTTGAAATTTTGTAGGAAGTCGAGGATCAGTTTACGTTGGCACGGAACCCTCAGTGCGCGAGTCCGACTCGCACTTGACCGGCTTTAATAAAAGTCTAACGTTAGGAAGATAGAAGCTTCCCTAGTGATAAAGAGATGAAATGATGAGAGAGTAAGTGTAATGTGTCTATCTGTCTATTTGTGTATCTGTCTGTAGTATCGTGCTCCCAAACAGATAAACTGATTTTCGTTTTTTTTGTTTCACTGATAATTTTAACCCGAGTGTTCTTAGCCATGTGTATTGAAAATCTGTTCAGCCGTTTAAATATTATCAGCTCTTTTTAGATGAGGGGATCTGACTAACTTCCTTAGATCCGATCAACTACAAATTTGGTACTTTTAAACTCAAACTCCACATTTTTCACTTGCTATAACGTTGCTAAGCAAAAATATGATATAGGGTGTCCAGAGCTTTTTATACAGTGTGTCTGCAACAAGATAATGGGAAGATGCTGTAAAATACTTTCACCTAAAACGAGGTGATCTAATAGTATAGAACTTACCTCACCTTAAGAGAGAAAGCTCTACAGTCCTTGCTTTGACACATACATTTGCAGCTTAGATTCCTTATATTGCCAATATTACATTCGCACCCTACCTGCCTGCAAGTGATGTAATACACATCTTTGAGTTGCAGTATCCTTATCACTTTATTTGTTCGGCTTGCGACCTGCTGGTGTCTATGTATGTGATAAAAAAAACTATAAATATAGAGGTATAAGTAAAATTAAATCTTTTTTCCCTTGGTCACAACACAAAACCACGCGTGAACTTGTTTCACTAATAATTTTTTGGGCTTTTTATGGTCAGAAAAAGCTTCAAAAAAGTAAATGTAAATAAAATTCAGCGGTTGGACTGATTTTCACGATTTTACTTTGTAAGATTCATCACTGTCGAGAATAATAAAATAACTATTAAGATTACGGGGCCGGGGCGAAACTGGGCCAGGGCGGGGCGGGACGGGCCGGGGGCAAAGAAAAGGTCGCAGTAACAAATAAATATTGGACACCAATTACATTAATCGCTCTAATCTCAAAGTAATGTGCCGGTAGCCAAGTGATATAGACATGCTCCCGGATGGCATAAGACACAGGGTTCGATTCTTTTCTGCCACAGTTGCTTAATACAAGTAAAATTTATACACAACTTATATAACATATAATTTTAAATGCGTTCACAACGCTATTTTTACCTTTTGATATTTAGTATGTAAGAAATAGTCGTATCTTGAAGTGTCACAAGTAAAGTCTCCTAGTACGAAACAATCGCAATTACACAGTTGTAAGCTAAATCGGTAAACTCAAACCTAATTACAATCGCAAGCACCGTAATCATTTTTCTGCGCTACGTTAATCAAGTTCTTAATTTTAAAAGCGCGCCGTACGAAAGATTTTCGCTCGCTTTGCTTGCGCATCAACCCTTATTTAGTTAATATTGTAAAATTGCATAATTATCAGTGCCTGCATCAGTGTTCCCAAGGGAATATAACCCGAAAAATTTCAAAGTCATAGTGAAAAGGCTTCTTCTAGGTGAGCTCGCTCCATCGTCGACTCTGTCTAAGCCCAATTAGGTCTAGGCTAGAGTCAAGAGCAAACCCATTTCACATTTAAAAAAAATCTCTCTATGGTAAGAAAATTTTACGAAAAAACTGATTATCAAAGTGGGCGCTAGACGAAATAAGTTTGGGAACCTCTGATTTACACGGTTTTGTACACTTTCGAAACACGCAGCAATTTTTACCTAATTGTTTACAGTTGACGTCAAATTTCGAATTGCAAATGGCTCTCACACACTCTTTTGGATTTTAAAAACCTAAGCATCTACTGAATTTCTCCATAATATCAATCCATAACTTAGAACGGATGAATCTGGGCCGCCTCTACAGACACTGTTTCTCAGTCTTCGCAATGCAAAAACAAATCGGATTAATTTATTAGTCTTATTACACACTTGATCCATAATGATCTTTCCAATTTAAATGCTAGTCAATAGTGTTACATAGGAATTTATGAATATCAACCGAGTGTAACGCGTCATTTTCATATGTTATTTAAACCTTAGAGATTAATCCCTCAAGCGTATGTGAACGAAACACAATAGCAATTCTATTGTTATGCGGTCTCATGCGACCGCTCGGGTATTGAAGCATTAAGAGTTATATATAAAGTACGGTAAGGAATTCCACACTGAAATAAAGTATTTCCCAGTACCGATCCACAATACTGGTCAAATCCTATTACAGTTATACAATATTATTAGTGGTGCTACGACTTGACCAACTTTGCGAGATATTGTGTGTCATTAACTGCTGACAGGGACCAATGGAAAATGTTGGTGGAGACCCTTTGCCACGCAGTGGGATGATGTGGATTGATTAAAAATACATATTAATTAACGTTAAAAAAATAGCATATAACAACCTTAAATATGCGACAAAAATAACTACAAAGGGGAAAGCGAAAAAATAGCTTACATAAAAGCTTGAGGCTCACCGCTTTTAAACACAATATCTCTGTGGTAAGTTTATAAAAGCTTAATTTTATGGTCTTCTTAGTTCTTCTTGTTTGGGGCGTCCGAACTTAATGTATACAGGGTACGACATTTGGTCCATCATTGTTTCGTTTGTTATTTTTGTGTTGTTACGTGTATTTGCGAAAAGTCACGTGTCTTACCTACACTAGGGGCGCTACGAAAAAACTGATTATGAAAGTGAGCGCGAGACGAAATAATTTTCTCTCTGAGTTAACCTCTGATTTACACGGTTTTATACACATTCGAAACACATAGCAATCCCATCTAATTGTTATAATTTTAGTAATTGTAAAAGTTTAAATCATCATTATTTTCGGGGGAAGCAAGCAAGGCATAATGACTTGATTTATAGCGCTTTAGACGGATTTTTACCAACTTAAAAAAAGAGGTTAGAAAATATTATTCAACATATACGTTTGTTATAACTTGTTTGAACTGAATAATATTCGAGTATAACGATCTAGTTAAACTTCCCAACACGTATGCCAAGTTTAATAAGTGTATGTATATTTGTCCACGGATTTCTCGAAAACGAAAAGTGACATAGAGATAATTCTTTTTTAGTTCAGTAAGGACGTGTATTGCGATGGTGGACGGTGGACGCCTTTCGCTGTGCCTTTGGTCGAAGGGTCTCAAATCTAGAACTTTTTTGCCCCAGCGGCCATCAGTTCTTCGCGCTATGTGCCTTGCCCGCTGCCACTTGAGCATACTGATTCGCAGAGCTATGTCCGTTACTTGAGTTCTACGTATCTCCTCGTTTGTGATTCGATCTCGTCAAAAAACACCAAGCATGTAGCCCTCTCCATCGCTTAATGTATGATTTTGAGCTTTTTTATGAGATCCATAGTAACCGGCCAAGTTTCAGATCCGTTGGTCATCGCTGGTAATACACACTGGTTGAAGACTTTTGCCTTCAGATACTGAGCTAATTGACCTCTTTCCCAAAGTTGGACCTAACTAATTGGATCACTTGTCCCAGTTAGACGTACTCGTCGACAACTTCGAGAGTTGAGTTCCCAACTGATACTGGAGTGGGTACAACAAGGCAGCTCGACATAATTTTCGTCATTCCATGTACATTTTAAGACCCACTTGTTGGGAGACTCTGTCAAGGTTTTCGAGCATAGCGCCAATACCGTCCAGCGTCTTTGCCACAACGACTATAACATCGGCAAACCGAGGTGTGTAACGCGAAACTCCGTATTGCGATGTCTTAATTTCGACTAATTTCTACCTATCTTAATTTCAACCATATGGGAATTAGAGAGAATTACTTTTAATTTTTCTTAAGTGGGATCGCAAATCCAATCTAGCAACTTAGCAAGCTGAGTGTATATTGAACTGCCTGTAGCTTGAACGAATTAAAGCAAGATCTCAATACGTCCCCTAGAATATTCTGACTTAGGGAATATTACCTACACGTTTTTTTAAGAAGCAAAGTTTACTAGTAGGTTGTTAAAGCAAAGTTTACTAAGGTTTGTAGCCACGTTTCAGTTTTTAATCGCTCCGTTTTTAGTCGTGTTTTCGTGTTTGTTTTTTCCTGAATGAGCACGTGCGGTTAAATTTTATTGCTGTTAAAAATCTCGACGAAAAGAAAGGTAGGTATATAAAATACCTTTTTATCGGATCAGTAGTTCTTCAGATTAATGCATTCAAACGAGCAAAACAAATTCTTCAGATTTCTTTTTATTAGAATAAGTTACTGCAATGTTTTATGGTTATCATACAAATTCATTGTTTTGGAAAGAATCTTGCTCCGGTCACCTGTTGCTGTTAGTGCGTAGTGTTGAAACAACTTCTCGGCTTTCGTTATCTGTTTAACTTTATATAAATCGAACGAAATTAACAATATGTAGCAAATGTAACAAAACAAGTTGGACCCTATTGCAAAGACTTCGCTGTATGTCTGTTCGTCAGTCTGTCCGTGCGTAAATTCTTCTGTCACCAAGCTATATCTCAAGAACAGCTATAGATAGACAGTTGTAATTTTCAGAATCTTTATTTCCTGATCGCTATAATAAATACATTTAAACAAATTAAATGTTAAAGGGGGCTTACGCAAACGCAAAAAAAAGGCATTTGAATGTATATAAAATACTCAGTGGTATTTTTGTTTAATATTTAAAAAAAATAGGGCGGATCCTATAGCAAAACGCCATTTTTGCCTATTTACCATGTCAATGTCCGGAACCTTTCGTGTGCGACTCCGATCGCGCTCGCACGCACTTGGCCGGTTTTTATTTGAAGAAAGAAGTCTATAAAATGAAAGAGTTGCGATCTTAATTTAAGCCAAAATGGAGAAGTGGTACCAATGATGTATTTCTCATCAATATGCTAATAATCTGTGATATACGAACACCAGCCTTTTAATTTTCTTTTTGACCCTTTACACACTGCGACTGTCAGCAGCGATGCAGTCGCAAAATGTCAATCTTTAAACACTGCGCTACTTTTAGCATCGATGAAGTCGCGTTGCCAACACGCGTTAGCATCGATACAGTCGCGTTGCAGAAGCTGGAAATTGTCAAATTATGTACTGAATTATGGTGAAACTAACTCGCGTTAGCATCGATTCAGTCGCGCTTCTATTTCGATGCTAACGCGTGACTGCATCGATGCTAAATTAAATCTGTTCATTGCGTGAGTCTCGATGCTGAAGCGCTTTTTCAAAACACGCGACTGCATCGATGCTAAATGTCGCAGTGTGTAAGGGGTTTTACATATAAAAATAAAATAAAAACGGAGCGTCGATGGTTGACTTTATGAATCTCTCCTCGGCTTTGCCGTACTCGTAATAAGATAATTGATTTTACTAGTACCTAATTCCGAGTTGGTCCTTTTTTGCATTTACGTAACCAGTGAATGCTATAAATGACCTAAATATTATTAGTCGTAGCATTCCATCATGTTTCGTTAGCTTTATGTGATATTAATTAATTCTATACAAGGTGTTGTTTTGTTCAGTGACATCCAACTTAGGGATGATACTATAAGTTATACTTATTCCTAAAAAAAAAACTTTAAATTCTAAGCAAGTTTTATACAAGGAAACCTCTTCAGAACATTGAAAAAAAAATGACAAAACGAATGGGGGAACTCGCAGCCTCACGCGTAGCTAGCGTTTATCTACGCTGTAGCTAGTAAGCTACGAAGAGGCTATCTGGTGTTGGTAGGTTTGACTCAATTGCTGTACCGCATTAATTAGTTGCTTTTGTGAGTTTTGTCCATTTAAAATAAAATATTTTTGGCATCAGTATCGTTTGTACAGCCATTTGTTATTCGCTAGTCGCTAGCCAAAATATTTTTTTTAATTATTTATTTTAAAATAAAACATTAAATACTTACATTAAATACTTACGCGGCCGAAGTCTGAAGCAAAATTTTTGACATCTTGCGTTGATAAATGCAACTTTCTGATTTTCTGCTACATCAAATATCACGTAGCTATATCATTTATAAATCATTGAAAATTGTTTGTATTTTTTTAAGATTTTCAAAAATGTATCTCAAACACGAAACCATAAATTTTGTCTCAGCGTTTTTCGAGCGCCACCTGGTTGTTCTTCAGAGAAACTTTATAGAGACTTCCGTGCCGTCAATTCTCGTAGAGTTCGCATTCGAAAAAGTTCACCGATACGTTCACCGGACGAAATCAATATAAAAAGTATCAACCCTTTTAAAGTTAAAACAATTTTCTTCGAAAAAAGGTAATTCGATATGAGAATGTGAACTCCAAGAAAATTGAGACCCTGTACCTAAAATTGTGCTTGTATGGTGAATTATTAATGTTAATTTATATTTTTTTGTCATCAGATTTATTTTCCGGAATACATTCGCATCGGCATCACGTCATTTAAACTACCTTTGATCCCAAAAAAAAAGTAAGTGGTACTCTACCTATTTTGTTAGTTAAGAAATATGACGATTGCAGGACTCCACCAAAGCCAGTTTCAAATAAAATAAAACATAGTAAACAGAGAGGAAATATTCAAATACAAACAGAATTCAAACGAGTTAAAATAATAAATTATTGTTCGGTTCTTGATAAATATGTTTGATTAACGTATATGTAATTTAAAATATCCCTTTAATAGTAGATTATTCATTAAGGGAATTAACTAATGTCTTACGACATGGGCGCTATCGTGAATCACGGAAAAAACAAAAGGATACAAATTTTAATCCTTTGGTTACTCCCGCGCGGAAACGAGTGGTAAGGTAGCAAGGGGGAGGCAATAGAGATTCATGAGGTACCTATTCAAACTCCCCCAAGAATATGACACCTTTATCGCGATGTGAATATTCTGCTTTCCACACCACCTGAGAAGCTATTCGTAAGATTTAAACTACTTAGTTATTACACATATTATCTTGAACTCACGCAATATACTCGTATTATCAGTGCATAAGTAAGTTTATTCATATAAATACGATAACGTATATAATAGTTTTTATCTTATGAAGATCCGAAACATACTGTTCGCCTTTTCCGAGTTAGTTAACTAATCAAGACGATGCTACGTAACGTTATCTTTTAAGAAAATCCTTAACATAGTTAATAACGTACATTCAAGAGCCAGATAGAGAAAAACAGCAGTAAGTAGTGTACTCTTCTGTATTTTATACAGGAAACTCTGAACTTACCTCCTCTTCCTTCAATTTTTAGACCACTCCACAGTACTCCAAACATTCCAGTGACGTCCTTTTATTTCAATCATACGGGTACGCGTTTTTTTTTTTGGATTTTCGAATTATCGCCTCTTTGCTTCGGAATTCAAATCACAATAGGTCCCCAGGGAGATAAGTATTTCACATATAACATCATGACCCGAAAATCAGAATGAGTCACTTTGAGTTTACCTAAATAGACATGACATGTATTCTAACATTGCCCAGCAAGTGGTGTGAAAAATTATCTATCATTACGTATTAACTACTTTGGTGGAGTTCCTTTTGTAGGAGTTGTTTGGACTGCATAACATTGACAATCAAACGAATGTGCTTTTGTGTTATTACTTTTTCCTCACTTAACGTAAACCTCACCGTTTAGTGCTCTTACTACCTTGTATATTCTAAGCAGAAGTTTTGTTTCAGGCTCTAAAACAGTAAGAAGAAGAGACCAAGCGTTCACAAATGTTGGTTTTGTTGTTATCAATTTTCCTTCCCACCTTGATATCTTGTTTCATCGTCTTCTCGATTGATAACTATATGAGGAGGATGCCTCGCCGCCGCAGACTGGAGGAGGTCAATGACCGCCGCCCTTATCGAAGGTATGACATAGTTATTAAACAACAAATTAAACAGCACATCAATCTACCTATACAACACAAATATCACAAACTATTTTGAACTGTATTTGGTCGAAAAATTTTCAAAAATCAGTTGTCATTTTAAGGTAGGTTGATGTGTTTGTATATATTCAGCAAATCAACTAACCCCAAAACAGCAGATAAATTGGAATTGAAAATATGATAATTAATAAAAGTTAAAGAGAACTTTATAATTTGAACTGTATTTGATTAAATGCATAACCGAGAATTGATTGAGAAAAGTCTTTCTGAAATAGGTTCAGATTGTTTAGTGGGTAGATACCATAGATCAAACTACTTTAATCACCTGACTTTTATCACAATACAGTTCAATTTATACCATCTACTATTACAGGGTGTCCGGATAGTCAAGGCCAAATAGACCCATGTGATAGGTTCGGCCATAGCAGTCACAATTGCAAATCACAAATTGGCATTTTGTTATGATTTTTCAACTACTGTGGTCACCAGTTTTCACTTTTTATGTTTTTTTTTCAGTTAAGTGTGTTTATTTGTTGTAAGCCAAATACGATTGCCGTTTAAATTTTAACACAGCACCCTCCGCTTTTATTCCATGATATTTGTAAGCCCAACCAAGCTTTCAAATTTATTTGAGGTTTCCCTCAAATTATGAACCTCCACTGTTACAAGGCAGCTAAAAACACCGAAATCTTTCATATTATTCTGATGTGAACTAAGCGCATTTATAAAGTGAAAGCTAAACAAGGCTGAAATGCGATTAATTTTCAAAAATAATAGATCTTCAAAAGCTAGTTTCCGAAATAGTCTAGTCAGTACAGCCAGTTAAAAATGGACCCTGCAATCATTCTCATCTGGGTTTAAATTTTCAGCTGAAACTGACAGACGGTATGCAGGCGTACAATGCAAAAACATACCCTACTAAAAAATTAAGACATGTGACCATGGTAGTCAAAAAACCATTATATGGTGTAAATATAGATACTACAATGCCTAGAAACATACATCAGTCAGAATTTTCTTGTTAGTAACTGGCCTGGCTAGCCTATCACCCGGTTTCGGCTTGACCTTGACTTGCCAAGCATCCTGTTTATTCAACTGCCCTGAGCTAGTTGCTTTGCTGTGTCACTGAACTTGTGTGTATTTTAACGCCATGCATGCTAAATTGCCAATTAAAATTATCTTTGTAAAATACCAGAATGTTTTTTTAGGAAATACACTTATCTTCAGAGATTGATGGAAGATTTTTTTTATTTTTATTAGGTTAGGAAAAAATATTGAAGTCATCCGCTTGCAAACGCCTTCTGCAAAATTAGATTGCTAGTTTTTTTAGACTTCCAATCTCGTTATTGGTTGGAAGTAACCACGCTGATGACGTCACTATTTTCTTGACGCGTAGTCGCTTCGATGATAAAATCTGAATTTGTTGCTGGAATTGCAAATTACTTATTACAAATATAATGCATTGAGCTTGTAAAATGCACATGCATGATTTTGACAGTTAACGTCTTTCTCTATATATTGTAACGGGATGGCTACCATGCACCTTATTATTTATTAATTTCCGATATTTCGGCACTGATGAAAGTGCCAAGTGGTCACGGCGTAACACAAATACGCACATCACATAATAGTGCCACAGACGCACATAGTAATTTCCATCAAGAAATAGTTTTCCAACTTTGTAATTTAAAGGGTAAATCTTTACAAAGTATTAATACGTCGTATCAAGTTACTGAAAACGTAGGTACAAGCAATATGTCAGTTCAATTGGCTCAGCCGATATTTGACCTCAATTGCACGCAATATCATGAGCAATATGGATGAGGTATATGTTGGTGCATGTCTGCTTAGAAACAGCCTGTTCACTCTTAAAGATGCTTATTCCTTAGGGAAAACTTCAGTAGGCAATTCCACTTTTGACTTTTATAAAATAGTGACTAACAGTTTTATGTATCAGTAAAGAGCTTTCCTTGAAATTTTGGGCATTTGCCTTTACTATATTTGATGAATGAATAACTTAATAGAAAGTACGCTTCTATGAAAATGCATACGTAGATATGATATGCCACTCGCACGAAAGATATCTTACTGCATTAAATATATATCTAAAATTAATAATAAGTTGCACAATCTAATCTTAATCGTAACAATAACCTTGTTAGTAAGATACGATCTGACCGACTTTATATGCCAGATGTTAAGAGGCTCCCCGAATTTTTGACGCGCACACTATACTCTATCTATATATATATATATAAAAATGAATCCCTATTTCCCTTGGTCACGGCATCACGCCTGAACGGCTGGACCGATTTCGCTAATTCTTTTTTTGTTCTCTTCATTATTATCAGGAGAATGTTCTTATGAAAGAAAAAATTAAGGGTCAGCTAGTTTAAAATAAATTTACTCCTTACATACACAAACAATAAAAAATCTGGTAGACACGATTGTAGTACAGGTTCTATAGTTTATTTAGTACGTTTAATTTGTTTCACAAGTAGTTTGCAATAGTTAGAGTTAGAAAAACTGCTAAATATGGATATTTTTGGCAATTTTTCTAACTGTAACTGCAGATAACTCTGTTTTATTGAACTTAAACATTGTATCTAAACCACTTTTGATTGGTCTTTTATTTAATGAGTTATGATTTTTCTACTAAAGTAGCGTTAGTGTGCGCGTTAAAAATTCGGGGAGCCCCTTAAAGTAAGTTGGTGGAACGACGCGATAAATTCACTAAACACGTATTTTCTTGCATACTGCTTGACATCAGCATCTTTTTAAATTTTATTTAATCGTATTAGTTGTATTATTGTAATAACTTAAGTACGCTCTTGGCCTATACCGACGTATTCGGTTATTCTTTTCGGAAAAAGTGGCAGGACATTTGCAAAATGCTACAGCATCAGTCTAAGTATTTTTTCACGTTATCTATAATAAGGTAACTATGACAAGATCTCAGCGACGGAACTTATTATTTTGAAGCCTTGTATTTGTTTTACTAGAATTACAATAAAGTGACATTTGAAATTGAATGTCGATTAAAAGTGGATTTACCCAAAGTTACGTTCCGTCATTGTAAAATAACATGTCCTGCGCACGCACCGCCGTTCGAATATGCAACGTCTTAGTCCAGGAGCTTGAAAGCGTTAGAACTACATTATCGTCCTATTGTTCAGTTGTGTCCTCATTTTTTTTTCTGTAAAATTTTATCTATAGATGGTAGCGATTAAGGCAACTGATCAAAGTAATTATGTATCCAGTTTAGGAAAGGTAACGATCGGTTAAACATATTTTTTATTTTACTTACGCATCCAACTATCTCAATAGTAAATATAAGGTGCTTAAGCTTAATGGCATGGGATCGATTGAATTGGAATTAACTCCACCGACAAGAGCATAGCTCTTAAATAAGAAGAAGAGAAGCTATGGGTAAAAAAAAACTTTTTAGTCACATCAATGTTAATTTTTTTGGGTACTTGCTCGTGAATTTAACAATTAACATTGATTATTTTATATTTAAATACTAAAGATCTCCAATTTGAGAACCAAACAAAAGCTGGCCCCTTAGAAACAAGTTTGATATTTTTTATATTCTCAAAAAAAAAACCTGTAACCGAATTTTTATGTTAATTTTTGTTATATTTAATCCAGTATCCATGCAGTAGCACTATGAATTCGGAATAAGTACACATTTATAAGTAAAACTAAAACACGAAAGTTGAAATATACAGCGTGGGCTATGGCCCTAAAATAAATTTACACTTTTTGTATGGCAACGTACATAAACATAATAATTCTTGTTAAGCCAATATACCTACAGTAATTCCGGTTAAAACATGTTATGAAAGATATTTACGAAAATGCCAATACCATGTACAGTATCTGAAAAAAAATGGTAAAAAAATATATGTTAATTTAATTTATCTATATTAAATCGTAAAACTATATTAAATCTTGGTGAAATTCGTCAGTTATTGGTAATTATTATTAAATAATAAACTTTTAAAAACCTGGCAACTCCACTGTCTATTCTACGAGTAATTCCAAAATCATCTATATAGTAGTAGTAGTGGTAGTCCCCCCAGCCGATTTATACTTCGGTGGCCAGTCACAACGACTAACCGACTGTGCGGGACATATTATAGTGAACAAGTGTGTGCGCAAACACAGGTGCACTCTCTATTCCTTTCACTCTCATACGGGACAGCCATCTGACACGTCCGGAGAGAGATCAGGTGCAGGACCAAAGGCTTTACGTGCTTTTCCGATGCACGGGGGTGAAACGCCGCCAACTACCAAACTCTGGGCCACCTTAAGAATTTCTGAACATAAAAACCCAGGTATATTATTTTTGTCCCGACCCGGGGATGGAACCCGGGACCTCTGGCGCAGCCGTCGCTTTAAATTATGCCCCTCTTTCCGCTGCGCCACCGAGGCAGTTAAATATAATATAATGGTGTATCAACCCCGGCTGGCGATTTTGCCGGCGCCTAACATTAAGAACTGTCAGAAGCTATGGAAAATGCCGCTGTGGGTATGAGCAGCATGGCCGCTAACACATGTCATCAGGCGGTGTGGATACTCTATAAGATAAGGCCAAAAATGTATTTTTTTGTAAATTTAATTTGCCAATTCTAATTTTTCTTTAAAGCTCATTGGCTGACAGGTACTTAACAGATCGACAAAATGAAATATTGCTCGATTACAATCTGAAGTACATATTATTTCCTAAAAATTTAACATTTTACTAACAATAATTATTCCTAAAACGCTTAAGCTTTAAATAAGCTATTTTTTAGAGTCATGCTCAAGGTGTTGGCATTTTCCCCATACATACAAAAACATGCTCTTTATTTGTTTTTTCGAAACATAGTTTGTAGGTTTAACAAATTCGTAATTAAATAAAAAAATTATTAGGCCCAAAAATAAATTGATACCTACATGCATTAAATCATGAACCTCCCAATCAAAAACAAAATGTACCTTTTTATTCAGGCATATCAGTAATTCTGCGTTCATTATCATCAAATTTAAGAGCTAGGTTATTGTTGGATTTTTTTTCATAAAATCTTCCAATAGGAAAGATGGTGTGGTTATGAACCGTGGGTGTCCTGCCAAAACCGCTTTACCCAGTCAAAAGGATTTCCTATTATTTCTTCAGCCTTCTGCTAGGACTGATGTATAACCCAACACCTGGAGAGCGTTTTTTTCTAAATTGAGGAAGTTCTTGACCAGGAGTCCACTGGCCGCGCTTATTTGACGGTTGCGTTTCCTTGCCATGTTGAAGGATCATGACTGAGTTTGTAGTTTTTATTTGAAGAACTGATCCCATTAGATTTCACACTACATTCTGGTGATCCTGCCGCTGTTTGTTCGGTTACTGCTTATTTAACATATTCGCAGCTAACCACCGTATCTGGTAGCTTTCACTATCCGCCACCTGTGACAGTGCTTTACAGCTCAGAGCTGAGTTGCCGCGTTGAATAGGTATAAATATCGTTACTAGTGACTCTAATGAGCCAGCGTTGCTATTTTCCCAAACAAAAATTAATACGAGTATAGATATTTTTTTTACAAACAGTAATTTAGTTGAAGGTCCTCATGGTGCCAACGTTTTAATGCCAAACGGCGCAAACACATAATCACTTGCAAGTGCCACAGTCAGACAAGAAGACACACAAGCTTGCTCTGTCAGGCGCTGTCAGTTGGTGCTGCAAACCAAGTGAAAGGAAGATATATATGTAATATGTTTATATGGCGATATTAAAGCTTACAGGGCCATTTGCATGTCAGAATTGGTTTAGGAGTAGCTACCTTATTAGTAGAACAATAAAATAACCAAAAAGTGTATTAGAGAAAATAGTGAAAACACCGTCGTACCACCGCAATGACTTTTGATAGAGTCCTGACTGCTCTGCTTCGTTGTCAATGTCGTATTTTTTTTACAAAGCAGGCCTACCTGCATTATAATATCATATACAGTGCGTGCCTGGTTATAGTGCAATCCGGACAGGAGGAATTGAATTGAAATTTGGCTGCTTCAACACCCGAGCGGTTGCAGGCAACCGCATAACAAAATAATATCTATTTTGTCTCGTTTACATACGCTTGAGGGATTAATGCGACAAAATAAATGCAATTGTTTTTTTCTTTTATATTTTAGCTTCGATAGGACAATGAAACCCTCATTTTGTTCTTGTACGCTAGGTGCAAAAATTAGAATTTCTGTCGATAATGTTGTTCAAAACCGATGAAAAATAATATTAAAATAAGACAAATACCTACTTTATAATGAATATGAAGTAACAAAAACCTGGAAAAAAGTAGCTATCATGGCTTTTACTTAAATAAAGCTAATATGTAAGAAAAATAAAAAAAAAACTCAAAACTCAACCCACAATAAAACCTATAAATAAGATTAATAAGCAGAAATGTCTTAGAGACCTTTTTTTTTAAATTACATAGCTTCTCGTACAAACCGTTTATTGTAATATTAAAAAAACAATCAACATATCCGGATTGCACTATAACCAGGGACATACCGTATAAATCCTTGACTAAACCGGCTAACCTGCAGCACTAACTGCTTCTATGCCTTTCATCAGTACGGTTACCATAAGTTTACACCATAAAATTAATATTCCTTTGTTTACACGAAAGCGACGACGGTTTTTCTCGCTAGCGACGACGTAACTTTTTGTATGGAAAATTTTAGTTCAGTCTGTGTCCGCTAGAGGCGCTGTGCAATTTTTCATAGACCTTTTTTAAGTCGTCGCTAGCGAGTTAAACCGTTGGAAACTCATGGTAACGGTACTGTGCAGGATTGCGTGGCGCACGCAAGAAATAGTGAGGACAAACCATTGACTGTTTTGTTATCGATAAAAATATTGGCCAGCTTGTGAGTGGAGAACTAGAGACGTATTTATGTAGCAGATGTGTCGAGTTAAAAAAATATATTATGCTAGGAATAAAATAGCTACATAAGATTTGTATTGTAAAATTGTTATGTTTAATTGCATTCGTTTCTCTTCGAATTTATCTGGGTATTTATAGATATGTACTACTTGAGTCATTTTTACGGGTTTGAAGTATGATTGAATATGCGACAATGTTTAAGGTTAGCGGACTTTCCACAATAAGTTCAAAACCATAGTAAGAATAAAAACGTCAATCAAATCGACTGTAATTTGGGAAATTAGACTTTTTTTACATACCCACTCAATTACTGTCTTAAAGTTATAAAATTAATATTTTATTGATAATATTATTACAACTATAATCACAGTAGTCATTCGTTGACCTGCATTATAATAACTTTATAGACACACTTTGTATTATACGCACACCATTCACAATTTTGTAAGTTCTACTCACCCATTAAACACAAATAGCAATTGCTTTAAAAAATGATTCAGTACACTAGACCTATCTATAGGTAGTAATATAGAGTAGTAATAATAACGAATAATAAAGTGATATGCATTAAGTATAGGCTAACGTAGATTATAAACGCTTAGGCCCGGTTGCATGATCGATAGTTGACTAATGGTTAAATGTGAATATTTTGGACTAGGCGTGTTTTGAAGAAATTCTTTGCCAAATGTCAGTATGGGTATTTTATTGACCATTTGTTAAGGAATTTTCTCTTCGCAACATACACAATCGGAAATATTCAAAACTGGCAACGAATTTAACTATTAGTTCAGGTAACTAACGGATACGCAACCGGGCGTTAGAAGACCATGATTATTGCCTGCATTAGTTTAAAACACACCTATTTTATTCATGTATAGTTTTTAATTGAGGGCACTTAAACAAAGCTTCACTCATAAATAGAACAGTTGCCTACGTGAACATAAAATTTATGGCTTACATAGCAAAATGGTAATACTAGCACTATGTAATTCTCAATATTTAATTAATATTGTAAGAAAACACAAGATGGAGTATTATCTCAGCACGCTTGAATTCAATTACTCGCATAGAATCACAGTTTTGATTGAATAAAAAAAGCGTTAGTTTTTGAAGTAAACCATTCTTTTTCAGTGTGAAAATAAACAAAATATCAAGCAAAACAGCTGGTGTGACACTGGCTGGCTAGTTCTGCTCAGTAACAGTTTAAAAAAAGAAGAAATGAACTTTGAACTATTGTGAGTTTGCTTTTTGAATCGAGACGCGATGTAACATACAACAAACGCCATCTTTCGGTCGTGTCGGAAACGTAGGTTGTTAAAAGGGCATTTTCGAAAAGTTAGAAAACGTGCGTGTGAAATATGAACTTGCAGTGGAGTAGTGCGGGGGGAGTGTCGAGAAACCGTTGGCTAAACAGTCTGGTTGGCCTAACTCATGGGAAAAAGAGGGGACATGGACCTAACACATGTTCCAAGGGTCTGAACAGGTAAGAGTCTGGGTAGTGTCAAAGGCCCTTTTTTAGTCTGTTCGACACCTTACTAGAATTTACTTTGACTATTTATCCTAAAGGCACATTCAAAACTCAGCCTTTGTTCTTCTACTTACATACAAATGATGAAACTTTTGCAGAAAATCAAAGGTTTTTTTAAACTTTAATTCTGTTTAAGGTCATTCTGATATTCATACAAACTTACAATTTGATGCAAACTCTTGTTTCTAAGTGACCATAAGGAAGCAACTATAAGTTGATTTTAAAGAAAAAAACAATGTTTCTTACCATTTCAAAAATTCGATAAAACATAAATGAAAAAACCTTGCTCAGGTTTGTCGCTAAGGGGAAAAGCAGGAAGCCTTTAAGGATAAACAGTCAAAGGCTATTTTTATAAGCCTTTGCGAGTTAAAACGAATAAACTGCCTGTTGTCTGTAATAGGACTGTATGGCAATCACGAATAAATTTAGTAAAAGTATTCGTATTGTTAACGTAAACAATTTGTATGAGAATGGTGAAAGCACCTCTATCGGACGTAAAACAAACTAACTTTGGCAACACGACTGCCTGACGCATCGTAATGTAATGTACCTATATATATGTATAGAATCGAAACTAAAAGAAATCGTAGTAAAAGTTCGTGCTTGGACTAATTGCCCTGAACTTTTGTAACGGTCTCATTTTAAGGCGATGTGTGTCAAAACTCTGCATTATTGATAAAGATGAAATAAGAAACCAAAAATTTGCGCACGGGCGGGACTTGAACCAGCAACCTCTTGGCTGACCGGGCCAAATGCTCTAACCAATTGAGTTACCGTGCTGTCAGTCCGACCTTGCGAAATTTGTGGTCTCTTATGAAAACGTCATTGCGTGACGCTTATATTCTTTCTGCATTATGTTTCGATTTCGTTGACTCGAATAGGTACCTAAAGGTTTAGAAAAAGCCAAATTTAGCACCTTATCTGAGTTTCATAAAATGATGGGATTGCTGTAACACGCAGCAGTAAGAAAGATACACAGTAGCAAAAAAGATACACTCTTTATTTACGCACAAAAATAATTATACCTATTATTACTACAACTACACTCGGAATTGGATTCTGATTTCATAATCATTCAATTCAAACTGTCAGGAAATTTTGTAATCATTTCATGATGTTCTTTACTGTAATAATCTTTCTATTATATTGTGTTGTGTCGTTAACTACCTGTTTATATTGCAATAATTGTACGATGTGCTTAATGTTCATGACGATTGGTAAGAGGATTTTGAAATTGTTTGGTTTTTATGGTTTATTTTGACGTCATGCATTTTTTTGCATAGTTAACACATTTGTGTCTCTAAATTCAGCTTGATCTCAGTTTCTGGATTAATATTATAATGATTCAAAAGGTACTTCTACCTTTTGAATTACGGAAAAAAAAAATTTTTAAATTATAATTTTACCAAAATATGAGTTTCGCCTAAGGTCCGGTTGCGTTATCGATAACTATCTCAAGTAATGTTTAATGTCGATACAAGCGATTGAATATTTCCTATTGCGCGTGTTTTGAAGAAAAAATAAATTGATCAAATGTCGGAATGGTTAAGGTACGTTTTCTTTCAAACGCACAATTTTAAATATTCTATCAATCACAAAACCGGTAGTCAATTTTATTTAAAAGTTAGTTTTCTGCTTCATTCTACTACAGCTCTACTAGAAACTAGCACAATCAAGAAATATTCTTGGCATTCAGGGACACGCAGAATATAAAATAATAAATTTACCTTTATTTCAGAATTTTTCCGATCTCTGAAAAGAAAACGTATTTTTTTCGTATTAACATAATTGTATACAGGGTCAACGATAATTCGATATATTCCTTTGAAGGGTAAAAGTAGAGCTCATTTGCAGATTTTATCATCACAAGAAAAAACTAGCACGTGGATAATGCTTAAGATTGTTACTACAGATGTTTATTATTGCGTGGGAGTTTTGAGATATAAGGACCACGGCGGCGTTTCTCACGTCATTCAAACTATTTTTGCGAATTTGACCCTTCTATCTGAAAAGTTTATAAGGCTTTTTACTGACGTCGAAACGGCTAGATTAGTTTATTTTAGTTCTTTCCATAGTATCTGGTCTTACTTTATCTCTGGGGCTCGGCTGCTATAGAAACAATATATTATTCATACTGATAAAGCGAGCTCTTTACAACCTTAATCAGACGACAAGACGATTCTTCAAGAGAAATATTTAAGGAAGTCAAGATACTTACAGTGTATACACGGTTTATTTATGAAAATTTGATTTGTGTTCGTAAAAACTTGCACTTATTTCCTGAATAAGTAATTTTCGCGATTCTAATACTAGTAACAAGACAACATGCTGTTTCAAACTTCAGACTTCAGAAGGCTAATAACTAATTTATTTGAAGATGTATTACTTTTGTAATAAGTTACTTCAAACTATAATTGAATCGCCCTTAAATTAATTTAAATTAATTGTAAAACATTGTTTAATAACAAAAGCACATTATAAACTAGACGATTATATGAACTATAACAAAGGATGGTCTCGCGCGTATGAACATGAAAATTTTAATATTTTAAAAAGAGGCATTGACAATAGTAATTGATTTTGTTGCGCACCTTCCTCTGAGCATTACCCTACAGGTGTCTCAAAGCTGTAATAGGAAACATACAAAATAAATTATTTTTAAATCAAATAATACATCATTCCGATAAAAACTACCAAACGAAAGAAATAAAATGCATAAATGGTTCAAAATCTATTTTAAATTTGGCAAAGAAAATTTGATCGGTAAACTTTTTTCGAATACAAATTGCATGAGAGTTCGCATCATGGTCATAAACAATAAAAGCATCTAAATGAGACATTTACTAAGAAGCAATTTAAAAATAAATGCACTTATCTTTCATTATTTAAAAAGCTCTCACAATCGGCTGGGGAACATTATTAAAAAATATAATGCAAATGAGCTTTTACCTCCAAATGATGTATTGAATCACCGGTAACCCTGTATTTGTGACCGACATTTTTCAGGACGTTCATCAAATTATCAATATAAAACAACCAAACTTTTTAGAATCCTTATTACCTTGTCCAGTATGTGTTAGTAATATTGTAAGTTAAGTCTAAAATAATTGTAATAATAAGAAATTTTAATTTCCCCCTGTTCGGTTGCAGCTGTGCGTACTTAGTTTATTTTTAGTTGTTCTTCAAAGTTTCTAATGTTTTTTTACTGTTTTTAGGTAAGTGGCCAACAACTTAAGTTAGAGATGGGTGAACTTGTTTTTTAATAAGTTACCTTCAAGCAGCAGCACCGAAAAATGGCACGAGAACATCATAAACGCAGGTTAGTAATATTTTTTTAATCAGGAGTTAATATACATTTTCCAGTATGAAAATAATATTTACTAAAAATAAAATTGAAAACGAGGAGTTTCCCTTGCGACTGAATATAAATGCATTTTTTCTAAGAAACAATAATAATAAATAATAATAATTCTTAGTCGGCTTTGTGATAAATTAAAAAAAAAACAATTTTATTTTGTAGCTACATAATTTTAATTAGTAGGTGAAGCATATAATTTTTTTTATGAAAATGAGTAATTTATCACCAAAATAAAGGATAGTGGGTTAGATAATAAAGAAAGTACGTATTTAATTTTCAAACCGAAAATTTGTTTCGTGTTAAAGTTTAGTTCAGTCTATTAAGCAGTAGAAATTGAACAAGGTTAGTTAAAAACCTTTTACTCACGAATTAAGGTATGAATATTTTGTAAATATTTTCTTCCTTTTTATAGCAAATAGTGGCCTTAATTAGTCACACACCAAATTCGAAACACATTCATCATCATCATTAGCAGCCAAAGGACGTCCACTGCTGAACATAGGCCTTCACCACGGCATTCCATAGCGACCGGGGACTAGCGGTCTGCATCTAGTTTGATCCAGCGATCTTTATAAGGTCGTCTGTCCATCTTGTCGGTGGACGTCCTACGCTGCGTCTTTGGTCGAAGCGTCTCCAATCTAGAACTTTCCTGCCCCAACGGCCATCAATTTCGCACTATGTGCCCTGCCCACTGCCACTTGCGCTTACTGATTCTCAAGGCTATAATGTCCGTTACCTTAGTTCTTCTACGTATCTCCTCATTTCTGATTCAAACACCCAGCATAGCCCTCCATCGCTCGTTGTGTAATTTTAAGCTTCTTTATAAGGCCCATATTTAGAGATCATGTTTCGGATCCGTATGTCATCACTGGTAACACACACTGGAAACACATTATTCAAACAATAAAATATGTAGGTAGGCTGTAATACATTTTCAAACTAAACATAACTGACGTGTGACTTCGCAGAAAGTAATGCAAAATAGAAAAGTAACTGAACAAAAATCATAATATATTCGAAAGAAAAATTACATAAAAAATAAGACAAGCTTTCAGAATATTAATATTGCAAAGGTGCCTAAAATACGTTGTCAAGGAGCAGGAGAACAAACGTTTCAGAGAAGTCATAACATAAGCAGTTGTAAAATTCATTTTAGCGCTGCCCTTATGTAGTTCGGGGACAAGATTTAATAACTGCAATTCGCAGAAGTGCACATTATGGACCTGGAAAACATCTCTTTGATCGAAAAGCTGCTTGCTTGTGAACAATATGGCCACAGTGAAGATACAAACAGTACGAACGAGAAACATAATAGTAATTTTAGAGTTATGACACACGCGCGGAACTCAAAGATTGTGTAGTCGACAGTCACCGTCACTTGATTGCCGTCCGTGTATAAGAACTCTAACAGGTAGAATTTATAACTAACTATGAGACAAGAAATCTTATCAGAAACAGTTTTTATTTATTTCTACATTTTAAAAATATTTAAACGTTTATACTTAACTGATAACTTTAGTTACAATCTTTCGTTCTTTTTTATCTATAATATTGACCTCTGGTCTGGTATGTGATCCAAGTCAAGCGTATTTTATCATCGCAAAAAGCTTCATATCCGCTTAAAACACTGTAAACAATTCGCGTCAAAAATCCAACAAACGCATACAATGAACACTCAAAATGCCGGCTGAATTTCCGCCAAATGATCGTTAACCGCATAATTATTCGCAGTCAAATAAAAAGTCCAATTGAATCGAATTAGTTTCGATTGATACTCGTAAAAATGACGAGTTTTGTCCGTAATTACGCAAACGTAGAAAATGCTGCGGATTAAAAATAAACTTTTCCCGATGAGCAGCAGACACTCGTGAGTAGCGCATCGGTGACTCCCGGAATACGTACGTATTCTGAAAATATACCGCGAACTTTGTGGAATGTAAACAATAGATTCCTCGGTGAATGGTGCTTGTGCTGGTGTAAGTGTAGTGTACGTCAGCCTTAATGTTCGCTGGAGGCGGTGCTGGTTTCCAAAAACAGTCTAAACCACCTTGGGAAACTCCCAACTCGAATGCTTCGGAGATCTCGCCGAGCTGGTAAGGTTTTTATCAATATGCTTCATTGGCACATAGTGATTTGCTTTTCCCAATATTTAGGGATGAAAACAAAATACCTTTGGTTGCGTTTTCGTTCGACAAATTATTTAAAAGCTTCAATAAATTGGGCCGCATTCCTCAACACAATACTGACACACTTGTTCCATTCATTTTGTAAATGTCAACGGTAGCCTAGTTGCATCAGAAATTCAGCATGCACATCGGATTCCATTTCTGATGCGTAATAATCTAGTAGGTATTTCTGTTACTAGGTTGTCTATTTGGACTGAAATTTCGGGAAATGCCGCAAAAGCAAAGCTAGTAAACGTAAATGGATAGATCACTACGGATATTTGCAGTGGCTTTTATAACGTGATATATATGTATATGTATAAATTCAGGATATCTTGTGGTATTTTACCACCTAATATTAATTGTCAAAAAATTCTTGCAGCCATCATAAAAGTATTGAAAATACATATAAAAAATAAGATCTGTCGTTTTTATAATATAAAAGTCGCAGTGTTAAACTACAATGATTTGTTTGTATTGACGAGAAATGGTTGATGTTGAAATTATATTTGATTTAATTAATTAAATATATGTATAAACACAGAATTTCTTGTGGTATTTTTCCTCGTAATATCAATAGTCAAAAACTATTTGCAGCCATAATAAAAGTATTGAAAAAACATATTACAAAAAATTGATGTACCGGCTTATTGCTGCCATCATAAAAGTTAAAAAAAAAAACATATTACAAAAATGCAATCTGTCGTTTTACATTACAGAAATAAAATAAAATTTGCATTTAAAAACCATTAAAGTTTGTTTGTATTGTCAAGAAATGGTTGACATTGAAATTTAATAATAAAAGTAGTAGGTATGATCTCAAAAAAACATTTAACAGTCAAAGAGGTGGATTCGAAGAAACGCGCGAACGTACATGGAATATATTTTTCAAACCAAAGGCGTATTTTTCAGCAAATAAAAGTACCGGTTCGTATCGGATCTTGCCTAAGAATGCCTTTTTATGTTTTGAGTCGTCCTATTCTTTACTGAAAACGTTTCGCTCTAAAACATTGTTCTCACTTCAAGGGCTATCTCATAACTGCAAGCGTTTAATAAAGTATTTTGATACAGAGTGGAAATCTGTAACAAAGTAACTACGGAGTTACGGACGAGTGAATAACTTTGACGATTATCACTCTATCCTATAAATACACAGGGTGTTACCTGTTAGAGAAGCTAAAATTTAAAATATAGGCCATTTAAGTAACCAGTAGTCCATTATATTTGGTTTTAATTTATTATATTGAAAAATTAATGTAAAATAAAACTTTTAAAATTTATCAAACAATGTATTGCAAGCAAATGTGTCCAGTCTTTGAAATTAACATTGCGTTTACTACAACGAGCTAGCAATTTTAAATGTACATTAATTGGGGATTATAGTTATTTTCTCTATGATTTGATAAACAAGATTTTATTTATCCTCAACAAAATAATAAAGAAATAATATCGTTTTTTTATTAAAATTAATCCTATTGTTTTTCGTTGCTAATTGGCTATAATCGGTAGAGTGGGTTTATCTGTTGCGAAGCAAATTATTTCTCAATTTGTTTATTATTATATTATTTCAATAAATTCATTATTTCATAAATTAAGCTGATAACGAGAAGGTAAAGTTGGTTGAAATACTTGCGTTGGTGGAGCTTAACTAAATTATGTACATCTAGAGAGAATGTGAAATAATTTTGTGTTGCTGTGATACTTTTCTGAAATTAGCGCTGAAGTGTTCAGAACAAGACAACAGATCAATTAGGAATGTTTTAATGCGAAATTAGGGGCCGTTTCCCTAGGATATTCTGTAGGGTAGCGGCATTACTGGATCCCGCAGATAATTCTGAGTTCACACGGCAGTTTTTGCAGGTACGGTTCTGTCACCTGAGTCTTGACAGTGTCATATGTATCTCGCTTAAACTTATCGATAAAAAGGCCCACAGTATATATATCACAACGCCATAGTAATTGCTGTATTTGTGCATAGCTACTGTCATCTTAAATTTGGAACTGGTCCAGTTTAATGACAAAACAGAATAAGCAAAAAAAGGTGTATTTTTTTTGCTGGTAAACGGTATACCCGTGTGAATATTAACATATTAAAATGCATATACTACTAATCGGTATCATGCAGAAAACAGTACCTGCACAGTAAGGGACTCGTTTACGGTAATCGTCAATAGGTTATAGTCAATTTTACATTTTATTATTATTTACCCTAGTTTACCCATTAATACCGACGAAGTTTCCCTCAACGCAAGGTTATAGTAGGCTATCTCTTATTCTTACTCCCAGTCATATTACTATGTGGTCGCTACAATCCCGTCGGCTAGTACAGGGTTCCGTACATTAATATATCTCGTATATTATACCTAACCAATGTTACTAACTATGTACATAGGGAGTTGAAGCGCGACAGTTTCGAAATAATACATCTTTCAAACACCAGATGGCGCTTGAAAAACGCACTGGCAAAATTCGTGTCTTCGTGTTTTTATTGATTGAGAAGGCGTTTGTAACAGTATTCCGATTTATAATATTTTAGTAAATAATAGTAAATAATTTAAAGGGATATTTGATGCAGAAGGAAACGACGATATACAGATGATTGAACTCGTCACGGCTAAATGTCAAAATTTTATAAATCTACTGCTTTAGACTATGGCCGCAATTGTGTCCTAAGTGTAAGACAGTCCTAGAAGATGCTATATGTCAATATAATCGATAATGCGATGTGTCGAGTCATACTTTTTTATCTTTTGACCCTTAGACTTTCAAGTTGTACAGCTGAAATAGAGTGTGAGCTCGTATTATTATAAAATAGCTAATGCCCGCAACTTCGTACGCGTGGTATTTATTATTCCTTTTATAAAACTGCACTTGTATTATCTATATACCTAATATACCTTATAAAGTTGTTTTATATACAACATTCACTGTTTACTGGTGAGGAACATACACAAATAGGTTTGTTGGCTCACTAACACAGGATAAAGCGACAAAGAGCTGGCTGTGTGAAAAGCGGCTGACCCTGAAGTCCACGCCCATAACACGCTGCCTCTACCCTATTGCGTTACATAAACTAACGGGGAACTGAACCCGTTTAAAATGGAAAGGGTAATTGTTGGAAATCAGCGGAATTCGGGGTATTAAAACTCTCTCACAGACTCTGTCAAAATCCCCGCTTCTATTAGATTATGTTGCAGAGAAGTGACTTTTAATCTAGTTCCGTTGCATCATTTTGTGGGGGCTTAAATTTAGTAACAGCATTAAAGGGACGTCGTTTTTTTAATTTATCTTGTACGTGTTGTACATGCACATTACGTATAGCTTCTATTGATCATATGTTATTATCAATAAAACACAATAAAACTGTTAGATTTTTTACAATATTGCGGAGACATATACAAAGACACAGTTAAAAAATATGTTCACTTCAAACGATTCGACCTTATGTTTTATTCATTCAGAACTTTGAATTATAAGAACATAGTTTTATATATGGACAAAATTCACAACAAGTACATGTGTATACATAATGTGTATATAAATAAATTTAGATATAAATTAAGGCAATGTACCATTTAGTTGATGATCAGTAACAGAGGACGACTGAGTATATTATATGTCCATACTCAGATATGCATCCCCTTTGAAACTGAAGTACGATGTTCTGGTATTCTCCAATGAAATTGTATTCAATGCAATGCTATACTTAGAGGACATTGAGGTGATTCAATAGTACTTAACAGTAATAGGTTTTAGTATGTTGCTCTAAATATAGAACCTTTAAGAGTAATCGTTAAAAATGGTCTTGAAACAGTCATGATTCCTTTTTCTCGTGTATTGTATTTGACATCACTGATACGTTTTGATTTTAAATTCCATATTGGAAAAGAAGCATAATTTATAAAAATTAATTACGTTAAAAATACATTGGAATACCCTATTATTTTTCAGATTTTAATTGAAATCGCATGAAACGTATTTTTTGTAAGCGATCGCCTTTGCCTTTGGCTTGATTCTAAGTTAGGAATCCGAACTTCACTTTATAATAAACGACGACCTCCGTGGTCGAGAAACTAGGACGCTGGTTTCAAGCGTCGCCATCTCGTGAGGTTTCGGGTTCGATTCCCGGTCGGTTCACTGCAGAAAACGATATTTTCTATATTGTCTCGTGTCTGGGTGTTGTGGTACCACCGTTGTGTTAGATTTCCATAACACAAGTGCTGTGGCTACTTACTTTGGGATCAGAGCAATGTATGTGCTTGGTGTCCAATATTTATTTATTTATTTATAATAAACCTGGAAAGGTTTAAAAGTAAGTCTGAACCTGTTCTTTTTTTGCCAGCTTATTCATAACTATTATTCGACAGGAAATTTTACGCCGAAATATTATTGTATTAATACCGGCTTAACATGGAAAATACGTTAAAGAGGCTTAATAAAATTCATCAGAATAACATAAAATATTTTGTATATAGGATATAATCCTATTTTGAAGTTGGTATTAAATCGATTTCTTGAAATCCTGTGTACAGATTATACGAGGAGTATTTTTTATGCTACCTGGAAAAAGAGAACCTACCATAAATACTTAACATAGAAGGTTTTGATGAAAGAAAACATACTTTTATATATAACTAACGTTTACCGCGGCGTCGCTCGCGTATATTTCGGATGTCCGGATTTTTTTTCATGTTACGCAACGGACGCTGCCAAAAGTAATATAATCCCCCCATTTTCGCTAAATTTTTCTTGACTGCACAAAATCAAAATTTTAATTTGTTGTAAATTGGTAGCCAAGATAAACAAAACGCGGCGAAGGCTTGTTCTCTTCTTCAGAAGTCAAAGTCAAGTCTTGAAGAGACGTACGTTAGAATAAGTGACAGCGCATGCGGCGAACAGTCACGCATCTTATAAAATATTCTAAAACATGTTTTAATCTAATTTAATATTTGTAAAAGTAATATTTTGTGATATTTATTACCTTATTAGCTCAGGAAAGGAAAGAATACCTATAGAGGGAACCGCTTGGAACATAATTTTTGACATCCTTACTTTGTTTGGAGTAGGTAGGAGGTTCACATATAAATTCTCCCAGCTCGTTCGTACATCTTGAGCCTGGAGGAGAGAGAGGGTTTAAAGGTTACATTTTTAGGTTTGTCATTGCATATATTTTTTTTACTTCGGCCTGATTTTACGAACGTCAGCTAAGATATATTCGTCGAATAAAATACAATACCTACGCCTAATTTGAATACGTCACCGGTTTGTCATCAACTTATTTATGTAAATGTCATTTTAAAATCGGTCGTTTTATAAACTTTGAGTTTGCTCCCTCCCCTCAAGTCGCAGCGTAATATTAACCTTAGTTAGGCCTTTCTTGATAAATGTGCTATCAAAGATAAAAATATTTTTTTCAAATCGGTCCAATAGTAATAGTTCCTGAGTTAGCGCGTTTAAACAATCAAATTTCCAGTTTTATAATAATATTAGTATAGATTCAGGGTGGATTCGACCATACGCGAAATGACTTTAACCTTAGAAATAAATTGCTAGTTATCTAGCTAGAACTATGAACTCATTCAAGTACAACAATGACGTCCTCTTGCCATATGATTTATGTCATTATGGCAGAATTTTACGTCGAAAACGATTTTGAGTTTTTCGGGTATAAAATTGAGAAACAAAATTATCTTTCATTTAGTGACGAGCGTGTAAGCCTATGTTTGGTCAAATCCAACATCCAGTCTGACAAATTTTATCTGACGTTAGTGAAATCGGCCTAAAAAGCATCAAAATAACGCATTCGTATATTTGAGTAAACCGAATTCTTTTGTAGTTGGTCCATGATGTGAAGCTTAGCAACACCAACAGTATAAACATATCACGCACCGACTCCAAATCAATTTGTTTCTCCTAAATAGAAGACGAATAAGATTTTATGCTTTTTAGTACAACAAAATAAGGCGGTTTTATTAAAACATATATTTTTGTAAAATAATGTACTCATGATAGCTTTGTAATGGTATGTCAGATTTATTGTCAGATTATATAGCCTTGAAGAGGACATAATTTGTTTGTATAAAAATTAAATACCACGGCACGAAATCTGTGACTTAGTTAGATTGAATTCAACCAAACATAGGCGTACACGCGGGTAACGCTGCGAATGATATTTTGATCTGCGATTTTATTCTTGAATAACTCAAAGACGTTTTTCGACATCAAATGTAATAGGAAACTTGCATCAGATCGAATGATTGAACTGTTTTAGTATCCAGCAAAGCAATGATGCCCCAAACCAGTATGGTGTGAAAGTAAAAATCTTGTTAACAATGTCGTTTTATATGTACCTACCGTGGGAAAGAATCAAGCTATCAAAAGTTTTGTATTTGTCATACCTTATATACTTTGATTAATTCTTATTTTACGCAACATAGTGTGTACAATAGTTACTTCTATATGAGCGCGATATTTAGATGGTAAAATGCAAAATTGATATAATTTCGGATAACTAAGTGATTTATTCTATGGTTTATATTTATTCTCGTTTCGTGATATCCACCTCTACTGCCAACGCTAATATAGCATATTTTAACTTACAAAAACGGTTTTTGTGGTACAACAATTAAAGTTCGTTATATTAAAGTATAGCAGACTATACTATATATATTTATGTTCTACCTAACTGTGGTACATCACTTTTCTCTATTGTCAATAGTCTAGACAGCGTTCGCAAAAAACGATATTTTCTTTTCATACCTTTGATTACATTATTCAAGTTTTCATACGGATTCCTGATATTAGGAAAATATTTATAGCCCGTGTTTATTACAGATAATGTAAATAATTTTGTAAATCATTTCAATGGTTGCGGAGCAAAATTGAAGCCAACAAACAAATATTTTCTCTTTATATTTTATATTATAGTATAGATAAAAATATACTCTAATACAGTATATATAATATACTGTCTATGGAGCTTTAAGCTGTGTTATTTTCCAGTTTAGTAATTAATTGGTGTGAATACGTAGATGAGGGAGGATGTAGATTTTGCTTAAGGAGGCGCCTCTAATTATTGTGTCACGACGCCTTCTCTCAGATCATATTAAGAATGCACATGGAATATATACGTATAATGACAAATAATACAATGTAAGAGACTAGCGATCGTGCCTCCCACGTTGGAACCGCGTATCTTTGTCCGTGATGATGGCAAGAGACCCGATGATACCCTGAATGGGGTCGGACATTGGTTTGAGACCCAACTTGTTTAGCTACTGTGGCTCTATTTCGTCTCAGGGAGTCCTTAAAGCTGGAGCAGCAGCGGAATTGGCTAAAAACGCCAAACGTTGTATGTTTCACTTGCAAGTGATAATGCATTTGCACTGTTTTGTGTGGAAACTTTTGGACCATGAGGACCAAGTGATCATTATTTATTGGAAAATTGTCCTTAAACTAAATTCGCTTGTGGCTAATAATAAAGCTGGCTTGTTTCTCGCTCAACGGATAAGTATTGCTATCCAACGCTGTCTCGCAGCCAGTATCCTCGCCACTTTGCCTCATGGACACGGTTTTATTATTAGTAGGGTATATATATTTAGTAGGGTTTAAGTAGGTGTAAATATTTAGTTTTTGCCTGTATTTCATTTTACTCCCACAGGAATTGTCATTAATGCATATGATGAACAAATTGGCCACAGTTTATTGGAAATTAATTATTTTGGAGATTCGATGAACTCGGGCGACGTACTGGAGTCCTGCGGCCGAAGTCTGAAGCAAAACTTTTGACATTTTACGAAGATAATTATAATTTGCGTATTTTCTGCTGCATCAAATATAATTTTTACTTGCCTATATATAAAACATCGTTGAAAATATTTGTAAGTCAAGCGTTATTTCAAAATTCTTCCCCTTCAGTAAATAAACAAAACCACCAATTTTGTCTCAGCGCCACCTGGTTGTTCGACAGGAAAACTATGTCGATACTTCCATAACTGCGTTGTTTTCTCAAGGAAATCTTCACTGATTTTTTCTCTTCAAAAATACGGTATACATGAGTTAAGGTTGAGGTAAGTATGAGTGGAGTCGACGAAACGTCTTACAACATACGGTTTTAACTCCCTTGGTGTCGATTGCTGTTTACTTCACCAACTCACAATAATAAACATTAGCAGTGAACGTACATTTGTATGTATAAAAGTTAAAAAAGTCATTTATTTATGCGAATAAGCCCATTGAGCACACTTACACGTCCCAATATAAACCCTACCACAGCTTCGGGACAATTGTGGGCTATTGCTAAGAAGAAGCTGCTTAAGTATTGTCAATGCCTCATTCCAAAACGTTTACAATGTTTGTAGTGATCATGCAAGTCCATACATTACAATCTATTAAATAATCATCAACTTTATAATACTCTTTCGTCATTAGGGTTTCTTTAATGACAGTTTTAAATTTATTACCCGGAAAGTTTACACCAAAACAATTACTTCACGTTTATGTAATTAAGGTATTTTTATTTTAAAATAATAAAGCAGGTGGTGAATTTTCTTTTAGGTCCGCGATTGGATCAGTTTACTTTAGCTGTACCTTTTGCAAGAACATTCGTGACGGCACTTAATTCGGTGAATCCACAAAAATATCAACCGATTGAATAAGTTCTAATCGTTTCTAGATATCGACTAATAACTTATCGATGAAATTTTAAAAGTCGGAAAATATTTTGTTTGTTTTATCCTACCTACTTTTGTACTTTACATAAGACAAGAATAAAAGTTATAACATAGAAAAATCTGAAAAATTTTACAAGTTATATCTATTGGTCTTTATGACTTGGAAAAATAAGTGGAGCCTCTTTTTTAATACAAGATTAACGTTCTCGGATCTAAGCCATACAAACAATTCTTTAGTAGGTAGTTTAAGTTCAATATTTACACTTATCACTAAAACTAATACTAAAATAACCTAACCTGACCTAACTCATTGAAATGCGAGGCTGGGGTTCGCATTTCGATGCTCATCAAGGAACCTAAGCACGAGAATAGCGATCCAAAGCGAGCGCAATCCACGATCAGAGCACGCTTTTCATTCTTTTTTACTTTGTCATCGTATTTTTTTTCAAAAGCACTTGATTTCAACACAAAATCACAATGACTGATCCGAAAAAAAAAACAAATACTAAAATGAAAAAAACATAATTCACCTTCATCTGTTCCCCGCGCTAAACCAAGCGGGGTCTCAATTGCCATTTGTCTTTTTTCTTCAATTTAATTGGAAGGCGGACTTATAGCTTTACTATCACGCAGCTATTAGTAAATTGTTTGCAACGCATGCTAACTGTGATAAGCCTTTGGATTTCTCACTATCAGCCACTAATCGATTGTATTAAATATAAATGTGCATCATTATTTCTGCATAAATAATACAATCATCTAACCTTCGGTCGCAATTTTATGTCCTTTACATAAGACAAATGTACGCAATGGTTTGAGCGCCTTGTACTTGTTGTACTTCACACAGTAAATTTATACAAAATCATAATCATTTTCTATTTTTTCTTACTTAAATGAACATTGAATTATTAAAAATTGTAATTCATGATATATTCTAAATTTGAGGTAATGATTTCGGTATTTAAATACAATATTGATGACTCAAAAGTTCAGTTTCAGTGCTACCGACCGTAGCAAACAAGGAAATTTGGCACTCTGGCTTTGGCAATAAATCATATAATTCTTATTGTCCTTTCTGTTATCGTGAAGGACAAATATATAGGGATTCAGATCATTATCATTATCATTTACAGAAATGATAATAATAATAATCTGACCTTTCCATTCGTATTATTAAAAGATATCTAAGTGTTGTTTAAATTTTAACTGAATGTATGTCCAAAAAAGCTACTGTTAAAAATGTTGGTAAAGCAGTTTTGAAGTTGGTGATTTCGAATGTTTCGATTTTAGAGTTCCTTCAGTGGTTTCTATTACTCGGAAGTAGAATAAGTAGTATATCAAGCTACCGAAATCTAGAGTTCTAGACTTCTTTACCTTCATGCTACTTCAAGAAAATGAATTAAAATATATGTTAAAATAAACTAATAATTGCGGTGTAATGTGGTTATAATGATATAATGTTGTGATTGTACGCCATTTAGTAGGTCTAGTAAATAGGTATATTTTTAACCAAATTAATTATTTTTAGTAACTTTTTTACTGTCTTAGTTTTTTAAGGAAGTTTCCACCATAATTTGTCCTTGTGTTCATACCCATATATGTAAATTCAAACGTTTAAGGCGATAATTGGGCAAACATTTTTGAGAGTAACGATTATAAGGTTTTGTAAAAATGATAAAAACACAATAATATTCAACTGTTTTGTGTGGGTTTCAGTTTCTTTTTCAAAATCACCTGTTTATGAATAAAGAATTTTTTTTTTTTTTTTTGTAAGTGTTTGAAATAGAAAGAAGTTTATCAAGTGATATCGGTTTTTAGTAAATTGTATCCTTGATTATTTTTCTCGTGATATCAGATAATTAAACCATAACCGTGATTAAAATGTATTTTTTGTCAAATTATAGGGAAATATTCTATTTTGAGAGTTAGGTTAAGAAATATGCTTCATTTCTGTATCCGATAGTACATTTTAAATAAATGTTTATTTAATTAAATAAAACGTTTATTACTTTTTAAGCTTTTAATAGTATTTAAATCAGAATATGTCATGAATTATACAAAACACAAAGTAATATCGTACCCTTGTCTTATATAAAGGACATAGTGAAGAAATGTTTTTGGGATTTCTGTCACTATTTTGGCAACAAATTTTTCCTATTATCGACATAATACCAAAGATTGAATTTAATCCTATCCAAAAAAAACATCTGGTAGACAGGAGGCTAAGACAAATTAGCAGAAAATTCGTTCAATGGATAAAAGTAATGCCGTCAGTCCACCTATCAATTCGCATGCGGCAGCGGAAGCGTGGAATGTGGAAATGCGGAAACATTTATGGCGAAACATCTGCGACTGTATAACAACCATTTATTGCGTATAAGATACTAATTGCGTCCATGCCGTACCATAGGACGCAATAGGGTAGTTTCTAATAGGAACAAATCACAACATTGGCAGAGAGTTCCAGAGATTAATACTTCAGACTCCTATCAGACAGTGTGACGTCATTCCTGTGACAATGACGTGCTTTTTTTGCTAGTATAAACAACTCTTCATAGTATTTTGCTGTCTGCTATCATTCAGGAGGCCATCATGATAGTTCGAGCATTTTTGAGACCCATATATAATATACTATATTTCAAATTAATATATAAATTTTACATTAATTTGAAATATAGTAAATGTACTTTATATATATATAGTCAATCATGTACATTTTGAACATTTTAAACATAATCAATATCGGTGCCTAACAGCCAAAAAAGGATAACCGCCACTTTACAAACTTGACAGGAGAGAAGTATAAAGTTACAAAAGTTAGAAATATAACAAAAGAAAAGTTTTTGCTTCCTAAGACTCAAAAATTTAGCTCTATTAGTTAATTTAGTTTTAAATTATTATATTACCATAAATAATTTGTATTACAGTTTTTTGTGTCGTTTATCTCCAAATAAACATTTTTTAAGAAAAATATCGTAACTTCCCTCACTGAAAATTAACTTTTTTAGCATATTTTACCCGCGACAGAATGGAGAAAATGTTGATTTTTCCATATGAGAGTTCTTACTAACATTACGTTTTACATAAAATTGAAGCACTACAACATAAGTGACAATGTACTATTGATTATCATTCATGAAGTAATGAAAAAATATCGTATTACAAATAGTAAAAAACGGAAAATAAATTTTTAAGTTCCTGGTATCGATCTTTTTCCGAGCGCATATTATGGCTAAGTAATTTATGAGGTATAAAGTCCAAGGTATTAAGTAAACAAATTTTTACATACGTTTTTATTTGTTTACATTTTTTCTAAAGTGTTAATAATAGTTTTAATTATAACCAGTTGGTACGATTAAAAAAAACGAATTTATTGCCTACTCATAGAAAATAATAACACTATCCAGAATTCTCAACATCAAATTAAAATTATACAATGCCATGTTTAGAAATAAACACTTTTTTATCAAAATAACAAGTGAGATAAATATCTTTTACTATGAGAACTTCTTCTAGAATATAAGTACAAGTTTCTATTGCAAGTAACAGTTAATAATATTTTACAGTATCTTTGCTATCTTAAAAATCATAATAATTGTTCATGGTATATTCTGAAGGGTTCACAGTTGTAATTGCAGTTATACAAGCAAAAGTAGGAGCGCTTCATCCCTTTCTCAGCAATAATTCCTGCAAACTCGTTTTAACCATAATGCAACTCTTTAGATGTTAAATAAGTTATATTATTGTCTTGGCTTGTGTAAGGCAACAACAGAAAACTCCTATAAATAAGAATTGAAAACCAGGTTTATAACAAAAGTATATAGGTTTAATTTATCAATTGGAGCCAGTAAGATTTGTCAAAAGACATCTATGATATTCAGATACGTTAAGCCGATTTTTGAAAAGTAATAATTTTAGAGATTAATCTCACAGAGTAAAAACAAGTGTTTCTTCAAAAAATCTTCATTGATAAAGACAATAGAAATACAATAGAAATATTTTTTCTTACCATTTTCAATACGGGTGGCAAGGAAACTGTGCGCCGAAATAGATAGAATGCGCGCGTGCCGCTTGGGCAACCGTCACTGACAGAAACGAATAAAACATGGATGAGACGCTGCGGTAACCGACACATAGCAAAACATAAATTAATCATCATCATTATCATTATTATCAGTTATAGGACGTCCACTGCTGAACATAGGCCTCCCCCACGGCTTTCCACAGCGACCGATCACAAGCAGTCTGCATCCACTAAAACATAAATTGGTGTAAGTGAATACTAACCGCCACACTTTTTAAAAATATCGGCAGGGAGAATAAGGATAAGCGCCACTATAAATAGTGATATCCGTTAAGACGATTCGTCTTAAGGCGCTACCCGGATTTTTACCGCGCACACTAGCGCCACTTTACTAGAAAAATCATAACTCGTTAAATAAAAGACCAATCAAATATCTGGTAGATACGATTGTAGCTCTGATTATGTGGTTTAGATACAATGTTTAAGTTCAATAAAACAGAGTTATCTGCAGTTACAGTTAGAAAACTTGCTAAAAGTGACCATATTTAGAAGTTTTTCTAACTCTAACTACAGTTAACTACTTTAAGAACAGTATAAACGTACTATATAAACTATGGAACCTGTACTACAATCGTATCTACCAGATTTTTGATTGGTCTTTTATTTAACGAGTTATGATTTTTCTACTAAAGTGGCGCTAATGTGCGCGTTAACAATCCGGGTAGCCCCTTAAAAGTGACTTTGCTATTTATTGATTTTCAGCCAACACGGCATAAGTGAGTATTTCGAAATAAATAAAAAATCCAACCACCAAAATAAAAAATAATCAAAATATCGGGCGCTTATGACATAAAATTTAGACTCTCAACCTTAATTTACCAACCGCTTAACCGGCAAAATATGCGTGCTAGAGGAACGAAACCAAGATAGAAATACCTACTGATAAAAGTAAGGCAATTCCAACCATGTCTACAACTCATTTTCGTAAAAAAAATTGCTTATCCTTTTTTGTCTGTTCGATCGATCGGCATCGATACGATTAGTGTATTAACTGAGGTAAAGTCAGACCTATCTAGTGTTTGAAATTTGATCAACCAGATCTATCATCAGAGCCTATCATTGTATCCAGCTATAAATTAGAGCAATATGTAAAGCATAGGCGGAGCTTTGCCATACATTTTTAAAAAATCCGCAGTTCCGCATTCCGTGTGCGTATGCGCCGGTTGTACTAGCCCACCAGAGAGTAGGTATAAATCAATTATTATTGTTCCTTGCAGGGGAAGGCAAAGGATAAACGCTGCGCAGCTGGCTGCAAGACGCGAAGAGATTAGGGCGCATAAAATAAAATGCCTCCTCTGCATTCTAATATGCAATTTATGTCAAGGCTTTATAATCAACATAATTAAATATTCACTCAAAAAATGGCAAGGTTAATATTCTGTTTGTAATTGGTTGGCCCGTCAAATATTCAAATATTTTGAGAAATATTATATTCCTACATTTGACAGTTTATGGTAGCATGCGTTTTGTTATGTAAAAACTTACTTATTTAAGAATAGTTTATTTGCCGTTTAATAAATAAGTTACAGCACCTTACGTCACATATGAGTTATTAATAGTTTTTTCGACGGGTTCTACCTATTTGTAGATGTAGATGGAAGAAAAAAAATATTTAAAAATATATGTACCCTAAAGAAAATAAGATCATATTATACAGTGTAGTACTTATTAACCTGTAGAAAAGAGCTTAAAAGGATAACACCCTGAGATAGCGGGTGCATATAATAAAAAAATAATAAAAATGATTTGAAGTAACAACTCAGTTTTTACTCATTATTTCCTAGCGGTCTCCCGCAACTGCGTCCGCGTGTTTCTAGTTTATTAAACTATCCAACACAAAATATTTTTATTAAATTGGTCCAGTAGTTCCTGAGATTAGCGCATTCAAACAAACAAACTCTTCATCTTCATAATATTAGTATACATAATTTCGACAGTGAATCGTGTTTGCTTCGTGTTTGTTGTTTGAGTGAGGAAGAGTTGCTTGTTCTCGATATTTTTTAGTCTCTGATGATAATACAGATCCCAGAGTAACATAGCTGGCCGTGCTTTCGGACCTGCTTGTAATACCAGGAGGATGATCCTCGCGGCTTTCGAACTTTTTTCGTGTGGTCTTTCGATTGCGAGTTTCACCGCTTTACCTAAATCAAGTTAAAAATCTTCCACTAAAAAACTGTCACACGATACTATATACATAGAAATTATGACCCTGAACAATCAAAAACTATGTTTTATAAATTTGATCAGTGAACTTTTTTCGTATACGAATTGCACGAGAATTGCCCCATATTCTAGTATTTTTGGGGATAAATTTCTTCTCTTCGTCTTCATACAATTTGTTTTTATAAATATTTATCATGAACAGATACTTTGCAGTACTTGTAAAAATCTCATGCACTCGATTTATACTGTATTGTTTGAACTTTTAAATCCGTTAATAACCATGAAACCGAAAATTTTTCAACACCCAAGCGGTTACAAGCAATAGAATATCTATTGTGTCTCGTTCACATACACACATAATTCTACTACATTATTTAAACTCTGACGAGTAAATATTTGTTACTTTAATACTTAGTCAATTAATTGAAGTAGTATATGGATCAAATGCTGAGTTCTAATCTGATTCCTTAATTTAAAATCCGATTAGAAAACTTATTTTAGCCTACGTATTAATTTAAAATACTTTTCGGTGAAGGTTGCTACTAACAAATTTAATTCGAAAAAGAAAAAAACGGTCATGACATATGCGTGATAGACCAGTCCGTTTAACTTAACTGGCATTTTGGGGTCACAGATAACACCAGTCACCTACCACCACTTCACCCAATCAGTATCGATGCGTGCCTTGACGAAGCTCGAACATGTCACCGCCTATGCGGACGGAATGTGGGGTCTATGGAGGTGCATCCCAATTAATACCTCAAGCGTATGTAAACTAGACACAATAGATATTCTATTGTTATACGGTTGCCTGGTCGGGTATTGAAGCTTTAAGTACCTTGTCTTTGCCACGTTTAGTTTCAGGCCACCGTTTCCTAGCGACTCTTATCACGCATTCACCCGTTTCACCAATCATCCCCTGTCCGCGTTCGCCAGAGCTATATCAGCATACATCGACAGCCATGGAGGCTGCTCATGCGAGTCTCTAATGCTGTCTATCAATTCGTCCAGTATCACACTGAACAGAATCGGACTAAGAATGGTTCCCTGGTGCACACCAACGGTGGTGCAAAGTGTTTGGGGTCACCAACTGCGGTCCGAACCACAAAATTGGAATTGCGGTACATATAATGACGACAACATAGGCCTCTGAAACCCGTTTAGACCTCAGCGCCCCCAGATCATCATACCAGGAACGAGGTCGAAGGCTTTCTGCATGTCAAGTAATAATAGATGCAGAGGTGTGTTCTTCGATCTATGTATATTTCTCCATGACGGTATTTTCTTATTGCCGATCTCCGTGGTGTATTGGCTAAGCACTGCTGGGTTTCAAGGCGTCACTGCTTCGAGGTCCCGGGTTCGATTCCCGGTCGGTTCAATGTAGAAATCATATGTGTCTATATTGTCTCGGGTCTGGGTGTTGTGGTACCACCGTTGTGTCTGATTTCCATAACACAAGTGCATCGGCTACTTACTTTGGGATCAGAGCAATATATATTATTGGTGTCAAATATTTAAAAAAAACACACTTTTTTCCTCCATTCTCCATCCACTCCATTAAGACAGACATAGGGTCCATGGTACCGTTACAAGGGTGAAACCCAAATTGACACTCCGTGACAGTGCATTCCAGCCGAATTCGGGAGTCAACAATCCGCTCAAAGAGCTTCATAGTGTGGGATGACCATGACCTTTATACCACGGTAGTTGCCGCAGTCCTGTGCCAACTCCTTGCCATTGTTGACTGGAGTAATAATACTCAGCCCAATTGGTTCGGAATTTCTACCAGTGAGGAGTATTCGGAGGTAGAGGTGGGTTAAGATGTCCACATCACGAGAACCCATCGCCAGTTAATTTCTCATAATCTAAAAATACATACACAACTTTTAAAAACAGATTCATTATAATATTCCCTGAATCAGCCGATCCATTTTCAAGTGTTAGAAATACTTGCAAACGACTTTTCGTTTTTATTGGAAATAAAAGATAGACACGATTTTCTGCGAAAAACGGATTACTTGTTGAATATTTAATCCTTTTAACCTATACAAAACCTCCCACTAGCGAATACAAAAATATTAAATTGGTGCGTTCGTTAGTTATGCGCATATGGTACTCTTCGACTATTCATTTTCAATTTATTTGTATTGAATAACGTATTTTTAAATTCGAAATAATATTCAATAGCAAGCAGGTTGCTGCATGCTTGACAGAAATTTGACCAATCGTGTAACTATGATTCTTTTAATTCAATAAATAAAACTTATTTAGGTATATAAATTTCAAATTTATTTATAAAATTCAAACTAGGAGGCCCATTTTGTTAGTAAAATAACTTAACCTGTGTTAGTAAAAAAGGAAAGTTAGCCTGTAACATCCCACTACTGCTGCTGCTGCCGACATGAAGAGATGAAGCGCAGGACCGACGGCATAGCATGCTAGTACGTAGGTAAAGTTAGCCTGTAACAGCCCACTGCTGGGCAAAGGCCTTACCTCAACTATGAGGTAGTTTGAGCCATACTACACCACGCGGGCTGAGTGCAGTTGGCAGAGGGGTGTTTGCAAGGCAAGTAACTAACCCTGCTGCCAGATGTTATCAAGCCGCCCATAAGGCCTCTGACTAGGCTAAACGACTAATATCAACTGATATTAGCCGGAACCAATGGCTTAACGTGCCGTCTGAAGCACGGAGATGCTCGTGATGTACGTCACTTATGAGATCGAAATTGTCACTCATCCAAACACGACCGCGCCGTAGGTTGCTTCACTTCGGTATCACTACCAAAGCGCTGCTACCACTGCGCTACGAGCACCTCAACCTATGTTCGTATTAAATCTCAAATAGTGACATAGTACGGTCGGGTAGTACCCAAACAGGCGGCCGATTGGTTATCGCACGCAGAATGATGTTAGGGCTGCCGGGCAGCCTACTTAATATAGGTAGACAGCTAGTTTTTTTTCGACATGTTTCGTCAAAACCAGCTCTGCGAGCCTCAGTATTGTTACCATGAGCTTACAGCGGTTAAAAAAAGTGTATCGAATTTTTTTGCTCTGGAAGTGACCGCTTGAGACGCTGTGTAATTCACCATAGATTTTTATATGTCGTTGCTAGAGAATAAAACTGTCGAAAACTCATGGTAACGGTAGTACATTGTTAAGTCGCGGCGTTTGAATACCAAATGAATGAGTACCAATCTGTCCAACATATTGTGTTCGCCGCCCAGTGCTAAAAGTTTTGAATCACTTGCCTCAATATGGTGTATGAGTTTTGTATATAAACGTTTGATTTTCGAAAAAAAAACCGTAATAATGCACACAAGAGTGATTAAAAGAAATATAGCTCGGTTTTTAACCTACATTATTTCACGTGGTTATTGATTGATTTTCGAGCGATAATAACTCGTTATATTGACGCGAGTGATTAAGAGTATAGCTCCCGTACGTATTTTTAAATCACTCAAGTCAATATGTCGTTTAATGTTCTTTGATTTATTTTGCATTTTTATATGTAAATCGGCTGAAATCCTCCCGGTAGTAATAAAAAGAGATAACTCAATTTTATAGCTACTGAGTCTTTCCAGAGAGTGGTACTCATTGACTTTTATTTTTTTTAAATATTGTCGTGAGTGATTAAAAAATACAGCTCCTGTATCTCCGTGGTCATCACAAAAAAACTCTCGAAACACTTTCGATTCTCTTTTTCATTTTTTTAATTATAGCCAGCGACATGCACTAGTCACACAATTACAACGACCATTGAGGTCAAAGAGTAAAGGTCTTTGCCCAGTATACTGTAGCATACCATGACCTAAAACCAAACTATGACACCTTACTCACTCGACCGTTCCGTCACCGACCAACACCGCAGCGTGCACGGAGCGTGACGGCACCGACAAAATATGTTCTCGCTCTCGATCCATATATATAGTGCGATAAAACGCTGTTTAGTGGACTTTTCATGTCTGACACGTTTCTAGAACGGTAATGTTAATATTGGCATGTTCATGGTAAAACACCTTTAACCGTTAACTCCTTGAACCTAACAAGAACTGTTACGTCTCATTATCATCAAAACGAGCTAGGCTGTTGACGGTGAAGTTTTTCCATTGAAACTCCAAAAATGGGAAGATAATGTGGTAGTTTTCCTCCCATGCACACAGTTTAAGAACGGTATCCGCTTCTTAATACCCAGTCAAAAGCCTTTCTTGAGAAACAATATCGTCTGCCTTCTGCCAGTACTGATGACGCTACCCGACTCCAGGAGAACTCTAAGTTAATGAAGATATTTACTGGCAATGGAAACGGATCGTCATTAAGTACATCTGGTACTGTAAGAAAAATATATTGTGGTATGCTATACTGTGTAGAAACTGATAAAATCATAACCCATTTGCCAGTGCGTTGCTGAAACTTTTTATATACTCTTTGAGTGGAAGCAACAAGTGTTACACCCCGCTCTGGCCGCCATCCTATATCCTCATATAACTAAACTAGTTAAGTACTCGTATAATACTTTGCAAATGAAGTAAGAAAATTTCAGATACTCCATCTTAGAATAAAAGGAGGTATAAATACATTTAATCTACCTTGTAACGACCTGGGAAATTGTGATACATTACGCAAAGTGTTCCTTTTGATATCCCATTACTCTAGAAGGCTACTTAAAATAATCGAATAAGATATTTATTATTTTTCATATTCATTATTATTTTTTATACAAAAAAAAATTCGAGTAAAATATAACTACCGATGTAAAATAACTTAAGGTGAAATATGACAAAATCTTATAACAAAATGAATAAATAAACGGTACAACTCTTTTCTTAATTGCAAAATAAGTTAAGTTTGTAAAGTATTTACGAATTACACTTCATGTAGAACCCCAGATTCAACATAGAAACCCAAATAATGAAGATAATTATTCTACTTCCTCGTGATCGCTGTTACCAGCTCGGTTCTAAGTGGCCAGATTATTGTTAATATTTCTAGTGATTTCCAATACCGGAAAATGTTATTGGAAATCAGATTCAAATTTGCTGCTTCAATTTCATTTTCCTCTAAGGTCAGCTAAGCTAAGCGTTGTGAAAGGCTCCAGATATATTAAATAGCACTGAAATGGAAAAACGGATAAAATCCTGTTGGAGTATACAAAAGAAAAAGTATTTTAATGATGTCTGTTTGATCTGTAGAAAGAAGAAAAACTACTTAGTTATTCAGCGAAAAAAACTTTAGAAAACAGAAATCTGAAAAATGATGTAATAGGTGACATCTGAATTTACACAATTCGTAATTTATATAAAGCGTTATAATGTAACGTAGTTTTATAATCTGAATCATCATATTTTGATAAATAACACCGCTTTTATCAAGTAGGTACACAATAAAACGGAAACTCTTCAATTGGTACAAAAACTTATAATTGTGTTTATTGTGACTTCCAACATATTATTATTATTAGCTCCAAAATATCTCCGCTAGACGTGTCTATGAAAATTGGCGGCGTGACAAGTTTTATATTACGCGCCATTAAATAGGATACGGCTTAACGATTGTGTCACGCATTGCTGAACTTTGATGAAGGATATTAGAAATAGATAACAGGTGAGTTTCTTTAAAAAAAACGAACAAATTAGGCCTCATTTCATTCAGTAAGGACTTATTTTTGACTGAGTCGATTTTACTAACGACAGATAAGGAATATTCGTCGAATACAATACAAAACGCCTAATTAAACCATGCATGGAATAGTGTGCTATTTTTTTACTAATTTGAAGAATAATTTAGCAACTGTCATGGTGTTGTGGTTTGTGTTCCGAACTACAAAGCTAAGAGTTGCAGCTTTGGATCCCGCTAACATAGCACTAACATTAACTCTAAATAAAATATCGTTATTGCTGAAGTATTGTGTGAAACTTTATTGATATATTTTTTTTATAGTGTTTTATCAAAACAATGCGGTAAAATGGAACTTACATACAAATTAACGTGAAATACCACATTGTTTATACTCGTACATATAACTATATTTTGTCACTTCTATTATATTCGTTAATCATATATTTTTTAATATATGTAATATGCGCTAGACATCACCAATTATCGTGGTTTCAAAGTTAGGAATTTTTCTTCTTTGTGTTACGAATACCAGCCAACGATTATGACGGGGGCGTCTCCCATAAATACTTAAATACATATAAACATCCATGACTTAGGAACAAATGTTCGTACTCATCACACAAACATTTGCCCCTAGTGGAATTCGAACCCGCGACGGCCATCGTAATAGTCAGGAGCGCTAATCACTAAACCAAATGCGACGTCACATTAATTATATATTTTTTGAAGTTTAACCATACGATATCAATTATTGTCTAATTCTCAAAAAAAATTACATCACAACTCGCACTCTTAGTGAAAAAAAGGCATAAGACCGTAATGGTTTTTTGCTAGTATAAGCACGAAACTTGCGTTATTTCCTGAAATAATTATTTGTACAAAATTCATAACCCACATCTTAAGCTTGTAACAATCACTTGTGTCTGACAAGGAATCGAACCCTGTGTCTAACGCTCTCCGGACGCATGTCTTAAACCACTCGTCAAACGTCACGTCACCGTGACATTTTATGTTATTGATTCAAAGCACAAGAAGGCTGCTAGTATCCATGTGGGTCATGTTCTACGCATCCCCAAGGAAAATTAATAACTGTAACAAATTTAAATAGTTAAATATGAAAAACAACTTCACAAACGTATCTTTTTACTTACGTTTAGAATATGATACAATGTAAAAAAAATATATGACTAATTCTTTTCTTCCAATGCGCACTATTCAGTCAGTTTTTCTTCGCTAGTCCTAAAATGTAAACCATCTTTTTAAAACTTTTAAAATAATATCAGTGAGTAAAATTAATTCATTATTTTATATGAAAAAAATCTCAGTATTCAACGATGAATTACCTATAAATTTTCTGAATGTTGTGTTTTCCTTATTTTTAAATTGTCATTTTCATTAAAAATGAATGTCAAGACTTGTTTATTATGTTCGACTAGCATAAATAAACGGACTTCAAAGATAAATTGAATGCTAATGTCAAGTGCAACAGATGTATCGCTGTTAAAGTTAGGCTGTGATCTAAAATGCGTAAAACTTACGTGACTGTTATCAGTTTGCAGTAACGCTTAGTTAATTTTGGCAGTATCACGCTGTCTTATGACTTTAATTACCTGTCTCTAGCCTTTCGAAGCGTTGAAATGTCGCCCTTATGAGCCTTTTAACTGTTCTCAGTTCTGCAATTTTTAGGCATTCCCTACACACAAAAATATTTTTAAAAATCCGACACTTGTGTCATTATTGGACTATTGTTCCAGAGAATCGTGTTCCATTTTTAATTTACTTACAACGCAGCCTCGGATCAACTATTCATGCAGTTGTTACTTTGGTTGTTTGTCACGTATTCCCGCCATTACATAGTATTGTCACGGTAATAACATTACCGTGGTATTGTCTTCGGCATCGCTGCAATAACACAATGCACACACCACTCTGACTGGATTAAAATAACGAAATTACAATCAATCTCTATTCAAATCTGGACTGGTTTATCCCAATAACGCTCAAATGAAAATTGTGCATAATTTAACTTAAACGATGATTAGTATCGATTTTAATAAGCTTCAATGAGAACAATATACATAAAAATTATATATTGGAAGTTGAGGTTTTTGGGGTGTACATGTTTAGTACAATGGGCGCTTAAGAGGATACTGAGCGAAGGGATCTCTCTCAAGTAATATTTTGAAAGGTAATTCTGATATGCTGTTTTGACCCAGTTTGAACCTGCAATAGATCTAAGCTAAGTGGGTACTATTAAAGGCTTACGATTATTTATTTTATCTTCTTCTTCTTTCATACTAAACGTTGAATGGTCTTGGTTTATGGTCCTTTGTGTTGCACGATAACATTCAGATGGCAGCTAATGCATGTAGCCTTAAAGGGGTTTTCAATACAGTGCCATCGCCAATGATATCAGCTTTTTAATGATAGTGATAGTTACTACATGTTTGAGATGACAAGCAATACAGCCGTTATCGCAAAAGAGGGAAGGGTTAATATGTTGACTTTTATTGAAATAAAGCATTTTAAAACGTTTCCTTTCGGTTTTTTTTATTAACAAGAGGTAAACTATAGTCAATAATAGTAAACCAATTGTAGAAAGTGGTGTTGAGGTGCCAATTTGGAGACAGTGTGTGCCTGTATTCTTTCTTTTGAAGTCTGCTTCATGTAATAACACCAGTAGATAAGCGCTGTGATACAATTTTGCGTGCCCCAGAAGGTTTGAGTGCTGTGAAAGACCTTGACTTCCTTTGAGAACCTTTCTGACGCCTTTCTGTTCGCCTCGTATTGTGAAATTTGTGTTGAACATAATTCTAGGCACGATGAAGTTATCTCCGTTGAAGAACCTAAATTCTTGGACATGATTCTGATCACTGCATAGTATACCAAAAAAGGGGGTGGTTTTGTCATTTTTTTATATATATTTTCTGTTCATAATTTTCTGTTGACAATTACAACATGATAAAATGTTTGCTCGACCATATTTCAAAATAAACACTAATAACTACAAATGCTAAATAAAAACTGCAATAGAACATATTAAATAATAAAATTTTCTAGCTATATTACCTACAGTACCCTTCCTTAATTCGCCCATTGTACTAAATATAGTATATAGTATAGCAGCTTTTGAGGTGTAAAAAATATTTCGAGAAGAAAATTTTTGGTGTATATCAAAATAGGTGAATCATAAACGAATAAACTATCACAAAAATCTATAGTACGAAAAGCAAATTTTTTTAGAGTGAAATAAAAAAGTTGTCACTAGTAGACATAAAAAAATCACGTCATTAGGAAGACTACAAGACTATTTTAATTATATGTTCCGAATTATTGGTAGATAATAGTTACTAGACATGTCTATTAATTTACCGGCTATACATTTGCAGGGTCAAAGGGTTGTATTTAATAACTCTAATATTAAATAAAAGTTGTGTACTATTTACAGTACGGCGGGCGTTCATAAAATAAGCGGAAACGTTCTAATTTCTTAAAGCACCTACTCCTAAGCATACATACTGAAGAGCTTATAGAAATAAACTTTTTATTATTATTATCTTCACTTAGGATTTTTTCTCGAAAAACTAAGTGTTTTCAGTAAACACGACAAACTCACGGACCTAAGCCAAGTGAGCTGCATTAGTAATATTGGAAATGGTAGAGTCGTCCTGCAAAAACTTTCTGACAATGCAACAAGTGTTCAGAATGGCCGCCTTCTGCATTATATTATTATTATTATAGCTTATGACTTGATTAGTGTCGTCTACTTGATTCTGTGTTTTACTCTCCCTCCTACAAGGTTAAGTTATATCCAATCACAAAAATAAATATGTTTAAAATATATATAAAAAACAAGTCTAGCAAAAAAACTGGTATGTATACAAGGATTACCACGTACTACTGAATAAATGCTTTGCTAACACCCTGAAATTCCATAGATTTTGTTTGGGCATAATTGGGTACTTAGTTGTGACCTAATTTCATGGGATCTGAAAACGATATTAATTTAATTACGCTCAATTGAAATCAAATCAGAGTTATTGGAAATATTAGTGAATGAGATCATTCATTAATGTGGTTTATGCTGTTTTATCAATAGCTATCTAAAGTTCTGATGTGTTCTAATGTAAAAATAAGTGTTGTTTTATGATTTAGTTAGACTGTAGAACCTGTAGTTTCGAAACAGTTTCAAAGTTTAAAAATTGTTTTCAATAGGCAAAGCTGCAAAATTAAAATACATTTTTATCACTTTGTAGGATTTGAAAGCATTCATGGTTTTGAGATAGAAGAACGAAATAAAAAAATATCAACCTTCATTCATGAGCATTTGAACTTAATACTTTATTTGCCACTATTATACAGGGTTACAGGTTCAGTCGACCTAATTCCATAAAGACGTGGTAGTTTACATTATCCTTGACTGATTTGACCACTGCCTACTTTTTACTACTGCCTGGTAGTGTCAAAAAATTTAAGTTGTACCCTAGCATGTTATACTTTAACAGAAAGCTAAATTTTGTTGATATTTTAACGCGCATCTGCAGCATGAATGAACACATGAATTTTATTTTACATTCTATCTTCACCAACAACTCAGTTGATATAGTTAAAAAATTAATATCAAAGCACCAAAAAAGGGGAATGGACTATAACTCGGTTTTTTTTATAAAAAGAATATCAAAGGTTGATTATTCAGAACGGTTAGTTTTGGGATATGGAGTTCCATAGTCAAATCAGTCAGATATAACGTAAACTATCACGTCTAAAAGGATTTAGGACGACTTAACCAGAAACCCTGTATTTATATGTATTATATATTTAAAAATGTATCGGATAGCCGTAGAAATCTTCAATTTCATACGACAGGTTAGCGCCGAGAATTAGACGCTTACTTGCTTTGTAAAACAAAATTAAAACATATAAACAGTTGTTAACATGCATTCGTTTAAACGCGTCTTACGTTTTTAAAGTAGAGCAAATTTTCACAAATTACTTAATATAATGTACTGTTTATCAACTCTCTTTTCTAGGGTTAGAAAATTAACGATCTACTACACTAGCAACTAGGTTGCAATCACAAAAATAGAGCCTCTTAAATGTAACTAAAACAGTTAACATATTTTTAAAATAACTAAAACCTTGTTTGATTTCTATTTTTTATCTGTGAAAACGATCTGTTCAAGCCTTTGTAAATCTCCGTATGACAATTTTTTCCTGAAAAATAAATTGTGTACTAAAGCAACCTGTGTGCTCCATAGGGTGCTCAGAATTTTCTAAGCATTTTGTTGGTCTGCTGAACTTAAAAACTACTTCGATTTTTTCGATTAGGAGTAATATCTAAAGCTACTCTTATTTACGAGAAATATGAGTATAAGGTTACTTATATAGTAATCAAAACTAAAACTAATAATTTACCCCCATGCAATGTTTTATTTATCATTAAGACACTTTTTTAAAAACCAAAGCATACCAAAACCCATTTGATAAACTAAGCATGTTGTGAGAAGTAACACCGTTTCTTGTTCGGTCGTCAAACGTCGGTCACAATATAATAGTTAACAGTTCCCGCTTCCAACGCTAGAGGGCCTGTTAATTTTATTCAGCGCCATCTATAGTGGGGTGTAAGCCGGGGAAAACATTATTTAACCTGCTGGTACGTATTTGACTGAAACTTGCTAGTGAAGTTGCTTATCCATACAGCGCCATCTATTGCACGGCGGCAAAAAATCTGGTTTTATTTTGCCTTGATGGCTGTGAGTTGTTGGGAAAAACAACGCCATCTATTGCAGGGTGAGGAAAGCTTTCGTTACTGTTTTTGCTGTTCCCGTGGCTTGAATCCGAAGCTGGTAGTTCCTTAAAAGGTTTGTTTTTTGGTTTTGAACCAAAAGCAATAAAACAACCAACAACGCCATCTATTGTGGAGCTTAGATACAAACAAGTCAGTGACGAAATACGCGATGGGGCTTACATTTATTCCAATAAAGTATTTAGGTTCTTATCACTACCACCGAACGACATCTTGCTAACCTGCGGTTAAACCAACTTATTACTTTAAGTTGCCGCTTGTCGCTAGTTATCAAAGGTACATTTTCCACGGCCTGAAGCACAGATTGGCAAGAGTTTGACTGAAGCGTCACCTTGCAAAAAGCACTGGTACCGTTTTACCGTTTATATCATTCGTACCGTTTATATTGTGGTTAGCACTCCTAACTATTACGCCGGCGTTTGCGGGTTTGAATCTCGGGGAACATGTTTGTGTGATAAGTAAAAACTTTTTATGTATTTAGGTACTTATGGGAGAAGTCTTTTTTTATTATTTATCAGGTTTTCATGTCAATATTTCAAAACATCATTAGTTGGCTAAAGGAAGCAACGTACAGTGGATAGCGCCATCTAACGTAGGGTGACGAATTATTTTTTATCTTATTTCTTGGAATTATTATTTTCTTCTCTTCTAACAGATGTCACTGCCAGTATGAGCAGAGGCTAAAATAGAAAATTTAAAAGCTCCAATGACTTGGTTGCAGAACAATTCTCGTGCAATTCGTATACGAAAGAAGTTCAATCGAGTTTACCGTGTCGAAGAAAAAATAGTTTTTGATTTCTTGAGACCATGATTTCTGTGTATTTAGATTTTGTTCATGCGATAGTTTTTTTTTGCTTGCAGATATTCTATTTGATTTTTCAGGTAAGACGGTTAAACTCTATACGAATTACCACACGAAAAAGTTCGGTAGACGCGAGAATCGGCCTCCTGAAGTTTACGTGAATACCACTCGTTGAAATAAATACACTTTGCGGATTTATTTGGAGCATATTTATTTAAGACTATACGCTTGAAGTTTAGAATGTTTTGCATTAGTCTTGTCTGTGACAACGAATGCTGTAAAGCATTTGAAACGTCAGGCGTATATATTACGTAGACGCAACGTCTTAATAATCTTACTAATACCTATTATAAATGCGAAAGTTTGTGAGGATGATTTATCCAAGGTAATAAATGTGCGCGAAATAAATCCGTAAAGTGTTTTTATTTCAATCAGTTCCAATGATGTCACGTTGGAGGAATAAATAACTATTAAGGACATTTTATAATTAAATTTAAATATATAAGAAGGTTTGTTCATCATTTGAATGATTGCATTTACAAATAAAAATTGACACTTCAGTCATAGAAGTTGCAATCAATGAAATTACAAAATAAGTCAAGAAATTGTATTTTAAATCTCTAAAATTTAATAGTTCATTTTTCGTGTATGATTTGTAAAAGAAAAATCTTCTGACTATCATTTGCGGAAAATTGATATCTAATACGATTTCAGAATTTAGATCAACTTGGGCAATATCGGTCTGTAATGTGGAACGTGAGAAGGTAATAACATTTTTGCTTTATAAGTGAGGAGACATCTTTAGGGCGAAAAGTTCGGTAGTTTTATAAAACAAAGGTTTACTTGTATACTAGACTTGTAGAGTAGTTACACAAAGAATCAAAATGACAACGATTCTTTGTGTATCTGCCAACTACAAAGATACTAAGAACGTCATAATAATTATTCAGAGGTGGAATTGTGTAAGGCAATCGTATTCATTTGACAGTTCAAAACGTACGATTTGATCTGTCAAACCCTTTGTTCTTTGCCATTTGACAAAGCATACCGTACGTTTTGAACTGTCAAATGAATACGATTGCTTTACAAAATCGCACCCCAGTTCAGGCGGAGTCTCGACACCCTTCTACCTGTCAAACACCGGATGGCAAAATAAAAACGCTGAAAGAATTTTTGTGATTTTGTTATATTGTTATTCGAGAGGAATGTTTTTTTGTTAAATATATATAAAGGTACTATCTATAGAAACAAGATGTCATGAATTGTCTCGGCGTTTACCGAGCGCGAGATAAAGCTCTATTTTTGAATCACTTGCGTCTATAGGTCGAGTGTTTTTTTTTTCGAAAATCAATTAAAAGTAAACGAAATTAACGCTTAATGTAGTCACATGTAGTAGATAACAAAAAAGAGATTTTTTTATTACTGCTTTATGGATTTAAAATGATTTCCATTCGAAAATTCGATTTCGCGTTTCTCAAAGAAAATCACACGCCAAATTCACGCAAGTGATTCAAATGGGGCCCCTGGTGTTCGAAAGTTAAAACTGTGTCGAGACTACCACCATAGTGTAAGCAAATTTAACTAGTATATTTTTGGCAAAAATAACAAAAGACCACACCATATTTAAAAAAATACATCAACAAATGACGTCAAAGCACTTTATGCACCTTCGTGTTAACATTTTACATAAAATTAATTAGATATGTTTTTAGTAAGCCGCCAGCTTGTGGTGATCAATTCTAGTCTTTATTACGCAGCGTCTAAGTTTGATTTAACTTTGTCGTGGATTTTCATTGTTAAGCTACGACGATGTAGTCACACTGGTCACAAGTATTTTAACATAGATTCACAAAAAAGTAGACAAAAAATCCTTTGAATCGACACGGATGAGGCATGAGGTTTTAGTATTACTCTGTAATACACTAGCGGTCTTCCGCGACTTCGTCCGCGCGTTTCGAGTTTGCTTCCTCCCCTCCTGTCGCAGCGTGATGATTATAGCTTTCGTCAATAAATAAGCTATCCAACAAAAGAAGAGTTTTTCAAATCGCCCCAGTAGTTCCTGATATTACCGCGTTAAAACAAATAAACATACGAACTCTTTAGATTTATTAATATTATATTAATAATATCTTTAGATTTATTTATGTATATGTAGTGAGAGGCCAGCAACCATAGTTATCACAAGCTCGCGTCTTAAGTAGGTACGTAAGCTGCGAGTATTATTTTGATACGGATTTATTTCAAAACTGTGATAGCTTCTAAGATATTTTTGAAATCAAATAATGTAAAGGGCAACTACCAAAATGAAATGCTCGTGATGATGAATGTATTGATTTCGATAAGAAACATTATACGTGTGTATAAAACACCTTCGAAATCAGTGCATTATTTTTTAACAAATTTACGAACATAAATAGGTTGTAGTGAGTAAACCATATAGGTAATATAGACATATGCTTTCGCGCACTTGACTGTAGAACTGTGAAGGCAGAATTATCTCGTCATACGTACATGTTTTTTGTGTAACTTAAACGGTTTACGCAGCGGAAGGAATATTTTCCCTCCGTTTTTGCAACAGTTTTCGTTGTGACGCTGGACTTATGAGTCGTATCTTGATGCTACATAACTTGAAGCCTTTCTCGATAAATGGGCTATCTAACGTTAACATATTTTTTTTAAGTCGGTTCAGTAATTTCTGAGATTAGCGCGTTCAAACAAACAAACAAACTCTTCATCTTTATAATATTAATAGAAGATTATTAACTGCCTCGGTGGCGCAGCGGTTAGAGGGTCGCACTGTAAAGAGACGGCTGCGCTAGAGGTCCCGGCTTCGATCGCAGGGTCGGGCCAAAAATATGTACCTGGATTTTTCTGTTCATAAAATTCCCTGGGCAGCCCGGAGTTTGGAAGTTGGCGGTGTTTCACCCCCGTGCCTCGGAAAGCACATAAAGCCGTAGGTCCTGCGCCTTATCTCTCTCCGGTCGGGTCAGATTGCTGTCCCATCGGGCTATGAGAGTGAGAGGATAAGAGAGTGCACCTGTGTTAGCGCACACACTTGTGCACTATAATATGTCCCGCGCAGTCGGTTAGTCGTTGTGACTGGCCACCGTATTCGAAATCGGCTAGGGGGACTATAATTACTATAGATTATTAGCTATCGCACACTCCTGCTGATGTAAGATTTACTCCTGAATTGTTATAACGGTGTTCTTATTTGTAAATAGCTGGCAATAAACTGGTTTGAACATAACTTTTCTAGCTGTAGTGTTAATACCAAGGGCGTCCAAACAATGCATGTCAGCTGACGAACAGAAGGACACAGGAATACTGCGTTCAAATATTTAAATTGAAGTTGCAGTCAAACTAGTAAAAAATAATCCGTTCTTTGGAATAAGTTTATCCATGTTAACGATCGAGATAAAATAAAATATACACGGGATACTCACACTTAAAATCTTTTTCAATTATTGTTTTTAACGTAAAGTTTTCCAGAAACGAATAAATTTTTGTGGTTAATAAACGTGGTTCATTTTAATAAAAATGATTATTTGTATTATCTATTACACATCGACTTTATGGCCTTATATCCACATATTAACATTTGCGAGAATTAAAAAGAGAAATATATCTGTCATAATAACGAAGAATTTGAATATTCTTCCATAGAAGAAGAATATTTAATTTCTTCTCAACATTCTTTTCACTTTGATAGATGAATTTTATCAAATGGTTAAAGTAAAAGCTGTATGAATGTGTGCAATGAACACGGCGCAGGCTTTGTTTTTTTGATCACAGGTTATTTCAGATAAGTATTAAAGGAAACACATTTTTAACGTCATTTACCAAAGAAACTTTACATTACTGTAAAAATAAAGTACATGCCACAGTTATTCAATGCAAAGCATTATAAACAAAAATGAATTATGTAATAAAAAAATTAGAACTTAGTATTAACTACAATAACTAATCAAAAAGAGATAAAAAATATCTCCTCTATACTCTTAACTTAAGAACGTACACAATAAATAAATATTTTTATACTTTTATTCTACAACTTAAGCAACTTCATTCAATATCCGTACCTATGCCAAATAACAGTTAAGTACCGACCAAATTCTCTGAGCTAAACCGCGACCAGACAAACTGACAGACAGACATGGCAAAACAATAAGGGTTCCTTGTTGGACTACGGATTCCTAAAAATTAATAGCCTGTCTATCAGGTTAAATATCAATCCAAGCATCAAAAATCCATCCGTTAGTGTGTGTGTGTGTGTGTAAATGCGATTTAAAGTCCTTTGATATGACGTTTTGATGACACAAATATTTCAAAGAACGAATGGATTTTTTTATGCTTAAATTGAGCTATCCTAATAGACAGGCTAGTAATACTACTAATGGTAGAGTACTATTTATAATTTCAAACTGCGCATGGTTGCTGACTACTACTTAACTGAGATAAATGACTCTTAATTTCAGCGTTATTAAAAAACATCTGGTCTTTGTAATAGGCAAGTGCATAAAAATACATTCGACAGTTAAAAATAGCATTTTACACACATACACATATACGCTTATTATAAACCAATAATGCACTTGCACCAAAGAACTGTTGGAATTTTGATGCGTAGATTAACAGTATCAGTCCGGATTGTTTAGAGTAGGTTAAGGCAATTGTTTGTCATGGGTTCTCATTGTTAAGTTATGATGTAATCAGTGTTCACAATTTTTTTTTCAAGGATTTAAAAAAAAGTTTCAGAAATTCGTATGAATCGATTTCAACGAAGCCTTAGGTTTTACTATAATAAATGATTACGAGTAGCTATCTTTTTATGCAAAACTCTCTTTTTGTAATGTAAGATTTTCTCCTTTATAGTTGAAAAGGTTTTATTATTCGTAAAAACTGGCAAAAAGCTGGTAACATAACTTTACTAGTTGTAGCGTTACTACGAAAGACTGTCAAACACTGGATGATAGCGTCAGCTGACGCTACAGAATAGGAATAATGCGGTAAAACATTAAAATTTAAGGTGCAAGAAATTATCTAGCTAGCCTGTTGATATCACCTACTTAATAATAAAATAGATCAATGTCCAGCTTATAAAAACAATCTGTTCTTTGCAATACGTTAATCGATTTTAACGAGATAGTCACACTCAAAACATTTTTAATGCGTAATGCGTGATTTCATTTTGATTTAAATAATTTGAAATTTCCAATACCTAATCAAATAGAAATTAAAAAGTTATCTCCACTTTACATTAAGGTGAGGAACCCTATATAAAAATGTTTTTACACTTTTATTGTACCACTTTGGCAGCTTCATTAGAATTCATACCCTTACGTAAATCGCGGGGCCAGATGGACATGGAAAAACTATAAGAGTTCCTTGTTGAACTACGAATTCCTAAAAAATAATTACCTGTTTATCAAGGTAAATAACAACCAAAGCATCAAAAGTCTACCCGTGACAAAATTAATTCAAAATACGGATATATTTTTGATGCTTTTATTGAAAGCTTTCTCGATAGATGTGTTTCTTAGACTTCCAATAATCAAGTACAATAAAACAATACCTAGTTTATTATTTTAAACTGCGCCTGCTTGAAAACTAATAATTTTCTCATGTTAGATTTTCTCCTGTCTAGTTAAAATGGTTTTCTTATTGGTAACAAGCTAGCAAATCGCTGTATGAAAATAACCTAAGTATAAATTTACAATAACTTGTAAAATAGAAAACAAAAAGTTATTTCAATTTTGCTTTAAGTGGAGAAGCCCAAAAAACTTTTTTTTACACTTTTATTCTAGCACTTTGGCAGCTTGATTAAAAACATACCCTAACGTAAATCGTGACCAGACAGACGGACAGACAGACATGAAAACTATAAGATTTCCTTGTTGAACTACGGATACCCAAAGAATAATAACCTAGTGTGTATCAAGTTAAATATCAGTCCAAGCATCAAAAAGCTATCCGTGTGTGTGTGTAAAATGCGATTTGAATACTATTGATATGACGTCTTGCTGAAAAAATTATTCCAAAAAGCGGATAGTTTTTTGATGCTTATATTGATAGCTATCTCGATACACAGGTTAGTTATACTTACAATAATCTAGTACTAATTGTTCTTTCAAACTGCGCCTGCTTGCTGACTAATGACTTAACTGAGATAAGTAATTGTTGATTTCAACATTACTAAAATATATCCGTTTTTTGGAATAGGCAAGTGCATTTAAAATATATCCACTTGTAAAAAAAATGCATTTTACACACACACAATATGTTTTTTATATGCTAATAATGCACTTGAACCAAAGAACGGATATAATTTTGATATGTACATTAACAGTACTATCCGGATAAGTCGGGTTAGCGTAAGGCAATCGTTTGTCGTGGGTTGTGATTGTTGTGTTATGATGATGTCACACTGATCACAAGTTTTTTTTCGGGAATTTACAAAAAAAGTAGGCAGGAATCTTTATGAATCGATTTCGATAGGATACAGCTAATGCCCATAGACACCGATGAGGCCTGGGGTTTTAATATGATTTAACAATAAATTATTCGTTATCTTGTAAGCTTGAGCCTAACACACTTTTTCTAACGTTAGATTTTCTCATGTATAGTAAAAATAGTATTCTAATTTGTACAAAGCTGGCTAAATCACTGTATGAAAATCACCTTGTTAGTTGTAGCGTAATACGGTGGGCTTTTACACAATGCATGTCAGCTGACAAGACAAAAGGGCACAGGAATACTGCGGTAAAATATTACCATTGAAGGTGCAAGTAATAATCTTGTTAGCCCGTTGATATCACCTGCTAAAAGCTAAAAAACAATCCCACTAGATCTATGTCCATCTCGGTGATTATGCAAAGATTCTATTCTTTCGGATACGTGAATTGATTGTAACGAGATAGTAACACTGAAAACATTTTTTATTAATAACATCAGGTATTTAATTTGAAACTTCAAAGGAGGGCTTTATCTGGAACGGCATTGCGTCATTTCCTTTTTATTGAAAAGATAAAAAATTTATAATTACTTGTGAAATAGAAATCAAAAAGTTATTTCAACTTTGCTTTAAGTGGAGGAGCCAAAAAAAGTTTTTTTTTTACACTTTTATTCTAGCACTTTGGCAGCTTGAATAAAAACATACCCTAACGTAAATCGTCACCAGACAGACGGACAGACAGACATGCAAAAACTATAAGGGTTTCTTGTTTAACTACGGATACCTAAAGAATAATAACCTGTGTATCAAGTTAAATATCAGTCCAAGCATCAAAAATTATCCGTGTGTGTGTGTGTGTGTGTGTGTGTGTGTGTGTGTGTGTGTGTGTGTAAAATGCGATTTGAATACCATTGATATGACGTCTTGCTGACAAAATTATTCCAAAAAACGGATAGTTTTTTGATGCTTATATTGATAGCTATCTCGATACACAGGTTAGTTATACTTACAATAATCTAGTACTAATTGTTCTTTCAAACTGCGCCTGCTTGCTGACTAATGACTTAACTGAGATCAGTAATTGTTGATTTCAACATTACTAAAATATATCCGTTCTTTGGAATAGGCAAGTGCATTAAAAATATATCCACTTGTAAAAAAATGCAATTTACACTCACACAATATGTTTTTTATATGCTCATAATGCACTTGAACCAAAGAACGGATATAATTTTGATATGTACATTAACAGTACTATCCGGAGAAGTCGGGTTAGCGTAAGGCAATCGTTTGTCGTGGGTTGTGATTGTTGTGTTATGATGATGTCACACTGATCACAAGTTTTTTTTCGGGAATTTACAAAAAAAGTAGGCAGGAATCTTTATGAATCGATTTCGATAGGATACAGCTAATGCCAATAGACACCGATGAGGCCTGGGGTTTTAATATGATTTAACAATAAATTATTCGTTATCTTGTAAGCTTGAGCCTAACACACTTTTTCTAACGTTAGATTTTCTCATGTATAGTAAAAATAGTATTCTAATTTGTACAAAGCTGGCTAAATCACTGTATGAAAATCACCTTGTTAGTTGTAGCGTAATACGGTGGGCTTTTACACAATGCATGTCAGCTGACAAGACAAAAGGGCACAGGAATACTGCGGTAAAATATTACCATTGAAGGTGCAAGTAATAATCTTGTTAGCCCGTTGATATCACCTGCTAAAAGCTAAAAAACAATCCCACTAGATCTATGTCCATCTCGGTGATTATGCAAAGATTCTATTCTTTCGGATACGTGAATTGATTGTAACGAGATAGTAACACTAAAAACATTTTTTATTAATAACATCAGGTATTTAATTTGAAACTTCAAAGGAGGGCTTTATCTGGAACGGCATTGCGTCATTTCCTTTTTATTGAAAAGATAACAAATTTATAATTACTTGTAAAATAGAAATCAAAAAGTTATTTCAACTTTGCTTTAAGTGGAGGAGCCAAAAAAAGTTTTTTTTTTACACTTTTATTCTAGCACTTTGGCAGCTTGAATAAAAACATACCCTAACGTAAATCGTCACCAGACAGACGGACAGACAGACATGCAAAAACTATAAGGGTTTCTTGTTTAACTACGGATACCTAAAGAATAATAACCTGTGTATCAAGTTAAATATCAGTCCAAGCATCAAAAATTATCCGTGTGTGTGTGTGTGTGTGTGTGTGTGTGTGTGTGTGTGTGTGTAAAATGCGATTTGAATACCATTGATATGACGTCTTGCTGACAAAATTATTCCAAAAAACGGATAGTTTTTTGATGCTTATATTGATAGCTATCTCGATACACAGGTTAGTTATACTTACAATAATCTAGTACTAATTGTTCTTTCAAACTGCGCCTGCTTGCTGACTAATGACTTAACTGAGATCAGTAATTGTTGATTTCAACATTACTAAAATATATCCGTTCTTTGGAATAGGCAAGTGCATTAAAAATATATCCACTTGTAAAAAAATTGCAATTTACACTCACACAATATGTTTTTTATATGCTCATAATGCACTTGAACCAAAGAACGGATATAATTTTGATATGTACATTAACAGTACTATCCGGAGAAGTCGGGTTAGCGTAAGGCAATCGTTTGTCGTGGGTTGTGATTGTTGTGTTATGATGATGTCACACTGATCACAAGTTTTTTTTCGGGAATTTACAAAAAAAGTAGGCAGGAATCTTTATGAATCGATTTCGATAGGATACAGCTAATGCCAATAGACACCGATGAGGCCTGGGGTTTTAATATGATTTAACAATAAATTATTCGTTATCTTGTAAGCTTGAGCCTAACACACTTTTTCTAACGTTAGATTTTCTCATGTATAGTAAAAATAGTATTCTAATTTGTACAAAGCTGGCTAAATCACTGTATGAAAATCACCTTGTTAGTTGTAGCGTAATACGGTGGGCTTTTACACAATGCATGTCAGCTGACAAGACAAAAGGGCACAGGAATACTGCGGTAAAATATTACCATTGAAGGTGCAAGTAATAATCTTGTTAGCCCGTTGATATCACCTGCTAAAAGCTAAAAAACAATCCCACTAGATCAATGTCCATCTAGGTAATTATGCAAAGATTCTATTCTTTGGGATACGTGAATTGATTGTAATGAGATATCACACTCAAAACATTTTTTATTAATTACATTAGGTATTTAATTTGAAACTTCAAAGGAGGGCTTTTCGCTGGAACGGCTTTGCGTCATTTCGTTTTGATTGAAAAGATAACAAATTTACAATTACTTGTGAAATAGAAATCAAAAAGTTATTTCAACTTTGTTTTAAGTGGAGGAGCCAAAAAGTTTTTTTTTACACTTTTATTCTAGCACTTTGGCAGCTTGATTAAAAACATACCCTAACGTAAATCGTGACCAGACAGACGGACAGACAGACATGCAAAAACTATAAGGGTTCCTTGATGAACCACGAATCCCTAAAAATAATAACCTATGTATCAAGTTAAATATCAGTCCAAGCATCAAAAATCTATCCGTGTGTGTGTGTGTGTAAAATGCGATTTGAATACCATTGATATGACGTCTTGCTGACAAAATTATTTAAAAAAACGGATAGATTTTTGATGCTTATATTGGTAGCTATCTCAATACACAGGTTAGTTATACTTACAATAATCTAGTACTTATTATTATTTCAAACTGCGCCTGCTTACTGACTAATGACTTAACTGAGATAAGTGATTGTTGATTTCAGCATTACTGAAATTTATCCGTTCTTTGGAATAGGCAAGTGCATTTAAAATATATCCATTTGTAAAAAATAGCATTTTACACACACACAACATGTTTTTTGTATGCTAATAATGCACTTGAACCAAAAAACGGATATAATTTTGATATGTACATTAACAGTACTATCTGAATAAGTCGGGTTAGCGTAAGGCAATCGTTTGTCGTGGGTTGTGATTGTTGTGTTATGATGATGTCACACTGATCACAAGTTTTTTTTCGGGAATTTACAAAAAAAGTAGTGTCCGTCAGGATGACTGGACAAAACGAAACATTTAGATGGGACCATGTGCACTTTTTGATACCTATGTTCTACTATTTGATACCATTCATAAAACATTTGCTACCTTTGTGTTAATATCATTATTAAATAAATTTAATGTCCAGTCATTCTGACGTCAGGTTGACTGGCCACTGATGAGTTTTCATAGTATTAGCCTTGTATTTACTACTTTGTTAATGTATATATTCACTACCTAAGTGCTACTTTAACATGTATTTTTTACATAATTTTGGGAAGCTTCTTTAAAAAGTTATCAATTAAATCCATTAAAACGCCTGCACATAATTTAAGATTTTTTATGTCAGAATAATTGCTAGTAATCTTTTTGCAGGCGCTTAGTGGCTTATGAACAAGTTATCGCTGAATAGCTATAGTGCTGCGCATATTTTGTATTTATATAATTTCAAGTGATTTAGAAAGTGCCTGCGTACTCAATTATTATTGTTTGCAATTGCAATTAATTTTGATTAAAATTAGAATATTTGGGAGACTATAAAAAAACTTATCAAACATTTATTTTATTTTATTTTGACTACCCTCAATATTCACAACTAATAAATTATTGGGTTCGAGTTAACTTTTGTTGTTTGTGGCGTAAATCTTGTTAAAACGCGTTTTAATCCGCTTATCAATGCGTGAAAGTGAGTTTTGTCAGTCCCCGAATACACCAAAATTCCTGAACCCAAATTATTAAGTTGCAATTGATTAAGTTAACTAGTATGTTTGCAGGCACTTTCTTAATCACTTGAAATTATATAAATACAAAATATGCGCAGCACTATAGCCATTCAGCGATAACTTGTTCATAAGCCACTAAGCGCCTGCAAAAAGATTACTAGCAATTATTCTGACATAAAAAATCTTAAATAATGTGCAGGCGTTTTAATGAATTTAATTGATAACTATTTAAAGAAGCTTCCCAAAATTATGTAAAAAATACATGTTAAAGTAGCACTTAGGTAGTGAATATATACATTAACAAAGTAGTAAATACAAGGCTAATACTATGAAAACTCATCAGTGGCCAGTCAACCTGACGTCAGAATGACTGGACATTAAATTAATTTAATAATGATATTAACACAAAGGTAGCAAGTGTTTTATGAATGGTATCAAATAGTAGAACATAGGTATTAAATAGTGCACAGTCCAGTCATCCTGACAGACACAAAAAGTAGGCAAGAATCTTTATGAATCGATTTCGATAGGGTACCGCTAATGCCCATAGGCACCGATGAGGCCTGGTCATATTAAAACAATATGATTTAACAATAAATTATTCGTTATCTTGTAAGCTTGAGCCTAACACACTTTTTCTAACGTTAGATTTTCTCATGTATAGTAAAAATAGTATTCTAATTGGTACAAAGCTGGCTAAATCACTGTATGAAAATTACCTTGTTAGTTGTAGCATAATACGGTGGGCTTTTACACAATGCATGTCAGCTGACAAGACAAAAGGGCACAGATTGAAACGATAACAAATTTACAATTACTTGTGAAATAGAAATCAAAAAGTTATTTCAACTTTGTTTTAAGTAGAGGAGCCAAAAAAGGTTTTTTTTTAAACTTTTATTCTAGCACTTTGGCAGCTTGATTAAAAACATACCCTAACGTAAATCGTGACCAGACAGACGGACAGACAGACATGCAAAAACTATAAGGGTTCCTTGTTTAACTACGGATACCTAAAGAATAATAACCTGTGTATCAAGTTTAATATCAGTCCAAGCATCAAAAATCTATCCGTGTGTGTGTGTGTGTGTGTGTGTGTGTGTAAAATGCGATTTGAAAACCATTGATATGACGTCTTGCTGACAAAATTATTTCAATAAACGGATAGATTTTTGATGCTTATATTGATAGCTATCTCGATACACAGGTTAGTTATACTTACAATAATCCAGTACTAATTGTTATTTCAAACTGCGCCTGCTTGCTGACTAATGACTTAACTGAGATAAGTAATTGTTGATTTTAACATTACTAAAATATATCCGTTCTTTGGAATAGGCAAGTGCATTTAAAATACATCCAGTTGTAAAAAATAGCATTTTACACACACACACAATATATGTTTTTGATATACTAATAATGCACTTGAACCAAACAAAGGATATATTTTTGATGTGTACATTAACAGTACTGTCCGGATAAGTCGGGTTAGCGTAAGGCAATCGTGTGTCGTGGGTTTTGATTGTTGAGTGATGATGATGTCACACTTATCACAAGTTTTTTTTTACGAGGATTTACAAAAAAAGTAGGCAGGAATCCTTATGAATCGATATCGATAGGGTATAGCTAATGCCCTTAGACACCGATGAGGCCCAAGGTTTTAGTATAATTTTATTACAAATAATTCGCTATCCTGTATGTTGAAGCCTTACACAATCGTGCTAATGTTAGATTTTCTCCTGTATAGTTAAAACGGTTTTCTTATTGGTAACAAGCTGGAAAATCACTGATGTGAACATTATCTTGCCAGTTGTACCGTAAAACGGAGGGCTTTTAAACAGTGCTTGTCAGCTGACAAGACAAAAGGGCATAGGAACACTGCGGTAACACATTACAATTGAAAGTGCAAGAGATTATCTAGCAAGCCTGTTGATATCACCTGCTTAACGCAAAAAAAACAATTCCGCTAGGCAATTTGAATCTAGGTACCTACTTATAAAAATAATCTGTTCTTTGGAATGAGTGAATCGATTTTAACGAGATAGTCCCATTAAAACATTTTTTATTTATACTTCGGTATTTTATTTAAAACCTATCACGGCTTTCATGTGAAAGGCAATGCGTCATTTCATTTTGATTTAAATAATCTAATATTTTCAATAACTAATTCAATTAGTTATTGAAAATATTAGATTATAAATATTAAACAACATAAGATACAAAAGTTATCTCCACTTTACTGAAAGGAGAGGAGCCCAACATATCATTTTTTTAGACTTTTATTATATCACTTTGGCCTGGGGTTTTAAAATGATTTAATAATAAATTATTCGTCATCTTGTAAGCTTGAGCCTAACACACTCTTTATGACGTTAGATTTTATCATGTATAGTTTAAATAGTATTCTAATTGGTACAAAGTTGGCTAATCAGTGGTATGAACATTGATTGACCAGTTGTAGCGTAATACGGAGGGCTTTTAAACAATGTATGTCAGCTGACGAAACAAAAATGCACAGGAATAGTGCGGTAAAACATTACCATTGAAGGTACAAGCGATAATCTTGCTAGCCTGTTGCTATCACCTGCTTAACGCAAATAAACAATCCCACTAGGTCAATGTCCATCTAGGTAATTATGCAAAGATTCTATTCTTTCGGATACGTGAATTAATTGTAACGAGATAGTAACACTCAAAACATTTTTTAATAATAACATTAGGTATTTAATTTTAAACTTCAAAGGAGGGCTTTCATTTGGAACGTCATTGCATGAATTCCTTTTGATTTAAATAATCCCAAATTTTCAATTACTTATGAAATAGAAATGAAAAAAGTTGTTTTAACTTTGCTTTAAGTGGAGGAGCCAAAAAAAGTTTTTTTTTTACACTTTTATTCTAGCACTTTGGCAGCTTGATTAAAAACATACCCTAACGTAAATCGTGACCAGACAGACGGACAGACAGACATGCAAAAACTATAAGGGTTCCTTGTTGAACAACGGATCCCTAAAGAATAATAACCTGTGTATATAGTTAAATATCAGTCCAAGCATCAAAAATCTATCCGTGTGTGTGTGTGTGTGTAAAATGCGATTTGAAAATTATTGATATGACGTTTTGCTGACAAAATTATTTCAAAAAACGGATAGATTTTTGATGCTTATATTGATAGCTATCTCGATACACAGGTTAGTTATACTTACAATAATCCAGTACTAATTGTTATTTCAAACTGCGCCTGCTTGCTGACAAATGACTTAACTGAGATAAGTAATTGTTGATTTCAACATTACTAAAATATATCCGTTCTTTGGAATAGGAGTGCATTTGAAATACATCCAGTTGTACAAAATAGCATTTTACACACACACACACAATATATGTTTTTGATATACTAATAATGCACTTGAACCAAAGAAGGGATATATTTTTGATGTGTTCATTAACAGTACTGTCCGGATAAGTCGGGTTAGCGTAAGGCAATCGTGTGTCGTGGGTTTTGATTGTTGGGTGATGATGATGTCACACTTATCACAAGTTTTTTTTATGGGGATTTACAAAAAAAAGTAGGCAGGAATCCTTATGAATCGATATCGATAGGGTATAGCTAATGCCCTTAGATACCGATGAGGCCTGGGGTTTTAATATGCTTTAACAATAAATTATTCGTTATCTTGTAAGCTTGAGCCTAACACACTCTTTGTAACGTTAGATCTTCTCATGTATAGTAAAAATAGTATTCTAATTGGAACAAAGCTGGCTTATCACTGGTATGAACATTGACTTACTAGTTGTAGCGTAATACGCAGGGCTTTTAAACAATGCATGTCAGCTGACAAGACAAAAGGGCACAGGAAGAGTGCGGTAAAACATTACCATTGAAGGTACAAGCAACAATCTTGCTAGCCTGTTGATATCACCTGCTTAACGCAAAAAAAACAATTCCGCCAGGAAATTTGAATCTAGGTACCTGTACTTATTAAAATAATCTGTTCTTTGGAATGAGTGAATCGATTTCAACGAGATAGTCCCATTAAAACATGTTTTATTTATTCTTCGGTATTTTATTTAAAACCTATCATGGCTTTCATGTGAAGGCAATGCGTCATTTCATTTTGATTTAAATAATCTAATATTTTCAATAACTTATTAAATTAAGATACAAAAGTTATCTTCAATTAACTGAAAGGGGAGGAGCCCAACATATCATTTTTTTACACTTTTATTATAATTCTTTGGCAGCTGCATTAAAATACATACCCTTGCGTAAATGGCGGCCAAAATGACGGACTGACAGACATAGAAATACTTTATGGGTTCCATTCAAAAATAATCTGTTCTTTGGAATGAGTGAATCGATTTTAACGAGATAGTCCCACTAAAACATTTTTTATTTATACTTCGGTATTTTATTTAAAACCTATCATGGCTTTCATGTGAAAGGCAATACGTCATTTCATTTTGATTAAAATAATCTAATATTTCAATAACTAATTCAATTAAGATACAAAATTTATCTCCACTATACTGAAAGGGGAGGAGCCCAACATATCATTTTTTTACACTTTTATTATATCACTTTGGCCTGGGGTTTTAATATGATTTAATAATAAATTATTCGTCATCTTGTAAGCTTGAGCCTTACACACTCTTTCTAACGTTAGATTTTATCGTGTATAGTAAAAATAGTATTCTAATTGGTACAAAGCTGGCTAATCACTGGTATGAACATTGATTTACCAGTTGTAGCGTAATACGGAGGGCTTTTAAACAATGCATGTCAGCTGATGAGACAAGAGGGCACTCTGGCAGCTTGATTAAAAACATACCTTAACGTAAATCGTGACCAGACATACGGACTGACAGACATGCAAAAATTATAAGGGTTCATTGTTGAACTACGGATCCTCAAAGATTTATAACCTGTGTATCAAGTAAAATATCAGTCCAGGCATCAAAAATCTATCCCTGTGTGTGTGTGTAAAATGCGATTTGAAAACCATTGATATGACGTCTTGCTGACAAAATTATTTAAAAAAACGAATAGATTTTTGATGCTTATATTGATAGCTATCTCGATACACAGGTTAGTTATACTTACAATAATCTAGTTGTAATTGTTCTTTCAAACTGCGCCTGCTTGCTGACTAATGACTTAACTGAGATAAGTAATCGTTGATTTCAACATTACTAAAATATATCCGTTCTTTGGAATAGGCAAGTGCATTTAAAATATATCCAGTTGTAAAAAATAGCATTTTACACACACACAATATATTTTTTATATGCTCATAATGCACTTCAATTCACTTTAAGGCAATCGTTTGTCGTGAGTTTTGATTGTTGAGTGATGATGATGTCACACTGATCACAAGTTTTTTTCGGGAATTCACAAAAAAGTAGGCAAGAATCTTTATGAATCGATTTCGATAGGGTACAGCTAAAGCCCATGGAAACCGATGAGGCCTGGGGTTTTAATATGACTTAACAATAAATTATTCGTTATCTTGTAAGCTTGAGCCTAACACACTTTTTCTAACGTTAGATTTTCTCATCTATAGTAAAAATAGTATTCTAATTGGTACAAAGCTGGCTAAATCACTGTATGAAAATTACCTTGTTAGTTGTAGCGTAATACGGAGGGCTTTTAAACAATGCATGTCAGCTGACAAGACAAAAGGGCACAGGAATACTGAGGTAAAATATTATTTATTTATTTATTGCAAATACATAGTAGAGTATCAATTTACATAATCAATATCATACCTACATATGCACACCCTGTAGGGTACAGCAAATAATGGTAATGTAGTATAATAAATAAACCTACTTGGCTGCGGTAGATCTTATTTTAAATGGCTATTACCATTGAAGGTGCAAATAATAATCTTGTTAGCCCGTTGATATCACCTGCTAAACGCTAAAAAACAATCCCACTAGATCAATGTCCATCTAGGTTATTATGCAAAGATTCTATTCTTTGGGATACGTGAATTGATTGTAATGAGATATCATAATCAAATCATTTTTTATTAATTACATTAGGTATTTAATTTGAAACTTCAAATGTGGGCTTTTATGTAGAACGGCATTGCGTCATTTCCTTTTGATTGAAAAGAAAACAAATTTACAATTACTTGTGAAATAGAAATCAAAAAGTTATTTCAACTTTGCTTTAAGTGGAGGAGCCCAAAAAACTTTTTTTTTTAACTTTTCTTCTAGCACTTTGGCAGCTTGATTAAAAACATACCCTAACGTAAATCGTGACCAGACAAACGGACAGACAGACATGCAAAAACTATAAGGGTTTTTTGTTGAACTACGGATACCTAAAGAATAATAACCTGTGTATCAAGTTTAATATCAGTCCAAGCATCAAAAATCTATCCGTGTGTGTGTGTGTGTAAAATGCGATTTGAAAATTATTGATATGACGTTTTGCTGACAAAATTATTTCAAAAAACGGATAGATTTTTGATGCTTATATTGATAGCTATCTCGATACACAGGTTAGTTATACTTACAATAATCCAGTACTAATTGTTATTTCAAACTGCGCCTGCTTGCTGACAAATGACTTAACTGAGATAAGTAATTGTTGATTTCAACATTACTAAAATATATCCGTTCTTTGGAATAGGCAAGTGCATTTAAAATATATCCAGTTGTAAAAAATAGCATTTTACACACACACACACACAATATATATTTTTATATACTAATAATGCACTTGAACCAAAGAACGGATATAATTTTGATTTGTCCATTAACAGTACTGACCGGATAAGTCGGGTTAGCGTAAGGCAATCGTGTGTCGTGGATTTTGATTGTTGAGTGATGATTGATTGATGGAGTTGATATGACCTGCTTAACGCAAAAAAAACAATTCCGCTAGACAATTTGAATCAAGGTACCTACTTATAAAAATAATCTGTTCTTTGAAATGAGTGAATCGATTTTAACGAGATAGTCCCATTAAAACATTTTTTATTTATACTTCGGTATTTCATTAAAAACCTATCATGGCTTTCATGTGAAAGGCAATGCGTCATTTCATTTTCATTTAAATAATCTAATATTTTTTAATAACTAATTCGATTAAGATACAAAAGTTATCTGCACTTTAATGAAAGGGGAGGAGCCCAACATAACATTTTTTTACACTTTTATTATACCACTTTGGCCTGGGGTTTTAATATGATTTAATAATAAATTATTCGTTATCTTGTAAGCTTAAGCCTTACACACTATTTCTAACGTTAGATTTTATCGTGTATAGTAAAAATAGTATTCTAATTGGTACAAAGCTGGCTAATCACTGGTATGAACATTGATTTACCAGTTGTAGCGTAATACGGAGGGCTTTTAAACAATGCATGTCAGCTGACGAGACAAAAGGGCACAGGAATAGTGCGGGAAAACATTACCATTGAAGGTACAAGCGATAATCTTGCTAGCCTGTTGATATCACCTGCTTAACGCAAAAAAACAATCCCACTAGATCAATGTCCATCTAGGTTATATGCAAGGATTCTATTCTTTCGGATACGTGAATTGATTGTAACGAGATAGTAACACTCAAAACATTTTTTATTAATACCATTAGGTATTTAATTTAAAAATTCAAAGGAGGGCTTTCATGTGGAACGTCATTGCATGAATTCCTTTTGATTTAAATAATCCCAAATTTTCAATTACTTATGAAATAGAAATCAAAAAGTTGTTTCAACTTTGCTTTAAGTGGAGGAGCCCAAAAAACTTTTTTTACACTTTTATTCTAGCACTTTGGCAGCTTGATTAAAAACATACCCTAACGTAAATCCTGACCAGACATACGGACAGACAGACATGCAAAAACTATAAGGGTTCCTTGTTGAACCACGAATCCCTAAAAATAATAACCTATGTATCAAGATAAATATCAGTCCAAGCATCAAAAATCTATCCGTGTGTGTGTGTGTGTGTGTAAAATGCGATTTGAAAACCATTGATATGTCGTCTTGCTGACAAAATTATTTCATAAAACGGATAGATTTTTGATGCTTATATTGATAGCTATCTCGATACACAGGTTAGTTAATCTTACAATAATCCAGTACTAATTGTTATTTCAAACTGCGCCTGCTTGCTGACTATAATGACTTAACTGAGATAAGTAATCGTTGATTTCAGCATTACTGAAATATATCCGTTCTTTGGAATAGGCAAGTGCATTTAAAATATATCCAGTTGTAAAAAATGGCATTTTACACACACACACACACACACACACACACACACACACACACACAATATATGTTTTTGATATACTAATAATGCAAGTGCATTATGTCCAATGAACCAAAGAAAGGATATATTTTTGATGTGTACATTAACAGTACTGTCCGGATAGGTCGGGTTAGCGTAAGGCAATCGTGTGTCGTGGGTTTTGATTGTTGAGTAATGATGATGTCACACTTATCACAAGTTTTTTTTTACGAGGATTTACAAAAAAAGTAGGCAGGAATCCTTATGAATCGATATCGATAGGGTATAACTAATGCCCTTAGACACCGATGAGGCCCAAGATTTTAGTATAATTTTATTACAAATAATTCGCTGTCCTGTATGTTGAAGCCGTACACAATCTTGCTTATGTTAAATTTTCTCCTGTATAGCTTAAACGGTTTTCTTATTGGTAACAAGCTGGAAAATCACTGGTGTGAACATTATCTTGCCAGTTGTACCGTAAAACGGAGGGCTTTTAAACAGTGCTTGTCAGCTGACAAGACAAAAGGGCATAGGAACACTGCGGTAACACATTACAATTGAAAGTGAATTTGACGACCTCCGTGGTGTAGTGGCTAAGCACGCTGGTTTCAAGGCGTCGCCGCTCCGAGGTCCTGGGTTCGATCCCCGTTCGGGTCAATCTAGAAATCAAAATTTTCTATATTGTCTCGGGTCTGGGTGTTGTGGTACCACCGTTGTGTCTGATTTCGATAACACAAGTGCATTTGCTACTTACTTTGGAATCAAAGCAATGTATGTGATTGTTGACCAATATTTATTTATTTATTTAAAGTGCAAGAGATTATCTAGCAAGCCTGTTGATATCACCTGCTTAACGCAAAACAAAAACAATTCCGCCAGGCAATTGGAATCTAGGTACCTACTTATAAAAATAATCTGTTCTTAGGAATGAGTGAATTGATTTTAACGAGATAGTCCCATTAAATCATTTTTTATTTATGCTTGTTCGGTATTTTATTTAAAACCTATCATGGCTTTCATGTGAAAGGAAATGCGTCATTTCATTCTGATTTAAATAATTTAATATTTTCAATAATTAATTCAATTAAGATACAAAAGTTATCTCCACTTTACTGAAAGGGGAGGGTAGCCCAACATATCATTTTTTTTTACACTTTTATTGTACCACTTTGGCCTGGGGTTTTAATATGACTTAATAATAAATTATTCGTCATCTTGTAAGCTTGAGCCTTACACACTCTATCTTACGTTAGATTTTATCATGTATAGTAAAAATAGTATTCTAATTGGTACAAAGCTGGCTGATCACTGGTATGAACATTGATTTACCAGTTGTAGCGTAATACGAAGGGCTTTTAAACAATGCATGTCAGCTGACGAGACAAAAGGGCACAGGAATAGTGCAGTATAACATTACCATTGAAGGTACAAGCGCTAATCTTGCTAGCCTGTTGATATCACCTGCTTAACGCAAAAAAACAATCCCACTAGATCCATGTCCATATAGGTAATTATGCAAAGATTCAATTCTTTCGGATACGTGAATTGATTGTAACGAGATAGTAACACTCAAAACATTTTTTATTAATAACATTAGGTATTTAATTTGAAACTTCAAAGGAGGGCTTTCATGTGGAACGTCATTGCGTGAATTCCTTTTGATTTAAATAATCCCAAATTTTCAATTACCAATGAAATAGAAATCAAAAAGTTACTTCAACTTTGCTTTAAGTGGAGGAGCCAAAAAAACTTTTTTTTTTACACTTTTATTCTAGCACTTTGGCAGCTTGATTAAAAACATACCCTAACGTAAATCGTGACCAGACATACGGACAGACAGACGTGCAAAAACTATAAGGGTTCCTTGTTGAACTACGGATCCTTAAAAATAATAACATGTGTATCAAGTTAAATATCAGTCCAAGCATCAAAAATCTATCCGTGTGTGTGTGTAAAATGAGATTTGAAAACCATTGATATGACGTCTTGCTGACAAAATTATTTCAATAAACGGATAGATTTTTGATGCTTAAATTGATAGCTATCTCAATACACAGGTTAGTTAATCTTACAATAATCCAGTACTAATTGTTATTTCAAACTGCGCCTGCTTGCTGACTATAATGACTTAACTGAGATAAGTAATCGTTGATTTCAGCATTACTGAAATATATCCGTTCTTTGGAATAGGCAAGTGCATTTAAAATATATCCAGTTGTAAAAAATGGCATTTTACACACACACACACAATATATGTTTTTGATATACTAATAATGCAAGTGCATTATGTCCAATGAACCAAAGAAAGGATATATTTTTGATGTGTACATTAACAGTACTGTCCGGATAGGTCGGGTTAGCGTAAGGCAATCGTGTGTCGTGGGTTTTGATTGTTGAGTGATGATGATGTCACACTTATCACAAGTTTTTTTTTACGAGGATTTACAAAAAAAGTAGGCAGGAATCCTTATGAATCGATATCGATAGGGTATAGCTAATGCCCTTAGACACCGATGAGGCCCAAGATTTTAGTATAATTTTATTACAAATAATTCGCTGTCCTGTATGTTGAAGCCGTACACAATCTTGCTTATGTTAAATTTTCTCCTGTATAGCTTAAACGGTTTTCTTATTGGTAACAAGCTGGAAAATCACTGGTGTGAACATTATCTTGCCAGTTGTACCGTAAAACGGAGGGCTTTTAAACAGTGCTTGTCAGCTGACAAGACAAAAGGGCATAGGAACACTGCGGTAACACATTACAATTGAAAGTGCAAGAGATTATCTAGCAAGCCTGTTGATATTACCTGCTTAACGCAAAAAAAACAATTCCGCTAGACAATTTGAATCAAGGTACCTACTTATAAAAATAATCTGTTCTTTGAAATGAGTGAATCGATTTTAACGAGATAGTCCCATTAAAACATTTTTTATTTATACTTCGGTATTTCATTAAAAACCTATCATGGCTTTCATGTGAAAGGCAATGCGTCATTTCATTTTCATTTAAATAATCTAATATTTTTTAATAACTAATTCGATTAAGATACAAAAGTTATCTGCACTTTAATGAAAGGGGAGGAGCCCAACATAACATTTTTTTACACTTTTATTATACCACTTTGGCCTGGGGTTTTAATATGATTTAATAATAAATTATTCGTTATCTTGTAAGCTTGAGCCTTACACACTCTTTCTAACGTTAGATTTTATCGTGTATAGTAAAAATAGTATTCTAATTGGTACAAAGCTGGCTAATCACTGGTATGAACATTGATTTACCAGTTGTAGCGTAATACGGAGGGCTTTTAAACAATGCATGTCAGCTGACGAGACAAAAGGGCACAGGAATAGTGCGGGAAAACATTACCATTGAAGGTACAAGCGATAATCTTGCTAGCCTGTTGATATCACCTGCTTAACGCAAAAAAACAATCTCACCAGATCAATGTCCATCTAGGTTATATGCAAGGATTCTATTCTTTCGGATACGTGAATTGATTGTAACGAGATAGTAACACTCAAAACATTTTTTATTAATACCATTAGGTATTTAATTTAAAAATTCAAAGGAGGGCTTTCATGTGGAACGTCATTGCATGAATTCCTTTTGATTTAAATAATCCCAAATTTTCAATTACCAATGAAATAGAAATCAAAAAGTTGTTTCAACTTTGCTTTAAGTGAAGGAGCCCAAAAAACTTTTTTTACACTTTTATTCTAGCACTTTGGCAGCTTGATTAAAAACATACCCTAACGTAAATCCTGACCAGACATACGGACAGACAGACATGCAAAAACTATAAGGGTTCCTTGTTGAACCACGAATCCCTAAAAATAATAACCTATGTATCAAGATAAATATCAGTCCAAGCATCAAAAATCTATCCGTGTGTGTGTGTGTGTGTGTGTGTAAAATGCGATTTGAAAACCATTGATATGTCGTCTTGCTGACAAAATTATTTCATAAAACGGATAGATTTTTGATGCTTATATTGATAGCTATCTCGATACACAGGTTAGTTAATCTTACAATAATCCAGTACTAATTGTTATTTCAAACTGCGCCTGCTTGCTGACTATAATGACTTAACTGAGATAAGTAATCGTTGATTTCAGCATTACTGAAATATATCCGTTCTTTGGAATAGGCAAGTGCATTTAAAATATATCCAGTTGTAAAAAATGGCATTTTACACACACACACACACACACACACAATATATGTTTTTGATATACTAATAATGCAAGTGCATTATGTCCAATGAACCAAAGAAAGGATATATTTTTGATGTGTACATTAACAGTACTGTCCGGATAGGTCGGGTTAGCGTAAGGCAATCGTGTGTCGTGGGTTTTGATTGTTGAGTGATGATGATGTCACACTTATCACAAGTTTTTTTTTACGAGGATTTACAAAAAAAGTAGGCAGGAATCCTTATGAATCGATATCGATAGGGTATAGCTAATGCCCTTAGACACCGATGAGGCCCAAGATTTTAGTATAATTTTATTACAAATAATTCGCTGTCCTGCATGTTGAAGCCGTACACAATCTTGCTTATGTTAAATTTTCTCCTGTATAGCTTAAACGGTTTTCTTATTGGTAACAAGCTGGAAAATCACTGGTGTGAACATTATCTTGCCAGTTGTACCGTAAAACGGAGGGCTTTTAAACAGTGCTTGTCAGCTGACAAGACAAAAGGGCATAGGAACACTGCGGTAACACATAACAATTGAAAGTGAATTTGACGACCTCCGTGGTGTAGTGGCTAAGCACGCTGGTTTCAAGGCGTCGCCGCTCCGAGGTCCTGGGTTCGATCCCCGTTCGGGTCAATCTAGAAATCAAAATTTTCTATATTGTCTCGGGTCTGGGTGTTGTGGTACCACCGTTGTGTCTGATTTCGATAACACAAGTGCATTTGCTACTCGTACTTACTTTGGAATCAAAGCAATGTATGTGATTGTTGACCAATATTTATTTATTTATTTAAAGTGCAAGAGATTATCTAGCAAGCCTGTTGATATCACCTGCTTAACGCAAAAAAAAAACAATTCCGCCAGGCAATTGGAATCTAGGTACCTACTTATAAAAATAATCTGTTCTTAGGAATGAGTGAATTGATTTTAACGAGATAGTCCCATTAAATCATTTTTTATTTATGCTTGTTCGGTATTTTATTTAAAACCTATCATGGCTTTCATGTGAAAGGAAATGCGTCATTTCATTCTGATTTAAATAATTTAATATTTTCAATAATTAATTCAATTAAGATACAAAAGTTATCTCCACTTTACTGAAAGGGGAGGGTAGCCCAACATATCATTTTTTTTACACTTTTATTGTACCACTTTGGCCTGGGGTTTTAATATGACTTAATAATAAATTATTCGTCATCTTGTAAGCTTGAGCCTTACACACTCTATCTTACGTTAGATTTTATCATGTATAGTAAAAATAGTATTCTAATTGGTACAAAGCTGGCTGATCACTGGTATGAACATTGATTTACCAGTTGTAGCGTAATACGAAGGGCTTTTAAACAATGCATGTCAGCTGACGAGACAAAAGGGCACAGGAATAGTGCAGTATAACATTACCATTGAAGGTACAAGCGCTAATCTTGCTAGCCTGTTGATATCACCTGCTTAACGCAAAAAAACAATCCCACTAGATCCATGTCCATATAGGTAATTATGCAAAGATTCAATTCTTTCGGATACGTGAATTGATTGTAACGAGATAGTAACACTCAAAACATTTTTTATTAATAACATTAGGTATTTAATTTGAAACTTCAAAGGAGGGCTTTCATGTGGAACGTCATTGCGTGAATTCCTTTTGATTTAAATAATCCCAAATTTTCAATTACCAATGAAATAGAAATCAAAAAGTTACTTCAACTTTGCTTTAAGTGGAGGAGCCAAAAAAACTTTTTTTTTTACACTTTTATTCTAGCACTTTGGCAGCTTGATTAAAAACATACCCTAACGTAAATCGTGACCAGACATACGGACAGACAGACGTGCAAAAACTATAAGGGTTCCTTGTTGAACTACGGATCCTTAAAAATAATAACATGTGTATCAAGTTAAATATCAGTCCAAGCATCAAAAATCTATCCGTGTGTGTGTGTAAAATGAGATTTGAAAACCATTGATATGACGTCTTGCTGACAAAATTATTTCAATAAACGGATAGATTTTTGATGCTTAAATTGATAGCTATCTCAATACACAGGTTAGTTAATCTTACAATAATCCAGTACTAATTGTTATTTCAAACTGCGCCTGCTTGCTGACTATAATGACTTAACTGAGATAAGTAATCGTTGATTTCAGCATTACTGAAATATATCCGTTCTTTGGAATAGGCAAGTGCATTTAAAATATATCCAGTTGTAAAAAATGGCATTTTACACACACACACACAATATATGTTTTTGATATACTAATAATGCAAGTGCATTATGTCCAATGAACCAAAGAAAGGATATATTTTTGATGTGTACATTAACAGTACTGTCCGGATAGGTCGGGTTAGCGTAAGGCAATCGTGTGTCGTGGGTTTTGATTGTTGAGTGATGATGATGTCACACTTATCACAAGTTTTTTTTTACGAGGATTTACAAAAAAAGTAGGCAGGAATCCTTATGAATCGATATCGATAGGGTATAGCTAATGCCCTTAGACACCGATGAGGCCCAAGATTTTAGTATAATTTTATTACAAATAATTCGCTGTCCTGTATGTTGAAGCCGTACACAATCTTGCTTATGTTAAATTTTCTCCTGTATAGCTTAAACGGTTTTCTTATTGGTAACAAGCTGGAAAATCACTGGTGTGAACATTATCTTGCCAGTTGTACCGTAAAACGGAGGGCTTTTAAACAGTGCTTGTCAGCTGACAAGACAAAAGGGCATAGGAACACTGCGGTAACACATTACAATTGAAAGTGCAAGAGATTATCTAGCAAGCCTGTTGATATTACCTGCTTAACGCAAAAAAAACAATTCCGCTAGACAATTTGAATCAAGGTACCTACTTATAAAAATAATCTGTTCTTTGAAATGAGTGAATCGATTTTAACGAGATAGTCCCATTAAAACATTTTTTATTTATACTTCGGTATTTCATTAAAAACCTATCATGGCTTTCATGTGAAAGGCAATGCGTCATTTCATTTTCATTTAAATAATCTAATATTTTTTAATAACTAATTCGATTAAGATACAAAAGTTATCTGCACTTTAATGAAAGGGGAGGAGCCCAACATAACATTTTTTTACACTTTTATTATACCACTTTGGCCTGGGGTTTTAATATGATTTAATAATAAATTATTCGTTATCTTGTAAGCTTGAGCCTTACACACTCTTTCTAACGTTAGATTTTATCGTGTATAGTAAAAATAGTATTCTAATTGGTACAAAGCTGGCTAATCACTGGTATGAACATTGATTTACCAGTTGTAGCGTAATACGGAGGGCTTTTAAACAATGCATGTTAGCTGACGAGACAAAAGGGCACAGGAATAGTGCGGGAAAACATTACCATTGAAGGTACAAGCGATAATCTTGCTAGCCTGTTGATATCACCTGCTTAACGCAAAAAAACAATCTCACCAGATCAATGTCCATCTAGGTTATATGCAAGGATTCTATTCTTTCGGATACGTGAATTGATTGTAACGAGATAGTAACACTCAAAACATTTTTTATTAATACCATTAGGTATTTAATTTAAAAATTCAAAGGAGGGCTTTCATGTGGAACGTCATTGCATGAATTCCTTTTGATTTAAATAATCCCAAATTTTCAATTACTTATGAAATAGAAATCAAAAAGTTGTTTCAACTTTGCTTTAAGTGAAGGAGCCCAAAAAACTTTTTTTACACTTTTATTCTAGCACTTTGGCAGCTTGATTAAAAACATACCCTAACGTAAATCCTGACCAGACATACGGACAGACAGACATGCAAAAACTATAAGGGTTCCTTGTTGAACCACGAATCCCTAAAAATAATAACCTATGTATCAAGATAAATATCAGTCCAAGCATCAAAAATCTATCCGTGTGTGTGTGTGTGTGTGTAAAATGCGATTTGAAAACCATTGATATGTCGTCTTGCTGACAAAATTATTTCATAAAACGGATAGATTTTTGATGCTTATATTGATAGCTATCTCGATACACAGGTTAGTTAATCTTACAATAATCCAGTACTAATTGTTATTTCAAACTGCGCCTGCTTGCTGACTATAATGACTTAACTGAGATAAGTAATCGTTGATTTCAGCATTACTGAAATATATCCGTTCTTTGGAATAGGCAAGTGCATTTAAAATATATCCAGTTGTAAAAAATGGCATTTTACACACACACACACACACACACACAATATATGTTTTTGATATACTAATAATGCAAGTGCATTATGTCCAATGAACCAAAGAAAGGATATATTTTTGATGTGTACATTAACAGTACTGTCCGGATAGGTCGGGTTAGCGTAAGGCAATCGTGTGTCGTGGGTTTTGATTGTTGAGTGATGATGATGTCACACTTATCACAAGTTTTTTTTTACGAGGATTTACAAAAAAAGTAGGCAGGAATCCTTATGAATCGATATCGATAGGGTATAGCTAATGCCCTTAGACACCGATGAGGCCCAAGATTTTAGTATAATTTTATTACAAATAATTCGCTGTCCTGCATGTTGAAGCCGTACACAATCTTGCTTATGTTAAATTTTCTCCTGTATAGCTTAAACGGTTTTCTTATTGGTAACAAGCTGGAAAATCACTGGTGTGAACATTATCTTGCCAGTTGTACCGTAAAACGGAGGGCTTTTAAACAGTGCTTGTCAGCTGACAAGACAAAAGGGCATAGGAACACTGCGGTAACACATTACAATTGAAAGTGAATTTGACGACCTCCGTGGTGTAGTGGCTAAGCACGCTGGTTTCAAGGCGTCGCCGCTCCGAGGTCCTGGGTTCGATCCCCGTTCGGGTCAATCTAGAAATCAAAATTTTCTATATTGTCTCGGGTCTGGGTGTTGTGGTACCACCGTTGTGTCTGATTTCGATAACACAAGTGCATTTGCTACTCGTACTTACTTTGGAATCAAAGCAATGTATGTGATTGTTGACCAATATTTATTTATTTATTTAAAGTGCAAGAGATTATCTAGCAAGCCTGTTGATATCACCTGCTTAACGCAAAAAAAAAACAATTCCGCCAGGCAATTGGAATCTAGGTACCTACTTATAAAAATAATCTGTTCTTAGGAATGAGTGAATTGATTTTAACGAGATAGTCCCATTAAATCATTTTTTATTTATGCTTGTTCGGTATTTTATTTAAAACCTATCATGGCTTTCATGTGAAAGGAAATGCGTCATTTCATTCTGATTTAAATAATTTAATATTTTCAATAACTAATTCAATTAAGATACAAAAGTTATCTCCACTTTACTGAAAGGGGAGGAGCCCAACATATCATTTTTTTATACTTTTATTATACCACTTTGGCAGCTGCATTAAAATACATACCCTTACGTAAATCGCGGCCAAACAGACGGACTGACAGACATAGAAATACTTTATGGGTTCCATTCAAAAATAATCTGTTCTTTGGAATGAGTGAATCGATTTTAACGAGATAGTCCCATTAAAACATTCTTTATTTATACTTCGGTATTTTATTTAAAACCTATCATGGCTTTTACGTGAAAGGCAATGCGTCATTTCATTTTTATACCACTTTGGCCTGGGGTTTTAATATGATTTAATAATAAATTATTCGTAACTTGTAAGCTTGAGCCTTACACACTCTTTCTAACGTTAGATTTTATCATGTATAGTAAAAATAGTATCTAATTGGTACAAAGCTGGCTAATCACTGGTATGAACATTGATTTACCAGTTGTAGCGTAATACGGAGGGCTTTTAAACAATGCATGTCAGCTGACGAGACAAAAGGGCACAGGAATAGTGCGGGAAAACATTACCATTGAAGGTACAAGCGATAATCTTGCTAGCCTGTTGATATCACCTGCTTAACGTAAAAAAACAATCCTACTAGATAATTTCCATCTGGGTTATATGCATAGATTCTATTCTTTCAGATACGTGAATGGATTGTAACGAAATAGTAACACTCAAAACATTTTTTTATTAATAACATTGGGTGTTTAATTTGAAACTTTAAAGGAGGGCTTTCATGTAGAACGTCATTGCGTGAATTCCTTTTGATTTAAATAATCCCAAATTTTCAATTACTTATCAAATAGAAATCAAAAAGTTATTTCAACTTTGCTTTAAGTGGAGGAGCCCAAAAAACTTTTTTTTTACACTTTTATTCTAGCACTTTGGCAGCTTGATTAAAAACATACCCAAACGTAAATCCTGACCAGACATACGGACAGACAGACATGCAAAAACTATAAGGGTTCCTTGTTGAACCACGAATCCCTAAAAATAATAACCTATGTATCAAGTTAAATATCAGTCCAAGCATCAAAAATCTATCCGTGTGTGTGTGTGTGTAAAATGCGATTTGAATACCATTGATATGACGTCTTGCTGACAAAATTATTTCAAAAAACGGATAGATTTTTGATGCTTATATTGATAGCTATCTCGATACACAGGTTAGTTAAACTTACAATAATCCAGTACTAATTGTTATTTCAAACTGCGCCTGCTTGCTGACTATAATGACTTAACTGAGATAAGTAATCGTTGATTTCAGCATTACTGAAATATATCCGTTCTTTGGAATAGGCAAGTGCATTTAAAATATATCCAGTTGTAAAAAATGGCATTTTACACACACACACACAATATATGTTTTTGATATACTAATAATGCAAGTGCATTATGTCCAATGAACCAAAGAAAGGATATATTTTTGATGTGTACATTAACAGTACTGTCCGGATAGGTCGGGTTAGCGTAAGGCAATCGTGTGTCGTGGGTTTTGATTGTTGAGTGATGATGATGTCACACTTATCACAAGTTTTTTTTTACGAGGATTTACAAAAAAAGTAGGCAGGAATCCTTATGAATCGATATCGATAGGGTATAGCTAATGCCCTTAGACACCGATGAGGCCCAAGATTTTAGTATAATTTTATTACAAATAATTCGCTGTCCTGTATGTTGAAGCCGTACACAATCTTGCTTATGTTAAATTTTCTCCTGTATAGCTTAAACGGTTTTCTTATTGGTAACAAGCTGGAAAATCACTGGTGTGAACATTATCTTGCCAGTTGTACCGTAAAACGGAGGGCTTTTAAACAGTGCTTGTCAGCTGACAAGACAAAAGGGCATAGGAACACTGCGGTAACACATTACAATTGAAAGTGCAAGAGATTATCTAGCAAGCCTGTTGATATTACCTGCTTAACGCAAAAAAAACAATTCCGCTAGACAATTTGAATCAAGGTACCTACTTATAAAAATAATCTGTTGTTTGAAATGAGTGAATCGATTTTAACGAGATAGTCCCATTAAAACATTTTTTATTTATACTTCGGTATTTCATTAAAAACCTATCATGGCTTTCATGTGAAAGGCAATGCGTCATTTCATTTTCATTTAAATAATCTAATATTTTTTAATAACTAATTCGATTAAGATACAAAAGTTATCTGCACTTTAATGAAAGGGGAGGAGCCCAACATAACATTTTTTTACACTTTTATTATACCACTTTGGCCTGGGGTTTTAATATGATTTAATAATAAATTATTCGTTATCTTGTAAGCTTGAGCCTTACACACTCTTTCTAACGTTAGATTTTATCGTGTATAGTAAAAATAGTATTCTAATTGGTACAAAGCTGGCTAATCACTGGTATGAACATTGATTTACCAGTTGTAGCGTAATACGGAGGGCTTTTAAACAATGCATGTCAGCTGACGAGACAAAAGGGCACAGGAATAGTGCGGGAAAACATTACCATTGAAGGTACAAGCGATAATCTTGCTAGCCTGTTGATATCACCTGCTTAACGCAAAAAAACAATCTCACCAGATCAATGTCCATCTAGGTTATATGCAAGGATTCTATTCTTTCGGATACGTGAATTGATTGTAACGAGATAGTAACACTCAAAACATTTTTTATTAATACCATTAGGTATTTAATTTAAAAATTCAAAGGAGGGCTTTCATGTGGAACGTCATTGCATGAATTCCTTTTGATTTAAATAATCCCAAATTTTCAATTACTTATGAAATAGAAATCAAAAAGTTGTTTCAACTTTGCTTTAAGTGAAGGAGCCCAAAAAACTTTTTTTACACTTTTATTCTAGCACTTTGGCAGCTTGATTAAAAACATACCCTAACGTAAATCCTGACCAGACATACGGACAGACAGACATGCAAAAACTATAAGGGTTCCTTGTTGAACCACGAATCCCTAAAAATAATAACCTATGTATCAAGATAAATATCAGTCCAAGCATCAAAAATCTATCCGTGTGTGTGTGTGTGTGTGTAAAATGCGATTTGAAAACCATTGATATGTCGTCTTGCTGACAAAATTATTTCATAAAACGGATAGATTTTTGATGCTTATATTGATAGCTATCTCGATACACAGGTTAGTTAATCTTACAATAATCCAGTACTAATTGTTATTTCAAACTGCGCCTGCTTGCTGACTATAATGACTTAACTGAGATAAGTAATCGTTGATTTCAGCATTACTGAAATATATCCGTTCTTTGGAATAGGCAAGTGCATTTAAAATATATCCAGTTGTAAAAAATGGCATTTTACACACACACACACACACACACACAATATATGTTTTTGATATACTAATAATGCAAGTGCATTATGTCCAATGAACCAAAGAAAGGATATATTTTTGATGTGTACATTAACAGTACTGTCCGGATAGGTCGGGTTAGCGTAAGGCAATCGTGTGTCGTGGGTTTTGATTGTTGAGTGATGATGATGTCACACTTATCACAAGTTTTTTTTTACGAGGATTTACAAAAAAAGTAGGCAGGAATCCTTATGAATCGATATCGATAGGGTATAGCTAATGCCCTTAGACACCGATGAGGCCCAAGATTTTAGTATAATTTTATTACAAATAATTCGCTGTCCTGCATGTTGAAGCCGTACACAATCTTGCTTATGTTAAATTTTCTCCTGTATAGCTTAAACGGTTTTCTTATTGGTAACAAGCTGGAAAATCACTGGTGTGAACATTATCTTGCCAGTTGTACCGTAAAACGGAGGGCTTTTAAACAGTGCTTGTCAGCTGACAAGACAAAAGGGCATAGGAACACTGCGGTAACACATTACAATTGAAAGTGAATTTGACGACCTCCGTGGTGTAGTGGCTAAGCACGCTGGTTTCAAGGCGTCGCCGCTCCGAGGTCCTGGGTTCGATCCCCGTTCGGGTCAATCTAGAAATCAAAATTTTCTATATTGTCTCGGGTCTGGGTGTTGTGGTACCACCGTTGTGTCTGATTTCGATAACACAAGTGCATTTGCTACTCGTACTTACTTTGGAATCAAAGCAATGTATGTGATTGTTGACCAATATTTATTTATTTATTTAAAGTGCAAGAGATTATCTAGCAAGCCTGTTGATATCACCTGCTTAACGCAAAAAAAAAACAATTCCGCCAGGCAATTGGAATCTAGGTACCTACTTATAAAAATAATCTGTTCTTAGGAATGAGTGAATTGATTTTAACGAGATAGTCCCATTAAATCATTTTTTATTTATGCTTGTTCGGTATTTTATTTAAAACCTATCATGGCTTTCATGTGAAAGGAAATGCGTCATTTCATTCTGATTTAAATAATTTAATATTTTCAATAACTAATTCAATTAAGATACAAAAGTTATCTCCACTTTACTGAAAGGGGAGGAGCCCAACATATCATTTTTTTATACTTTTATTATACCACTTTGGCAGCTGCATTAAAATACATACCCTTACGTAAATCGCGGCCAAACAGACGGACTGACAGACATAGAAATACTTTATGGGTTCCATTCAAAAATAATCTGTTCTTTGGAATGAGTGAATCGATTTTAACGAGATAGTCCCATTAAAACATTCTTTATTTATACTTCGGTATTTTATTTAAAACCTATCATGGCTTTTACGTGAAAGGCAATGCGTCATTTCATTTTTATACCACTTTGGCCTGGGGTTTTAATATGATTTAATAATAAATTATTCGTAACTTGTAAGCTTGAGCCTTACACACTCTTTCTAACGTTAGATTTTATCATGTATAGTAAAAATAGTATCTAATTGGTACAAAGCTGGCTAATCACTGGTATGAACATTGATTTACCAGTTGTAGCGTAATACGGAGGGCTTTTAAACAATGCATGTCAGCTGACGAGACAAAAGGGCACAGGAATAGTGCGGGAAAACATTACCATTGAAGGTACAAGCGATAATCTTGCTAGCCTGTTGATATCACCTGCTTAACGTAAAAAAACAATCCTACTAGATAATTTCCATCTGGGTTATATGCATAGATTCTATTCTTTCAGATACGTGAATGGATTGTAACGAAATAGTAACACTCAAAACATTTTTTTATTAATAACATTGGGTGTTTAATTTGAAACTTTAAAGGAGGGCTTTCATGTAGAACGTCATTGCGTGAATTCCTTTTGATTTAAATAATCCCAAATTTTCAATTACTTATCAAATAGAAATCAAAAAGTTATTTCAACTTTGCTTTAAGTGGAGGAGCCCAAAAAACTTTTTTTTTACACTTTTATTCTAGCACTTTGGCAGCTTGATTAAAAACATACCCAAACGTAAATCCTGACCAGACATACGGACAGACAGACATGCAAAAACTATAAGGGTTCCTTGTTGAACCACGAATCCCTAAAAATAATAACCTATGTATCAAGTTAAATATCAGTCCAAGCATCAAAAATCTATCCGTGTGTGTGTGTGTGTAAAATGCGATTTGAATACCATTGATATGACGTCTTGCTGACAAAATTATTTCAAAAAACGGATAGATTTTTGATGCTTATATTGATAGCTATCTCGATACACAGGTTAGTTAAACTTACAATAATCCAGTACTAATTGTTATTTCAAACTGCGCCTGCTTGCTGACTATAATGACTTAACTGAGATAAGTAATCGTTGATTTCAGCATTACTGAAATATATCCGTTCTTTGGAATAGGCAAGTGCATTTAAAATATATCCAGTTGTAAAAAATGGCATTTTACACACACACACACAATATATGTTTTTGATATACTAATAATGCAAGTGCATTATGTCCAATGAACCAAAGAAAGGATATATTTTTGATGTGTACATTAACAGTACTGTCCGGATAGGTCGGGTTAGCGTAAGGCAATCGTGTGTCGTGGGTTTTGATTGTTGAGTGATGATGATGTCACACTTATCACAAGTTTTTTTTTACGAGGATTTACAAAAAAAGTAGGCAGGAATCCTTATGAATCGATATCGATAGGGTATAGCTAATGCCCTTAGACACCGATGAGGCCCAAGATTTTAGTATAATTTTATTACAAATAATTCGCTGTCCTGTATGTTGAAGCCGTACACAATCTTGCTTATGTTAAATTTTCTCCTGTATAGCTTAAACGGTTTTCTTATTGGTAACAAGCTGGAAAATCACTGGTGTGAACATTATCTTGCCAGTTGTACCGTAAAACGGAGGGCTTTTAAACAGTGCTTGTCAGCTGACAAGACAAAAGGGCATAGGAACACTGCGGTAACACATTACAATTGAAAGTGCAAGAGATTATCTAGCAAGCCTGTTGATATTACCTGCTTAACGCAAAAAAAACAATTCCGCTAGACAATTTGAATCAAGGTACCTACTTATAAAAATAATCTGTTGTTTGAAATGAGTGAATCGATTTTAACGAGATAGTCCCATTAAAACATTTTTTATTTATACTTCGGTATTTCATTAAAAACCTATCATGGCTTTCATGTGAAAGGCAATGCGTCATTTCATTTTCATTTAAATAATCTAATATTTTTTAATAACTAATTCGATTAAGATACAAAAGTTATCTGCACTTTAATGAAAGGGGAGGAGCCCAACATAACATTTTTTTACACTTTTATTATACCACTTTGGCCTGGGGTTTTAATATGATTTAATAATAAATTATTCGTTATCTTGTAAGCTTGAGCCTTACACACTCTTTCTAACGTTAGATTTTATCGTGTATAGTAAAAATAGTATTCTAATTGGTACAAAGCTGGCTAATCACTGGTATGAACATTGATTTACCAGTTGTAGCGTAATACGGAGGGCTTTTAAACAATGCATGTCAGCTGACGAGACAAAAGGGCACAGGAATAGTGCGGGAAAACATTACCATTGAAGGTACAAGCGATAATCTTGCTAGCCTGTTGATATCACCTGCTTAACGCAAAAAAACAATCTCACCAGATCAATGTCCATCTAGGTTATATGCAAGGATTCTATTCTTTCGGATACGTGAATTGATTGTAACGAGATAGTAACACTCAAAACATTTTTTATTAATACCATTAGGTATTTAATTTAAAAATTCAAAGGAGGGCTTTCATGTGGAACGTCATTGCATGAATTCCTTTTGATTTAAATAATCCCAAATTTTCAATTACTTATGAAATAGAAATCAAAAAGTTGTTTCAACTTTGCTTTAAGTGAAGGAGCCCAAAAAACTTTTTTTACACTTTTATTCTAGCACTTTGGCAGCTTGATTAAAAACATACCCTAACGTAAATCCTGACCAGACATACGGACAGACAGACATGCAAAAACTATAAGGGTTCCTTGTTGAACCACGAATCCCTAAAAATAATAACCTATGTATCAAGATAAATATCAGTCCAAGCATCAAAAATCTATCCGTGTGTGTGTGTGTGTGTGTAAAATGCGATTTGAAAACCATTGATATGTCGTCTTGCTGACAAAATTATTTCATAAAACGGATAGATTTTTGATGCTTATATTGATAGCTATCTCGATACACAGGTTAGTTAATCTTACAATAATCCAGTACTAATTGTTATTTCAAACTGCGCCTGCTTGCTGACTATAATGACTTAACTGAGATAAGTAATCGTTGATTTCAGCATTACTGAAATATATCCGTTCTTTGGAATAGGCAAGTGCATTTAAAATATATCCAGTTGTAAAAAATGGCATTTTACACACACACACACACACACACACAATATATGTTTTTGATATACTAATAATGCAAGTGCATTATGTCCAATGAACCAAAGAAAGGATATATTTTTGATGTGTACATTAACAGTACTGTCCGGATAGGTCGGGTTAGCGTAAGGCAATCGTGTGTCGTGGGTTTTGATTGTTGAGTGATGATGATGTCACACTTATCACAAGTTTTTTTTTACGAGGATTTACAAAAAAAGTAGGCAGGAATCCTTATGAATCGATATCGATAGGGTATAGCTAATGCCCTTAGACACCGATGAGGCCCAAGATTTTAGTATAATTTTATTACAAATAATTCGCTGTCCTGCATGTTGAAGCCGTACACAATCTTGCTTATGTTAAATTTTCTCCTGTATAGCTTAAACGGTTTTCTTATTGGTAACAAGCTGGAAAATCACTGGTGTGAACATTATCTTGCCAGTTGTACCGTAAAACGGAGGGCTTTTAAACAGTGCTTGTCAGCTGACAAGACAAAAGGGCATAGGAACACTGCGGTAACACATTACAATTGAAAGTGAATTTGACGACCTCCGTGGTGTAGTGGCTAAGCACGCTGGTTTCAAGGCGTCGCCGCTCCGAGGTCCTGGGTTCGATCCCCGTTCGGGTCAATCTAGAAATCAAAATTTTCTATATTGTCTCGGGTCTGGGTGTTGTGGTACCACCGTTGTGTCTGATTTCGATAACACAAGTGCATTTGCTACTCGTACTTACTTTGGAATCAAAGCAATGTATGTGATTGTTGACCAATATTTATTTATTTATTTAAAGTGCAAGAGATTATCTAGCAAGCCTGTTGATATCACCTGCTTAACGCAAAAAAAAAACAATTCCGCCAGGCAATTGGAATCTAGGTACCTACTTATAAAAATAATCTGTTCTTAGGAATGAGTGAATTGATTTTAACGAGATAGTCCCATTAAATCATTTTTTATTTATGCTTGTTCGGTATTTTATTTAAAACCTATCATGGCTTTCATGTGAAAGGAAATGCGTCATTTCATTCTGATTTAAATAATTTAATATTTTCAATAACTAATTCAATTAAGATACAAAAGTTATCTCCACTTTACTGAAAGGGGAGGAGCCCAACATATCATTTTTTTATACTTTTATTATACCACTTTGGCAGCTGCATTAAAATACATACCCTTACGTAAATCGCGGCCAAACAGACGGACTGACAGACATAGTAATACTTTATGGGTTCCATTCAAAAATAATCTGTTCTTTGGAATGAGTGAATCGATTTTAACGAGATAGTCCCATTAAAACATTCTTTATTTATACTTCGGTATTTTATTTAAAACCTATCATGGCTTTTACGTGAAAGGCAATGCGTCATTTCATTTTTATACCACTTTGGCCTGGGGTTTTAATATGATTTAATAATAAATTATTCGTAACTTGTAAGCTTGAGCCTTACACACTCTTTCTAACGTTAGATTTTATCATGTATAGTAAAAATAGTATCTAATTGGTACAAAGCTGGCTAATCACTGGTATGAACATTGATTTACCAGTTGTAGCGTAATACGGAGGGCTTTTAAACAATGCATGTCAGCTGACGAGACAAAAGGGCACAGGAATAGTGCGGGAAAACATTACCATTGAAGGTACAAGCGATAATCTTGCTAGCCTGTTGATATCACCTGCTTAACGTAAAAAAACAATCCCACTAGATAATTTCCATCTGGGTTATATGCATAGATTCTATTCTTTCAGATACGTGAATGGATTGTAACGAAATAGTAACACTCAAAACATTTTTTTATTAATAACATTGGGTGTTTAATTTGAAACTTTAAAGGAGGGCTTTCATGTAGAACGTCATTGCGTGAATTCCTTTTGATTTAAATAATCCCAAATTTTCAATTACTTATCAAATAGAAATCAAAAAGTTATTTCAACTTTGCTTTAAGTGGAGGAGCCCAAAAAACTTTTTTTTTACACTTTTATTCTAGCACTTTGGCAGCTTGATTAAAAACATACCCAAACGTAAATCCTGACCAGACATACGGACAGACAGACATGCAAAAACTATAAGGGTTCCTTGTTGAACCACGAATCCCTAAAAATAATAACCTATGTATCAAGTTAAATATCAGTCCAAGCATCAAAAATCTATCCGTGTGTGTGTGTGTGTAAAATGCGATTTGAATACCATTGATATGACGTCTTGCTGACAAAATTATTTCAAAAAACGGATAGATTTTTGATGCTTATATTGATAGCTATCTCGATACACAGGTTAGTTAAACTTACAATAATCCAGTACTAATTGTTATTTCAAACTGCGCCTGCTTGCTGACTATAATGACTTAACTGAGACAAGTAATCGTTGATTTCAGCATTACTAAAATATATCCGTTCTTTGGAATAGGCAAGTGCATAAAAAATATATCCAGTTGTAAAAAATAGCATTTTACACACACACAATAAACCTTTTTTTATATACTTATAATGCACTTGTATCAAAGAATGGGTAGAATTTTGTTGTGTTAATCAACAGTATCTATCCGGATAAGTTTGAATAGGGTAGAGCAATTGTGTTTCGTGGGTTTTGATAGTTGAGGTATAATGTAGTCACACTGATTACAAGTATTTTTTAACGGGGAGTAAGAAAAAAAGTAGTCAAGAATCCTTATGGATCGATCTCAATTGGATAAAGTATGCCCTTTTAAACGGATGCGCCCTGAGTTTTAAGTATGATTTTAAAATCTTATTTTTAATATCTTAAATGTTAAAGCCCTGAACACTATCAAATGTTACATTTTCTCCAGTATAGTTAAAATGGTTTTCTTATTGGTAACGAGCTAGCAAATCACTGGTGTGAACATTACCTTACCAGTTGGATCGTAAAAAGTAGGGCTTTTCAACAATACATGTCAGCTGACAAGACAAAATGGCACAAGAATACTGCGGTAACACATTACAATTGAAGGTGCAAGAAATTATCTAGCTAGCCTGTTGATATCACCTGCTTAACATGAAATAAAATCCCGGCAAATTAATGTCAATCTAGGGATGTATCAAAATAATTGGTACAGTGGCATAAATGAATCGATTTTAACGAAACAGTGACACTTATTTCTTTTTGTAAATACTTGTTAGGTATTTAATTTAAAACTTTTTAATAACTAATGAAATTTAAAACAATAAGTTACCTCCACTTCATTTTAAGGGGAGGAACCCAGTAAAAAAATGCTTTTACACTTTTATTCTACCACTTTGGCAGCTACATTTAAATACATACTCCTACGTAAATTGCGGCCAGACAGACGGACATACAGACATGGCAAAACTATAAGGGTTATTTTGTGAACTACGAATTCCTTAAAAAATAATTACCATATCAACACAAGCATCAAAAACCTATCCGTGAATGTGTGTGTGTAAAATGCGATTTTAAAACCAGTGATATGGCGTCTTGCTGACAAAATTATTTAAAAACACGGATAGATTTTTGATGCTGGAATTGATAGCTATATCGATGGACAGGTTTTATATAATACCAATAATCCAGTACTAATTCCGCAATTCTAAAATACACCCATTCTTTGGAATTGGCAAGTGCATTTAAAATATATCCAGTTGTAAAAAATAGCATTTTACACACACTCACAATATACGTTTTTTATATACTAATAATGCACTTGCACCAAAGAACGGATAGGATTTTGATGTGTAGATTAACAGTTTCTCTCCGGATTAGTTTGGTTAGGGTAAAGCAATTGTTTGTCGTTGGTTTTGATTGTTGAGTTAATAACTCAGTGGGACAACACCATAATATGGTGTTGTCCCACTGATCACAAGTTTTTTACGGGGATTTACAGATAAATTAGTCAGGAATTCTTATGAATCGATCGCAATAGGATATTGCTTATGCCCTTAGACACAGATGAAGCCTGAGTTAAAAGTACGAGACCGGCGAGATGAGGGCGCTGCAAGCGCAATTAGTTACGTAAATATTTAATTTGTTATTCTATAAATCTATAAATTTGTATGTATGATAATAATGTTTTTTTTTGTGTTTTGTTGGTTTTTTTTTTCTTCAAGTGTGTGTTTACACCCAGTGCCTAGCAGGGGTTCCCGCTAAAAATTGTTGTCGTAGCATGGTTACCATCTGCTGTCACGATATATACTGAGCGGGAGACCCTTTTGGCACACCTGGGCGCTTTGTTTTTGTTTTTATTACTTTAATTTTGGTTGTTTTGGATTTGTTTTAATTTATATAATGTTATTTATTTTTGTGTGTGTCAAATAAATAAAAATGCATTAATTCATTCATTCATTCAATAGTATGATTTTATTATAAATAATTCGGTATCTTGTATGTGGAAGCCTTACACAATCTTTCTCATGTTAGATTTTCTTCTGTATAGTTAAAATAGTTTTCTTATTGGTTTGCTAACAAGCTGGCACATCGGTGGTGTGATCATTACCTTACTAGTTGTAGCGTAATACGGAGGGCTTTTAACAATGCATGTCAGCTGACAAGACAAAAGGGCACAGGAATACTGCTGTAAAACATTACAATTGACAACATTTCAAAATTTTCATATGCACATTTTATTTTTTTTCCTGAAAGAACTTTAAATATTAAGGCACCCATTTTTTTTCATTTTCATTTCTTTTCAGTATTTTCTCTAATATCAATTGTTAAAGTGAGGTTGGATTTTACGAGGTGACGTCTTTGCTATATTCGATAAAAAATATATATCTGAAGTTTATAGTGTTGTGGTCTGTAGCAATTGTAGAATTAAGATGTCGATATCAATGGTAATTCCATTAAGAATTTCATTTCACTTTATTATGTAACATTACCTAGTTTAAGTTATTCAAACAGTAACCAAACAAAACTAACGTAGTATTCTTTCTTATTTAATATTATTATAAAGCCTGAAAATTACTCAAATATTTTCTCGTTACTACAAATATCAATAATATTTCGAATGAGGAATTATGATGACTATTTCGTATCTGAACTAAAACAATCATTTGAATGCAAAATGTATTTTTTTAAATAATCTTCAATTTACCATATCGCAATTTATCAATAATGTCCAATTCAAAACCGGAAACAACAACAACACTAAATGTCAAAGTGACAGCTGACAGCAAGCTCAAAGTTCAAAAGTTTTTTTCTGCATGAAATGTCATTGCAAAGGCCTAACCTGTGAAATTCCAACTTCCATGTTCTTTTCAGTTTTATTCATTTAACTTAAAAAATAAAGCGCAAAAAAATCTGAAAAGATGTTAAACGTGTTTAAACAAACTAAAATTTCAAATACCCAATTAAAAAGAGATGAAAAAGTTATCCCCATTTCACTTTAAGGGGAGGAGCTCATTAAAAAAGTGTTTTAACACTTTTATTCTAGCACTTTGCCGGCTTCATCAAAAACCATACCCTTACGTTAATCGCGGCCAGACACAACATTTTCTATTTATTTAATTTGAAACTTCAAAGGAGGGCTTTCATGTAGAAAGTAATGTGTTATTTCATTTTAATTTAAATAATCTTAAATTTCCAATAAATATTCAATTAGAGATTTAAATGTTATCTCCACTTTACTTCAAGGGGAGTCTCAAATTTTTTTTTTTTTTTACTTTTAGTCTACCACTTTGGCAGCTTCATTAAATTACATACCTTTACGTAGATCGAGGCCAGACAGACGGACAGACAGATATGGCAAAACTATATGGGTTCCTTGTTGAACTACGGATTCCTAAAAAAATAATAACATGTTTATCAAGATAAATATGAACCCAAGCATATATCCGTGTGTGTGTGTGTGTGTGTGTGTGTGTGTGTGTGTGTGTGTGTGTGTGTGTGTGTGTGTGTGTAAAATGCGATATGACAATCATTGATATGACGTCTTGCTGACACAATAATTCCAACACGTATGGATTTTTGACGCTTATGTGTATATATTGATGGCTATCTCGATGAACAGGTTAGGTATACACCAATAATCGAGTTCTAATTATTATTTTAAACTGCGCCTGCTTGCTGACTTATTACTTATCTGAGATGAATAACTGTTGATTTCAGCATTAATAAAATGCATTCGTTCTTTGAAATAGGAAAGTGCATTCAAAATATATCCGATAGTTGAAAATAGCATTTTACACACACACATTATATGTTTTTGTGGACTAACAATGCACTTGTACCAAAGAAAGTATAGAATTTTGATGTGTAGATCAACAGTATCTATCCGGATAAGTAACTTTTAATGGGGATTTACAAAAAGTAGTCAGGAATCCTCATTAATCAATCTCGATAAGATATAGCTTTTGCTAAATGACACAGAAGAGGCCTAAGATTTTAGTATTTTTTTATAATAAATTATTTGCTATCTGCATGACGCGACAGAAGGACACAAGAATACTGCGGTAAAACATTACAATTGAAGGTGCAACTATCTAGCTAGCCTGTTGATATCACCTGCTTAAAGTTAAAAAAATCCTCTAGATCAATGTCAATCCAGGTTCATATAAAAATAATCTGTTCTTTGAAATAAGTGTATCGATGTCAATGTGATATTCACATTTAAAACCTTTTTTATTTATTGCTTGTTAGGTAATTTTATCAGATTTCATGTGGAATGCCATTCCTCATTTCAAACTGGATAGGTAACCAACCTTCGGCCGCCCAGCGCACGCATACTAGCCGGTTAGAAAAATGAATAAGAAGAAGTGAATGAATAAATGCGTTCGGCGCCCGGCGAATGTTTTTGGAGAAGTCAAATCGATATAAATCACGTAGGCCGTGCCCAAAAATCTTTTCAAAGCGTGTAATTTCAATTGTAATGTAAATCTTATATATAAAATTATCGTGTCACAATGTTCGATCCCGTATTCCTTCGAAACGGCTTTACCGATTCTTTTTTATCAGCCAAAGGATGTCCACTGCTGAACATAGGCCTCCCCCACGGCTTTCCACAACGACCGATCCCTAGCGATCTGCATCCAGTTTGATCCTGCGATCTTTTTAAGGTCGTCTGTCCATCTTGTTGGTGGACGTCCTACGCTGGGATAACCGATTCTTACCAAATTTTATATGCGTATTTAGTAGGTCTGAGAATCGGTTACTATCTATTTTTCATACCCCTAAGTGGGGTTCCCCCTTATATATATATTTTTAATTTTTGACGAAATATTTTGTTTTTATTTTATTATAATATGGCATTAAAAATACATACAACCCTAAATTTTTGCTTTTGAATTACCAGCCCCTATTTTTATAGCCATTTTAGTAATTTGATCATTTTTCATCCCGCTCGATAACTGATCAATTGTAGTGTTTTTCTTAACTTTTAAAATTACGAGGCTGGGCGAGACGGGGCCGGGGCGGGACGGTGCTAGGGGCGAAGCAAAGTTCTCTGGGTCCGCTAGTTACCTATATTATATTTATTGAAAATACTAGTATTTTATTAAACTCTTTTTCAAATGATAGGGTGAACAGATATCATCTCAAGAATTTAATTTTACCTACAAACCTGTCAGAAGAAACTTTATCATCGTTTGATTTGATATTTGATTCATCATCATTTAATTAGCATGGAGTTTTTCAGTTGTTTTTTTTTGGTGGACGTGGCCTTTGCTAATTTAAATGTTTATTTAGTACAAATAAATTTTATCGTGTCTTATATCTACATAACATAGTATCTACCATTCAAGAAAATCAAAAACATAAAGCTGTTTTTCATAATATATTAACGAAGATATTAGTTTCTTATTTGTTTATTTTATGGTAATATAAGCATGCATCCATGTGTGTACCAAGAGCGATGGAAGCTCTGCTAAAATATGTGCATAGTTGACGACCTCAGTGGTGTAGTGGTTAAGTACGCTGGTTTCAAGGCGTCGCCGCTCTGAGGTCCCGGGTTTGATTCCTGGTCGGGTCAATATAGAAATCAAAATTTTCAATATGCGCTTTGTCTAGGTGTTGTGGTACCACCATTATATCCGATTTCAATAACATAAGTGCATTACTTACTTTGGGATCAGAGAAATGTATGTGATTTGTGTCCAATATTAAAAAAAAAATATTTATTTGTAAAATTTGTTAATATTTTGCAGATCACAAATACGTATTATTATGATAAAAAGTAATATGATACATATTACAGATACGTATTATTATGTACCAATTTATAGCGTTATGTCCCAAACAAATTAATTAAACATTTAATACGTCTCCCTTTTAGTTTTTTTCTTTCAATTTGGCAACTTTAGCAAAACACGCAATGCAATATTACAGTTCAGTACCTACCAAAGTACTATTATATTTATCGTCTTTACGTTCTGCTTACCGTTAATGATTTGTCCACCTCCTCATCTAAACAATGTTAATATTTTCGTGGTCAACTGTAATTGGCTATTCAAGTAACCTATTCATGTAATATTATATTTTTTGTAAGCTGTTGTTGTCCCTTTACAAATGAAATAAAAATGAAATAATAGTCTCTGAGCTAAATCGCGGACAGACAGACGGACAGACAGACATGGCAAAACTACTTATAAGGTTTCCTCGTTGGACTACGGATTTCTTAAAAAAATATGACCTGTCTATCAGGTTAAATATCAATCAAAGCATCAAAAATCCATCCGATAGTGTGTGTGTGTGTGTAAAATGCGATAAATTCTATTGATATGACGTTTTAATGACATATTTATTTCAAAGAACGGATGGATTTTTGATGTTGACATTGATAATTATCTCGATAGTTAGGTTAGTAACACTACTATGATCGCAACCGTTAATAGTGCTGGCTATTAACCGGTGTGAACTGTTCTATTAACAATCAATATATTGGAAGTAATTGTCAGTAGACTCATACATTCCGCTTGTTTTCGCTAACGCCGATAATAAAAGACCTATACTGCTAATTTCAGCGTTAATAACATACATCTGTTCTTTGGGATAGGCAAGTGCATTTAAATTTATCCGATGGTCTAAATAGCATTTTACACACACACATACGCTGTTCATATACCAATAATGCACTCCTACCAAAGACTGATGTTATTTTGATGTGAAATTTGACAGTTATTTGTCAGGATAGGTTATCTATTAATTTCGGTAGTAGATAAACTATACGTAACTTATTGTAAAGAAATTTCAGTTGTCACAAATTAGTTAAAGAAAAAGAAAGGTTTTATTGAAGACTACAAAAACTGTACACTTATTTCGTACTTACTCAAAACTCTTACCTTCGGTTTATATTTCAACTGTGAAAATGTGTTTTTGTAAAGTTTTATTCACGGAATAATTTAATACATGCACAGGCTGTAGTTATAACAAGGGTTGTTCAGTACATTAAACTGCAAATTGCCTGTTTTTCTGTTATTATAACAAGAGATTAACTTGATTGGCAAGTGGCATGCATATGCATGCAAACGAACTTATTTACAATTATTTTAGAGTGTACATACGACACGCGGTACGGATATGCGGATTTTATTTAAATATACGTTACTAGTTGTATTTATTTATTACTTTATTGCGCTGTGAATAGGATTACTGACAGACTTAAAGCCTTTTAAGGCTTTCTCTGCCAGACAACCGCTTGATCATCGTGGCTTAAATGTCCTGTATCATAAGTATATTTCATTGTAATCATTTGGTAAACAGCCGAACGTCTGTCCGTGCTGTTTTTGCACAGGTGTAGGTAATTAACTTTTTAAAAACTTCCAGCCATAAATAATAATAATAATAAATAAATATTGGACACCAATCACATACATTGCTCTGATCCCGAAGTAAGTAGCCAATGTACTTGTCATACGGAAATCAGACACAACGGTGGTACCACAACACCCAGACCCGAGACAATATAGAAAAGATCGTTTTCTACATTGACCCGACCGGGAATCAAACCCGGAACCTCACGAAATGGCGACGCTTGAAACCAGCGTGCTAGCCACTCGACCACGAAGGTCGTCAAAGCTGTTATTTGTATGCTACAACAAATTCATAGCGAATTAATAATAACACTAGTTTAGACAGTTTTTGTCCTTGAAATTAAAAGTGTTTTTTTATCATTTGAGATATACTGAGTTCTAAAAAAATATGAAAAAAATCCAATACGACACATTTCCTAAATATTTATTATTTTTGATTTAAAAAAAAAGGCCTACAAAAATAAAAATAAAATAAAAATGAATTGCCTTAGCTTTTCTCTTGTATTTATTTGTCTGTTTCTCTTATAACAGACCAGCAATAATCACCTAACATGGCTTGGTCCCAGTATCCTTGATAATTTTGTTCGAAAAATTTCAAATCCTGATGAAAACGCTCTCCGTGTTCGTCGCTGACTTCTCCTAGATTTTCAGGAAAAAAATCGAGGTGCGAATGAAGGAAATGAATTTTCAGAGACATGCTGACAACCATTCGTTGAAAGTTATGTAATAAATCAGCAATTAACTGTTTCATCTGAACCTGTGTCACTTTTAATCTGATCTTCTTCATATTCCGTATTAGTAATCAATGTTGTACTGGAACAACCAGGAGGTTCTGGATCTTGCTGTTTGTCTGAGCTGTTGGTAGGTTTAGTAACCGAAGGAACATCTGCATATATAATTTTATCTTTGTTCTTCCGATTAAAACCAAATGTCTTAGTGAGACAGAAGTAACAGTCATTTTCGTGGTTGGATGGTTCCCTCCATATCATTGGCATATTAAAATTAAAAAATCTTCTTGCACCTGCAGCCCAGGAGCTTAGTGTTTTCCTACATTTTCACAAAAAACGTGAGGAACCCATTGTTTGTCCTGGTGAGAGACCGAAATTTTGTAATAACGAAAATATGCTTCTATAAGAGATTCCGTTATAGGATATCCTTTGTTAGATATAATAGGTAAGTTCACCACAAACGTAACAAAAACAGTCAGGATGTGCTTTACACGACCTTTTTGACATTTTAAATACAAATATTTATTTAACTGAACACTACAATGCGGCAAAACTTTAGATTGATTTCAGAACCAATTTGTGGGTAGTCTTAAAATAAAATATGTTGATAACTTCATTCTTTGTCGTGATAAAAAAAACCAAATATATATTTGCGTTTAGTTTCTGTCACTAAATAAAACGATGTGAAATTCACTGGAAGGACATGAAATTTATTTTAATTTGTAAACTAGTGTAATCATTTACAATACACTGACTGATTATAATCCATCGAGTAAACGTCGATTTCAAGCACAAAGAAAATGTTGCCATGTCGCTAACAACTTTCGCCTTCACCCCAATCGCATGCTATGCAGGCGCAGTTTGAAATAATAAGCGCAAAAATGTACCGCACGAAAATAGCGACAATCAATATTGTTGTCCTACTAACTTCGTTACAGGTTAAGGATATACGACTTATAAGTATGAATGTCAAAGATATGCAGCTTGCTTGACTAATAAAATCAGACCCTTGCCTAGCTCCTACATTGTTCTTTTGTGTGCACACAACGCACGAAAATAACAAAATTAGTGTGGACTGTAAAAATATAAGACAGCAAATTATTTCGATGCGGGTGCTACGAAATACATATACAAATATATGATAACTCACCACAATGCATCTGTCGCCGATAAAACGGTACGAGCTGTTCATAAAATAACTGTTTGATGTTAAATATTGCTTACTGTTTCGTTAGGTAAACCGAAACGACTGTAGATGTTATCGCTCGCATAAGAAAAACATAGAGGACGAAGAAGTCTAATTTTCTTTTTTCAGCGCGCGGCGCTTCAAGTGGCCAGTACGCGCGGCAAGGAGGTTACATACGGAGATTTAACTTATGTCTTTTTAGGGCTCTGCGCGATTTCGGCCAGTGTCAAGTAAAATTAACTTATGTTACTTACACAATGTAAATAAATACGCAACCAATGATATTGTATTAAGAACGATATCATTGTACGCAACACTTTGTTTTATCGCGTAAACCCACTGTTCATTGCCAGGACAGGTATAAAAAATGGATCAAAGTCAGGCTTCATCACTAGACAAAAAATAAAGTACTAATTTTTTGAACTCTGACATAGCCCGGCGAAGATTTTGAATAAACAAATTTATTGATTCATATTTTTATAAGGATTAAAATTTATGTTACTACGTTTCAAAAATGTAATTGTCCTTTTGGATAAGGACAAGTAGACAGGTAGAAAATGAAATTTTACACAACAAAAGCCTATATAATTATAGAAATTAGTTATCATCATCAAAGAGATAGAATCTCCTACACCTATAGTTTTGTTCCGTAAAATCTAGATCTACCACAAAACGTGGGTTAAAGTTATGTGTTTGTATGTATGTGTGTATGTGTATGTAAAAAAATAATATAAATGTACTTTAGCTCATCTTAATAGAACATCCCATGTACAGGTGTATAAAGTATTTACTAAGCTCAGTTAAGTCAAAATAGCGTAAGACTTGCCAAATTTTGGCAAATTTTGACATAAGGCCATACTAGAGTGTCAAAATCTCTCATAGGCCACGCCCCCTTTTTTTAAGGCGCTCTAGCAGCCCCGCCTGAAACTTTTTTGCAAAATTGTCTTACAAATGTCGTAAAAATAAAACTTGGTGTCGATTTTTTCAACGTCGTTCAGTATATAACGACCGATTTTAAAATGAAATTTATACAAAATTACTAATTTATTGCAAAAAACTGCATGTCAATCCGTTACGCCGTTCTGGAGATACATGGGAACATTCGTTTGCGCACACAAACACAAAAACTTCCGCTCACCCCCAACGCATACACGTTAAAAATAACGTTTTTAAATCGGTCGTATATACGCTTCTTTAGTCGGATAAAATCTGTCGTTGATAAAATCGTCATTTAGCCATCTAGTGTTTATTTTCGGTTAGAGATGAAAAAACCGCAGCAATTTTGTGTTTACAATCAATGTAAAAAAGTGGGAATAGGATAGCTGACTCTCATTTGTTTACATCTGAAGTCTAAGCTGTACTGTGTCACGTTGCATCCATCACGAAATCTGATAACCAATCTATCGATGTTCAAATTCGATTTCAAAACTGGGTTACCTGCACCGAAGTTATAAGCCGACATCGCTTATGCAAAAAGCTGACGGCCTTCAATATATTTTAAGCTGCCGCTAGAGGGTTTCTTCTGCAATCAATTGAAACGTTTTAATAAAATGTAGATTTAAAAGTAAGTAACCATTGTTACTGCAGCAATATAAATAATATTTTCGCAGAAGATGTCTTTTTTCCAAAATGTGACTTACGTTAATCATTTTCCGTTTTATCTTTTCGTTAATTGCACTATTTACCATTAATTAAATGTTAAATTATGCAAATTAATACCGATTGCTCTGACCCACTTTTAATGTTCTAAAAAAAAATTAGTAACGTGATTTAGGTCATGCTTTCAATATAGAGTCAAGACGTGAGATTATCCGAATACTTACATTTACTTTACTAAAGGTGTTATGATAAATACTTTTTGATATGTAATAATAGATTTGACGTGGATAATATACTCCTAGATATAGCACGTCATTAAAAAAAAGCACACTTTTGTAAATATTTCTGATTGAAATAAGTTTGTACTTTTGCATCACCCACATATTTTGTATTTCTACTTTGCCCGTCATATGGCTTTAAACTCACCTTCTGTAAGCAACCTTTCTGTGTTTATAATTAAAGTCACTATGGTAACCAATTAAGTAAAAAAGAGTGTCAGCTGTAGAAAAAGAATTACGCATCATAAAATAAGAATTTTGAACGCATTGATCATGCAGACTACCAAAGTGGCTTTGTGCAAAAGTAACTATAACCTAGCCGCTCAGCAAATGCTAATTTGAAGTTCCTGCTAAATTTTAAGAAAAAAAAGAACTTTCTGACTTCTTTTCAGTTCTATTTCACGATAACAATATTCAAATGAAAAGGATAATAAACACATAGCTAAGCTCATTTAATTATAAAAAAACATAAACCTGGATTTGTTTATTTTCTTATGAATATTTTTTTATAAATTGAAAACGTTAAATTACGAGCTTTCTCTTGTTTATTATCTATTGAGTTACATCTTGATTTAAGCTCTCATTAAATCAATGCAATATCCACAGATGTTATAGATCGAAGGAACCACAAACCTCAAGGCTTAATACCGGGAATTTATTGTGGAATAATACGCTCACTGCACTCCGTTTCCGAGAATATATGTATATATAACAAAGGCTATTAGAGCATACCGCATCGTGAATGTATGCCGAGGACACTTACCATACAATCTGCTACTTTCGATCCCTTATCTAATGGTATTTGTAACAACAATCAATATTATAGTATTCGGCGTACATATATCTGGATTAATTTTAGCTTGGATATTGTAACCCAAATTAGGAATAATGGTATACGTACTATAGATACTAAGTGAAAAGGTAAAAAAAGTAATTTTTAAGAAAATATACCGCAAATAATTAATTTAAAATATTTTAAATCACTTTGTAATCTATGAAAGAGGAACCAATTCGTTTGGAGTCGGTGCATGATGTGCAAATCTTGATAAACGTGGTGTAACTAACACGACTTTCTTTTATATATATAATAATAATAATAGTATTCCCCAAAGCCGATAATGAATACGGTGGCCAGTCACGATTAACCGACTGTGCGGGACATATTATAGTGCACAAGGTGTGTGCGCAAACACAGGTGCACTGTCTATTACTTTCACTCTCATAGCCCGATGGGACAGCAATCTGACACGACCGGAGAGAGATCAGGCGCAGGACCAACGGCTTTACGTGCCTTCCGAGGCACGGGGGTGAAACACCGCCAATATCCAAACTCCGGGCTACCCTGAGAATTTCCGACCCGGGGATCGAACCCGGGACCTCTGGCGCAGGCGTCGCTTTTAAAGTACAACCCTCTAACCGCTGCGCCACCGAGGCAGTTTATACTCTTTTATAGATAGACGAGAAATAGAAGAAAATAGATAAGGATAGAAAAAAATAAAAAAGAATCCACCTTCAAAAAACTGACTAAAAAGCTGAAAATGACGCATTTCTTTTGTCTGTTTGTATTGGTCTGGGTGTTTTCTATGTATATCATGTATGTATTTACAAACAAAAAGTATTTAAGTATTATAACCGTTGTCTGGCATCCGAAACACAAGCTTTGAGTAGCTTACTTTGAGACTAGATGGCGATGTGTGGAAATGTCCAAGGGATATTTATTTATTTACATCTCCTAAGTAAGAGGGCAAATGCATTATTTTAAACTTTGTAGTCAGTTTTTTGAGGGTCGTTTAATTTTTTAGGTACTTTTTTTCATTATTTTAGTTATTTACCTATATCTCAAAAACTAATAGACAGATTTAAAAAAACTTGTACTGTACCCTAAGTAATTATAATACTCGTATACTTATTCGAACTAAAAAATAAAGACGACCTCCGTGGTCGAGTGGCTAGCACGCTGGTTCCAAGCGTCGCCATCTCGTGAGGTTCCGGGTTCGATTCCCGGTCGGGTCAATGTAGATGTCTGGGTGTTGTGGTACCACCGTTGTGTCTGATATCCATAATACAAGTGCATTGGCTACTTTGGGATCAGAGCAATGTATGTGATTGGTGTCCAATATAATATATATATATATATATATATATATATATATAGATATATATATATATATATATATATATATATATATATATATATATATATATTATATATATATATATATATATCTCGCTATGACTAGTTGTTTTGGAGAAATCCGTGGACAAACATACACTTACAAAATTATACACACGTGTTTGGAAGCCTTTATATATCAATATACTCAATTATTATTAAATTCCAACAATATCACTTACAAACACATTGAATTGATTACCTCATTTTTTGAAGTTGGTAAGAACATAAAATAGAAATATTTATATTTAAATTGGACGTCATTTAAAGTGACAATCCCGCGTGAAACTCTTGTATAGAAGCTCGCTTAATTGACTGCTTGAAAGTGGGTCAGTGAGGAACACAACTCAATCCCAACTATTATTAGCTTTCAGTAACAACTTACGGCAGTTTAAAATAAACCTTAAGGTTCGTTTGCGTTGCCGTACTTTAAGTAACGTTTCACAATACCTTTATACCTATATATTCTGGTTAAAGTTATCAGCCTAATACGAATTATTCGTTCGGTGATGCTTATTAATCGATGGTGAAACACGCCCATAATATTAATGAGCTGAAGGGTTGGTCTGTATGTATAAACGCTCATGTCAAGAACTACTAATCTATTCAAATTTGCCATATTGGTTTGTAATATAGCTTATTTCGTGGGAAAGGCGTAAAGTGTGTCCATCTTGCTATTTTGGCCGACATTTTCAGAAAAATGTACGACAGAATTAATTTCCCTTACCTACAAAGAACAGAAGGCATCAACCGTTTTCTTCTCTTTTGACTTTATTAGTAACATGTAAGAACAAATTAAAAGTAAGATATCCAACAAAATATTTACATAAAAACTTCCTATTTAAAATCATAACCATTTCCTTGCGCAGTAGTAAAGTAGGCCATGATGCTGGCTGCGTTGCCGCGTTAGATATCTACGATAATCCTTTGAGCTAGGAACCAGTCAGTTTTATTTAAAATAAATAAATAGATTTTAATAAAAAATAATAAAGCTAAAAAACTTAAACCAAAAGTTTTTCTTAATATTTTTATTAGTTTTTAGTGTTCTAAAAGTAAAGGTATGTTTTGTTTGAACAAAGACCGGTAAAATACGTATCGATTGCATCGGCTAAACCGGCATTGACAATTCAAATTGCAGCACTCTTTATTGATTTTAAAACATCCTTCACCCGAATAGATACCACTGCCCTTTGTTACTACTTAGTCTATGACAGCTCGTGTTTCTCAAGTGAATATCAGTGAATATTTTATGAACGTCGAGTTTTTAAACTTAGGAAATTCTAAAAGCTAAAAAAATACTCAAGCTTGCAGACATCTGGTAAAATTAGCCAGTTAATCGAATGCCTGAGCAGTTTATTTGTCAAAATATTTTTTATTATGTATGGTTGCAAATAATAATCCCGTATTTTCTGAACAGACGAAACACGATCAACAACATTAAGGTTAATCAACTGGTATTGTTGAGTCGAATTCGTGCTAGGTGCTTTTTTGCATTGTTTTCTATAAAAGTAGTCGTACTATTTATAAACTTAAAGTAACCATGACTAAACATCACAAATTCATCAATAACTAATCTAACTAAATGACTACTACCACCAGACATCTGGCTAAACGTTGCGTTCAATGACTTGTCTAGTTGGCGTTTAGCCATTTAGTTTTCTGGCGTTTAATGAACTGCCTAGGCATGCAATCAATAGGCTGACATAACCAGACAGGCAGCGACAAACATGTATTTTGTATTGATATAATGTTAAAATGTGTGTCGTATTTATTCCGTCAGTTTTTTTTGAAGCGAAAGAAGTGCGCTTTTACCCTAGCTTTAAACACTGGAAGGGACTGAGATTGTCGGATACGCAGTGGAAGATAATTCCACAGTCAAACGGACTGAACAGTAAACGGCTGTGAGTAGCATCCACACTGTGATGTTGCAATACTTTCTACTTTAAAAAAAAATCAATAGCCATCATCATCAAATTATCTTTATAAGATAAGATAGTGTAGTGGGTTCCCCTCTTGCCTTCCAAACCGCTGTTTAATGACCGGAGGTTTTCATAAGCCTTTCCTGATATACTATATCTTCAGCCTTCTGCCAGTACTGATCTTGCTGCTACCCAACACCAGAGGAACGCTTATTGATGGCAGCGTTTAATTGTCAGGGTACAGGATCCTCACTGAATATTAATAGAGATTCCCATCCCACTAGATTCCCCACTATACAATGTGTTAATTTTACACTTGATCAAACTTTCAGGAAGTGCTCTACTCTCGGTTTTGAACAACTTTTACTATGGGACCAACTTCGAAATCGAGAAAAAAGAATCAGCTGTTTCATACATTGTCTCCGAGATGAAATGAGTTTTTGTATGAAACAGCTGATATTTTTTTCTCGATTTCGAAGTTGGTCCCATAGCAAAATTTCTTCAAAACCATCATTAGAGGACTCCCTAATAGTTTGATCAAGTTTAAAATTAACACATTGTATACTGTCATTTAAATAGCCATGTAACCGTTTGATTTCTTCCTAATTTATGTACTAATCTTGTGACCTCCTACCAGAAGGGCGATTCAGAATGTTAGATAAGCCATTCGGCTTAGGTTTCAGCTAAATTTTCTATTTATTTATAAATTAATGTCGTAGTTTGATCGGATGTCAATACGTTAGTTCGATAACAAATATAATAAAAGAACAAAATAAAATAAATGCATCGAATAAATCTACATTATTACAATTTTATTAATAGGTAAAATTATTAATTCGTACCCGAATCTGTAACCGAATGGTTTTGAATCGGCCGGCTGGATTCTAAAAACAATTACTGTTAGTCTACCATCAGTAGTAATTCAGACTTCATTTTTTAATGTTAATGTAAGCATTTTATCCGACTTTTACTTTTTTTCAAATTTTTAAGTTCACAATCCTGAACGTACCGTACTAGTTTTATGCAGGTACCTACAACAAAAAAACAATTATATATTTTTCACCGGGTCATGATTGTATTTTCTGTGAGACAGACGTATTTCGAGGTAAAAGCACATTTCTTTGACTATTGCTTTTATTGACATGCACACAATATCCTGGTATGATTCAGCTTTGCATTGTCCGTTGGACAGTGCTGTCATATTGTGGGATACAAATGAAGATGTATTCAATTTACATTTATTTGCAGAAAATACATAGAGGCAGTTGTGTTTCACATAGGTAGTTAAATATGTACTACAAAAGCACACCCGGTAGGGAAGAGCATTTAATTTAAATTGTGCAATATTTATAATGATAATAAGATGTTCTATTATCATTATAAATATTGCACAATTCAAATTAAATGATGACAAACAAGACTTTTATGTCAAGATATAAATTTAATATTTTACAATACACCGTACAAATAACTTATCTTATCTTATTTTAATAATTAAGGTACTATTTCTTATTGACGACCTCCGTGGTGTAGTGTCTAACCCAGATTATACTACTGGCCTTTTAAAAGGACACCTTAGTTATTAGAAAGGACGTATAGTTATATCAAGTATAGCTTACTTTTTATCAGTTTACATTTATTTTAAATGCAAATTAGAATAAAATATACTCTTTTGTGTACCTGAAACTCATTTTTACCTATTTTAAATGAAATGTACCTTTGAAAAATATAATTATATAACTATTTCAATAACTATTTTAAACAAACAAGTTTTGTACTGATATTGTACATAGGACCTTTTGTTTCTTAGGCAGATTTTTTACGTCTTAAGTGGGCTAAGCACGCTGGGTTTCAAGGCGTCGCCGCACTGAATAAGGCGTCCCGGGTTGGAAACTCGGTCGGGTCAATTTAGAAATTAAAATTTTCCATGTTGTCTCGGGTCTGAGTGCTGCGGTACCACTGTTGTGTCTGATTTCCATAACACCAGTACATTAGTTACTTACTTTGAGATCAAAGCTACGAATGCGACTGGTCACCAATATTTATTTCTTTATTAATAACAAAAGTTTTTTTTTTAACTTCATTTATTCATATTTGGAACACAAACAATCGATGTTTCACAATCAATGCATTATTAAACCACTAAGTTAAATCTAAGTACAGGCTAGACTGTAACCTAGTAAAAGTGTTCATGCCTTGATTTATACTGGTTTTGTTATTTTTTTTTGTATTTTAAGCTACAAATTACAAATCATAAATTCTGTCAGTACACTTCACAATATTAAGGGGTTTCTCTCGATTGCACCAAGATCTTCATCAGACTTGGTAACATAATTACATTTTTATTTTTATAGTGTTTTTGTCACTATACTTGTATACTATATGTGACGTCATCAATGTTGCGAGATTGCACGCAGCCTACGCGTTAAAGTAAGCGCTTGCAAAATCCAACAGGTTTGCTAATGTGACGGTGGCCGAGTGGTTTAGGCATACGCCTGTATAGCGTAAGACACGAGGTTCAATTCCTCGTCTGTCACACAGCCAAAGTTGCTTCTTACAAGTGCAATTTATATTATTTAGTTTGTATTGTGACAAAAACACTGTAGAACCAAAAATGTAATTATAAATTGGCTTTCTTCATCTTAACCGATTGTTAAATATTTGTAAAAATATTTCCTTCGGATATTGTGAGAGTAATCTCGCAACATTGATGACGTCACGCAGCCTACGCGTTAAAGTAATAGTTCAAAGCTTGGTTTATACAGGGGTTAAAAACTCTTTTTTTTTCTATATTAAGCTACAAATTACCTATCATAAATTCTGTCAGTGTAATCACTGAAGCGAAACCTAAGCATTTAGCAGTTCCACCATAAGCTCAGCTCCACACAATGTTGATTATCAGAAGTAAGAACACGTCACGAAATTAAGGGGTTTCCCTCGATTGCACCAAGATCTTCATCAAACTTGGTAACATAATTTCATTTTTGTTTTTATAGTGTTTTTGACACTATACTTGTATACTTTATGTGACGTCATCAATGTTGCAATCTCGTAACATTAATGAAGTCACGCAGCCTACGCGTTAAAGTAAGCGCTTGCAAAATTCAACAGACTCGCTAATGTGACGGTGGCCGAGTGGTATAGGCATACGCCCGTATAGCGTAAGATACGAGGTTCGAATCCTCGTCTGTCACACAGCCAAAGTTGCTTTTTACAAGTGCAATTTATATTATTTAGTTTGCATTGTGACAAAAACACTACAAAAAGCAAAATGAAATTATAAATTGGCTTCTTTCATCTTAACCTATTGTTAAATATTTGTAAAAATATTTCCTTCGAATATTGAGAGAGTAATCTCGCAACATTTTCTTCCTCTTTGATTTATTCCTCATCTGTCACACAGCCAAAGTTGCTTTTTACAAGTGCAATTTATATCATTTAGACTTGGTAACAATTAGATCAACTAGCAGGTAGAAGGTATAAACCATAAGTAGGCATTTGGTAACATAAAACAAAGAAACATACAGACGAATTGATAACTTCCTGCTTTATCGAAGTCAGTTAATAATGGATTCATAATCGCTAGAAAAAAAAGTTTTTTTACAAAAAAATGATGATCAAGTTAGCGATCTATATTATGACTCTTTTGTTATATCTGTAAATAGTTTCAGATTAAGACAATTGACTATATTAAGGCCTATGTAAGGCTGGCTTTATTCCTATCCTGAAAAAACTACTTACTTAAAATTTTGTTCATAAAATTCACAAAATGAAATGCAGGTTTTATTCAATATTTATATAACTGTTTAACTCCTGCAAATAGTGAATTTTCAGACGCGTGGATTTTATCATTTTGTAACATCGCGTTCTATTTATCTGATGATGCGACGTCGACATAGCGTTCAGCATTTACGGGTTAACGTTCGCTTTCTGTATTTAAAAGTCAAATATTAATATCTGCTTTCATCGAATGATTTTTTTTATTTTTTTTTTATTTATTCAAATTGAAATTTATGTTTAATTACAACCTATATAAATATTTACAATATATACGAAAAAAAATTAAAAATAATAATCACTAACAACAAAAAACAAAACTAAACTACTTACATATATACATCGAAAAGCTCGTTGCCCTGTGGAAAAGTGCCCAAAAGGCTGGCCACATTACCTCGCTGGATGGCGAGACTAATTCTCTGGCCGAGATAGAGACCAGCCTTTGCTTCATGAGAAGTCTCAACAAGCCGTTGGGACAACTCACGAAACAGTTTGTGGGCACTTGGTCCCCACGGTCCTAGCGTTTCGAATGAATTAAAAAACAAACTTCAATATTAAAATTAATTTTGGATGGTGATAATTGTAAGTTCCACTGTCTTTTACTGCTTATACAAGAACTTATTTATGTATTTACCAACAATTTTAAAAAAAACCGGCTAAGTGCGAGTTGGACTCGCGCACTGAGGGTTTCGTGCCAACTTTAACTAAATAAGGGAATCCACTTAGTTCCACATAGTAAAATACCACAATATTTTTTGACTGCAAATATAACTGTGTTTTTTATAGTGTTTGCATGAAGAACAAAGTTATGTTTGCGGTTGTTGAAAATGTGCTATATCTCAAAAACTTTTCGTTCGGCCCCATCCAAACTAATTTTCGTTGAAAGTGTTTACTAAGATCTACATTACATATTTTTTTCAAAATTTACAGTTGCTTAGTTTAGAAGTTTGAAAGGGGGACGCCCATTTAACCACTTTTGAAGCGTCTAGCTATGAAACGTTAGACTTTAAAAGAAAATGGTTTTAGGAACCTCTATGTCATTTTGAAAGACCCATCCATAGTTACCACACACGCATAGGTTTGACTAAAAGAAACGGATATAGGTTCATGTATGGGAGCCCCCCCCCCCTCCCCTTCAGTATCATTATTTAATAGTTTCAGAATAAAGTGGCTACGACATACGGACGGACAGACAGACAGACTTGACGAAATTATAAGGGTTCCGCTTTTTGCCATTCGGCTACGGAACCCTTATTTTAAAATTTGTATTATTACTAGCACGCTACGAGGTGCTCGTAGCGCAGTGGTAGCAGCGCTTTGGTAGTGATACCGAACTTAAGCAACCTACGGTGCGGTCGTGTTTGGATGGGTGACCATTCCGACCATATAAGTGTCGTACATCACGAGCATCTCCGTGCTTTGGATGGCACGTTAAGCCGTTGGTCCTAGCTAATATCGCTTAATTTTAGTCTTTAAGCCTAATCAGAGGCCTTATGGGCGGCTTGATAACTCATCTGACACTAATATCTGACGGCAGGGTTAGTCACTTGCCTTGCAAACACTCTACCAACTCGCACTGAGCCCGCGTGGTGGAGTATGGCTCAAACTACCTCATAGTTGAGGTAAGGCCTTTGCCCAGCAGTGGGATGTTACAGGCTCACTTTACTTACTTACTAGCACGCTATGCCGTCGGTCCTGCGCTTAATTTCTGCATGTCGGATTTGGTGTCAAAAAACAGAGAGTTTACTTGTGTATTGCATACATCTGAGCACTTTCCTGTATACCTGGCCTATCTACCCATTGAGTTACACCCTTAGACCATCGCAACATCTTCATTTCCGTGAAATTAATTTTATAAAACCGCAGCATTCGGATCCGTAGAGTAAAAACAGGTTTCACGGCTCTTTATTACACGATGCTTTTGGTTCATCAATTCAATGGCATTTTAGCGTAGCAAAGATCAATCGTACCCTTACCATGACTTTAATCGATAGCGTCGACGGTGTTACTCGCTAGCGACGACGTACCTTTTTGTATGGAAAATTTTAGTTCTGTCAGTGACTGCTAGAGGCGCTGTGCAATTTTCCATAGACTTTTTTACGTCGTCGCTAGCGAGTAAAACCGTCGTAAACTCATGGTAACGGTACTGGTGAGCGATCTCCACTGATTTTCGCAGTGAAAAAAAAAAACTACTGTAAAGGTTTTTGCTTACTACACCGTACGACACAATGATCGTGCTAGGAACGTTTAAGAAAATCAACACGATACACTCTGCTATGCCCACTGAATGTATTAACCAAATATCATTGGGATTAACAGCGTTCCGACCGTTATATTGAGCGAGAACAATGATTATGGCTCGTGACGAGGTGTTGGTCGGTGACGGAACGGTTTAGTAGGCATGGTGTCATAGTTTTCAATACAAATAACATTTTTTCCTGGAAAATCTTTTAGTCATTGATGGTGCCAAATGATGTCGTTACGTATTTATAAAATGACCATCTGTTTAAAACTAAAGAAGAAAAATAATATTTTACGACAGTTGTATCGCTACATCCAGCAAACTGGATTTTAAATGTGTACTATTCCTGTATTATCGGCCGTTAGGGATTCGTGAAAACTAGAATAATTTACGGTTTCGACATTTATTCCGCCGCGCGAGACAGACTGCGTCGTAAAATATACCTCATAAACGTGTTTCAGAAGACGCACGATACGCTTCAGTGTTTAAAAAGATCTCATTCCGTTCAATAAGCTCATTTCGATGTAACTATTTTGCAAGTTTTAACAGATCTTTTAATTCAAGAGGCTTTTACGAGTCACTGCGGTTATGCACTTTAAATGCTTGTCATGTTTTCCTATTGATAAACCTAACGAAAATATATTATGATAATTACATTCCCATCGTTTTTAAAATTGATTTGAGAGTAACTAAAACCCCATTAGCATTTATAGAAGTATCGTCATAACAATCTTTATTGCTTACGTTGTCTCAGAGCGTCGTTTTTTCGCAGAACCTGAAACAGGGAGTGAAAGCTGTAGTTTCGCGAGTGACTAAAAATAAGGCCCTAAAAATATACTAAAAGAGATATAATGAAGTCAATTAATCATCAACCTTTCATAGATCAATAATTTTATTTTTCTCATAAGAACAATTTATAATACTTGAGTAAATATTTTGTTTCTATAACTTAGGGCCGATTTTTCAATGGTCAGATAAAATTATCAGACTGATAAGTTATAAAGCGACAGATTTTAGAAAATGTCAGGTACGTATGATTGCTGACAATTAGGTGACGTTTTCAAAAAAGCTCTATTGTATTTTGTCCGACGAATATTTCTCATAAATTGCAACTGTACAAAGGAACTGTGCCAGACAAGGAATCGATCCCTGTGTTCTACGCTATCGGGGCGCGCGCCTGTTTGCAATGCGATGTTTCTTTTGGACGATGAGAGAGTTTTTCGCAACATTATTGATGACGTGTCGTAGCCTGCACTTTAAAGAATGCACTTGCAAAATTCAACAGGCTTGTCAATGTGTAGGTGGATGAGTGTTATAGGCATGTGCCCGGATAGCGAAATACGCAGGGTTCGATTTCTTGTCTGACGCAGTTGCTTTTTAATCGAATTCATTAACCGAATTTAACATAAAAGGAGGTATTCAGTTTGACCCGTATGTTTGTATATTTGCCCGCGAGTATCGCACATTTGGCTGAACGATTTTGATGCAGTTTTCAGTGGAGTATTCCTTATATTTAGAAGAAGGTTTTGGTATTGTTATATTTGGTATTTGGTATAACTATTTTATTACCTACAAACGTCAAATAGACTGATACGTAACCGCTGTCTCGCCGATCGTTCGTTTATTCAATACTGAAACATTGAGTGAAGGTGAAAGCTGCAGTTTTTGTATTGATAGACGAACCGCAAGCAACAGCCGGGTAACACAAGTGGGCCATGGTCGAGTCGTTACAGGCCACGAAGAAAGCGAGAAATCGAAGGAACCACTGTCCTTTGTTGTTTTATTGATTGGCTCACAACGATTTTTTCAGCGGTTAAGTCAAAGTAAAAGGTTTTTTTTTCATGAGTAGTAGTTGTGGGAGTGCGTTCTCAAATCATGTTGAATAGTGAACGTAAATTACCAGTAGCAAATCTAGTATTCATTATCTTTTTCAGGAAATAAGTAAGATAACTTACTTTATTACGTAATGAATAAGTTTGATGACTCATACTTATGACTCCGTATTTATTTAAAGCAGCTGATAGATTTTTTCGGGTGTACCTACCTTCTTATTACATTTGTATATTCACTAGTCCCTGAATAACTGCCTCGGTGGCGCAGCGGTTAGAGGGTCGCACTTTAAAGCAACGGCTGCGCCAGAGGTCCTTGGTTCGATCTCAGTATATGTACCTGGTTATTCAGTTAAGAAATTCTCAGGGTAGCCCGGAGTTTCACCCCCGTGCCTCGTAAAAGCCGTTGGTCCTGCGCCTGATTTCTCTCCGGTCGTGTCAGATTGCTGTCCCATCGGGCTATGGGCGTGAATGGAATAGAGAGTGCACCTGTGTTTGCGCACACACTTGTGCACTATAAATGTCACGCGCAGTCGGTTAGTTTTTTGTGACTGGTACCACCGTAGTCGAAATCGGCTAGGGGGACTATTATGTCTTCTTTCCCATCTTATCAACTAGAACATTTGTTTTGGTAGCCATGTGGCCACATCTAACAAAATATTGAGCCTATAGAGATTATAAAACGCTAGTGACTGCGCAATGTAATTTCCTTTGCCGTGCACTTTCGTATATTTTGCTCTGTTATCTTTTGCTTCCCTAAAAAGCTCTTTACAAAAACGTTTTCGTGGCCTCATGAACGTTGATTTAAATGCCTTGACATGTACGTGCAACCATGCGAGGTGGTGTGTGCCGTCCGGTAATTTGAATGAGCTTACTTTTATGAATTTTATATGGACCTGTATAGGTTTATTTCTAGCTAATATGCAATATGTGGGTATTGCGCAACGGAATTAAACGTGTATCTCGAATGAATGTCTGTTTATTAGTGTGTCAAATAAGCCTAATACATAGTATATAAAGTAGAGGTGCGTCATACACTACACCTCCCCCGTATTTGAAAAAAAAATGGAATTCAATTACATTTTTTTATAATTTTGAATTTTGAGAATATAATCATTCTATCATTAAAATACACGCAAAAATAAAATAAATCATGATAAAAAATACACAAATTTCATATGTCATGATAAAACATTATTAAACAATTCTTTATGCTGTGTGTGATAATTGGCATTAAAATATTTTTTAGTATTTTGAAAACCACAAAAAAAAACAAATGGTATAAAATGAAATAGCATGTACTTAAAATATTCGTACAAATTTGTCAACATTTGAAAAAAGTAAACATTGTTTGTTTTCATATTTTAACTTTTGACAATAATAAAAATGTATGTAATAGAATAACTATTTACCTCTTAATTAATCTTATATTTTAATTTACATCTTTATACCAAATAAGTCAATTTCACAAAATTTTATGTAAACTTTATAAAATACTTAAGTGAAACTAAAGCCAGATCATGATAATTTGTTTTAAACGAAAAATATTGTAAAATGAACTTACATTCCAAGTACCGATTAAAACGTTACATCATTTCATAGGATTTTGTTTGACATTCATTTCAATAACATTACTTACTAAAATATTCGTACAATAAAATAATTATTATAAATCTTAAAATCATTATACATTTTACATTAACAAGTATAACTGGATAAATAGACGAGTAGACGAGTCAATTGACATTATACCATTTTTAAGACTCTTTAAAATACTGTAATTTTTAATTTCATCAGCTGTCTACAGAAAAAGATTTTAATGAAATAATATGTTAAAATATGTCATTAATTCATTTAAACTGTCTTTAAAAGTGTATTAGTTAACAAATATGCTATAAAAATATTGCAACTTAATTTAAACAACAACAAAAATGTTAACACAAGTCAAAATTTAGTAAATCTGGATATCTAACACATTCTCATTCTGATACATGTTTATCTTCAAAACCTATTGACTTTTTATGCTCTCAAATTTATTCATTTAACACTCACATGTTTATTCTGCACCTTTTTATTTTAATTTGTTTATATTGCGTAAAAAAAATTAATATAATTTATTTCTTACATATTGATTTACATTTTACAGTAATCAAAACGTCTTCCAAAGTATCAACATACCCGTGGTACCTACCACTAATCGTCAAAGTATCTATCTTTCTTTATTTAGTATGACATACCACAACAGCTACCTATCTCAATCATTATATCTCTTATTGAAATATACATCGTAACACTTCATGACGTGTTCAACTATGAACAACGTATGTCTCTTTTTACTTTTCCTCTCATTTATTGAGGTGTAAATATTGGGGTGTTAATATCGGGGTGTTAATAATGGGGTTGTTATATCGGGGTGGCCACCCAAAAGTCATTTTAGTCATACATGTTATGTATTTAACTTATTATAATTGGTACATTTATATTTTATTAATAGTCTAGACTTTTAGCATGGTACATTTTATTATGTATTTAATTGGTACATTTTATTTAATTAATTCAATTGGTACACTTTCATTTATTTATTTATATACTTGCTATGCATAGCCTTATTTATACTAGGGGCATTGTTTTAAGATTCACCGATCTCCAAATATTTTCACAGAGAGAAGCTCGTCTACACCATGATCAAATAAAGGATCTGACACCCTGTATTGTACCTTGTACCTTTGTACCATTAATTGTACCTTTTTATTTATCCATTATAAAACGGGTAATCATTTAAGATCTTTAATGACCTCCAACGGCTTACACAAAGAAACCTCTTTTACGTTATGATCAAGCTGAAGGATTCAACACCGCTTTTTGCCTCTCGTTATGAGGTAGGGCCACCTATCACTTCTAATACTTCATTATCGCTTTGTATAAACTTTTATCTATCCTTCAATATCAAATCATAAAGCAACATTTCCTAATGAATTCTTTAGCTAATTATTTTGTTTACTTTTGGGTGATCAGTCCAATTGTATGACAAAATATTTAAACTAAAGTCTTCCCATTTCCTAAATAAAACTTGCTAACATACCTATCAAACAGAATAACCTTCCTATCTATACTTTTTCAAAACACTAAATACCACATCCTTTTCAAAACCTAGCTGAATGTAACTAATGCACTCTATTGGTACAAAAGCAATTTAATACATCCATGTAAACCTTCAAAACAACATTTCAGTTCATATACTACCTATTCTCTCTATAATATTTTTAATGTCATGTCCGTAAATAAAATTGTCATATCCGTAGAATCCTTAAAAAAACTCATCTCTTCAATTAAATGAAATTACTACCTACTCTGTATCACGCCTTGATAACTTATTTATAATATTAATATAAAAATGACTGCAAAACGTTAGGTATCCATCTGCTGACAAACTAGATATTTTAACTTAGAAACTTTCCAGAACTTCCTCCAAATAAAGACATTGATGATGCAACCGAAAATGTTGATAATCAAAACAATTACTGGAAACGCTACATGATATTCATTACGATCAGCTTCGTGTTTCTTTAGAATCATCGCGAACTGCAATATTGTCACGCATCAGCAATATTGATCTACACGCGCAAATTAATGTGAACTTTGTATGATGTCGCAACTACTTACCTTTTTAGATATACCTAAGCGATGCTATTTATTTGATAACACGAAATTTAAATAGAACTTTACTTGTTTTATAAAGCATAAAAAATAAAGAATGATTAAAAATGAAACTTGAAACTAAACTAATATGAGTTTACTGCAAAAGTTAATTAATTATGTACTTAGTCTGAAAAAAAAAATGATATCTGGTTAAAACCATATTGAGTGACCTCAAATTCTCTCAGAAATGTGAAGAGTATGTATTTACTAATGTTTATTACACGGAAATTAACATTTTTTTTATGAGTTTGAGTGTACTTTTAGTACGATAGTTCCTACTAAGTATTGATTTTTGAAATTTAATATAAAGAAAATACGAAATTTTACTAATCAATAAATGATTTGACTATTGACAAATATAACAAAAAACGACACACGGTAATTTAAAAAAAAAATATATTATTATGACTTTAAATTAATACGATGCTTTGTAAGTAAGGTTATTAAGGTTGTTTAAGTTTTCATTGAAACCATATGTAGGTACAGTGGGAAATAAAAAAATAATCGAGCTTCATTGTCACCTGAGTAAAACCAACCAATTAGGATAAAATAATTTAGACTTACCTTAGTGTATAAAAGGTTCTGGCTTTTTACAAGTGGTTTTAAATACGGCTTACCTTACGACCTTATATACCTAAAGAAGTATTGTTACTCCAGTAAAATTCTATTAAAATTACTATGTTTACCTTTGTAAATGAATTACCGATTTTTTGTATTAACTTTCCGAAAATTCCTACAATATTTCACTTTTGTATGTTTGTAAGTTAAAGATAAAGTTTATTAAAGTATCAACATTTTACTATGAAGCTAACTTGAATCTAAATTACTATTTCGTAATCTAAATAAACACACGAAACAGAAAAATATATGGTTTGAACTGTACTAACTAAGATCGAGAGCTCGGAATTCAAGACAATGCAATGTTCCTTATATGCTTGTTAAAAAAGGAATACTCTTAATATGATAAAGTTGATTATGCCTGTTTTAGAAATTCACTGATAAACTTGAGTGTTAATAGATTCTAAAAATATAAATATTGAAATAAATTACCGTTTTAAGACTCTAACAATGACTACCTATAATATCGTATTAAGAACTGACTATTTTACTTTTTTCACTTATTTTTACCAATTGGAAATGTAAATTACGTAAATAAATGAAATTAGGTGTTCAAAGCTAAATCACTAACAAACTCGGTGGACACTCATGTTTGTTACCTTGAAAAATGATGATTGCCACATTCTTTGCAGATATTGTTACTGTATTGTAGCTTACACACTTGTAAAGTACTATCTTTTCGCACGGAAATAAATTAAGAAATAAATCCTAACCACACTGTCTCTACTAACATTTTTGTTAAACATGGTTATATAAAAAGTTCTATGTACTTACCATATGAAATGTTAATGATTATCTGTCGTAATAAATTTTAAATATGTCTTTAAATATCAGTTAAAAGTAATAATTTTCAGTAAAAAATATTTGACTCGTCTACTTGCGTGCAACAAGAATGCTTTTAAAAACATTAGAGATTACAAAAATTGGTATTATACCAGCATTACATGGATTAAACACTAGGGATTAAAGAAATGGTACGGTACCGTAGCCAAGATAAACTAATTATTTCTACGATTAAAATAAGTGATTACTACATAATAAAAAAAAAACTACTTGGCGAACAGGATTCAAGTTGTTTTCTTCCATCCCTGATGGTGACCGATCCTTGTGTCCTTGATGATCCCGATGGTGACTCGCATGACACTCCCGGCGCCTCCTTCATCGCGACACTATCGTCTCCCGGCGCCCAGGAACATCACATCATCATCCGACACGAACATCTCCCGGCGCCCAGGAAACCAACTCTCTATCATCTGGCACCATCATCCGCCCGGCTGCCAGCAATTCACCAAACTCTTCCTTCCTTAGGCCAGCGGCCTTTTAATATTCGTTCTTTTGATTAGTTTCTATACCAATTTAGTCTCCCATATATTCATTAATCTTCCAGTTATTTTTCACTGCACCATTAGTAGTCCGAAATTATTTATATATATTTTTTCACTGCGATTATTATTATTTAAAACCACATTTTATTACTTTAAGACGAAGGCACAGCACTGCCCTAAGGCAGCACTGGCAGGGTCGCCATGCAATATGTGGGTATTGCGCAACGGAATTAAACGTGTATCTCGAATGAATGTCTGTTTATTAGTGTGTCAAATAAGCCTAATACATAGTAAATAAAGTAGAGGTGCGTCATACACTACAAATACAAGAAGGCGTGATTTCATTTGGAACAATCGTACTCAGTTATAAAACATACATTATCAATACCTGTATTATCCTTGAAATTACATATTATGTTTAATTATACTCATATTTAATCACTTCATTTCACAGATTCCTTCATGTTATTTCCTATAACATGACTTATTGCTGCTAATTTGGTAGTAAAATAAGCAGCTAACTTCTGCTTTAAATAAGCAGAAGTTAGTAAAACCAATCAAAACTAAAACTGATTGTATACAATCAATCAGAACGATAGTTCGTTGTCAAGTTTTCAATAATTCAGTTCACAATCTAAGCTAGGCTTATTTGTAGTACATAACTCTTAGACGTTAGCTTTTATTTTGATCGAAATAATAGAGTTGAATATATTGGTCACAATACAAGATAGAAAGAAAGAATTAGTTTTAGTTTGATTGATATTTGGGCCGTCCGCTTAAGGGCGGCTTAAGGACGGAGATACAGCATGTGCCAAATAATCATATTATTATCATGAGCCAATGGATGACATTTAAATTATGACAAGTTATTAAGCATACAATCATAGGTTTGAGGATCACCGTAGTGCTACTAACTGTATTTTGTGATAGTGCTGCCGGTCTGTTCGTATGTGTGACGTGTCTTACGACGCGCTACACCTAAAGGCTAAAGTATATTTTCCCACCCGTAACAAGAACAGCATCGTATTGTCGTCAACAAGACGTCAATCATACGGAAGCACGTTACGTAAAGGGATCAGCAACGCCTCGACATTGGATCGGTATCGAATAGCAAACACCTAGCTTCGGATTGCGCGATTGCGATTTGCGATTTTCTACTAATTATGTCAATTATTTTTGAGAATGACATCACGTTTGACAGAGAGGGCGGATTGTTGACGAACATTGGGCACAAAAGACAGATAGTAAATAGTCTAGAATGGGCCCCTTGTTGATCTGAGGTGGTTACTAGGAAGTTGATAGATGTGCGTTGAACTTATGAATTTCATACAAAAAATACTGAACTCCTCGAGTTCATACGGTGCTGTCACCGTAACGGGTTGATTAGTGGGCATCGACTTTAAACCACAACCCTTAATAAGTTGATATAAAGTTCTGTGAATATAGGGCTGTACCATAATTACTATTGGTTGTATTATGATTGACCCGTATTCATTACTGTCTGTCCTTTGTATAAATAATGATAGGTTTTGTTACTTTGAAGGTAGATTCGACCAAACATAGGCTTACCAGCGCGTAAAAATACAAGGGCTTAATTTATTATTCGTTTTTTAACTCTTTTTGAAATAGTGAGATAAATGACATGGCCAGTGGACGTCATTTTATACTTGGCTGATCAGCTCTTATTCCACGCAATACAGAAAGTTATAAATATATAAGGGTGGTCGGCCATTGATGTGCGTTTTGTCTTCATACTAAGTACTTACATAATGGTCGAATACAATATTTTAGATTCGGTTCAGTTTAGTGGGTGGTCACCTATTTGGTGTAATATAGTAGCTACTTGAATAAAGGAAATCATGACTGAGCAGAACATGCGCTTAGTGGTTCCGTTATGTATTATTTGTCGAAATATTTTTCACAAGAGCCTTTGTAAGTTTTTCACGTATTAAAGTTAACAGAACCACCAATACGAGGCCTTGTTAGGACGTTGTTAATATGGGGCAATGTACCGGAGTTGAAACCTTATCTCACTTAGCAGTTCTTAAACTGTTTCGAAAGTAAAGGTGATTAAAAAAAATAGCACTTGCTTTAAGTTTCGACATGTCTTTTATTAGCGTAGATATTTCGCCACTGAGATATAAAAGTTCGAACATTTTTGACAGAGTTATTATTAAAATACCAGAAACCTTAAAAGTAAAGTTAGTAAAAGAGTGTGAGTTCAAATCGTACCCCTGCGCGAATCTAAGGATTTTTATTTGATCATATGATTTTGACATAAAAAAATACTCTATCACGTATAAAAAATCTACCTAATTTAATATCATGCATTATATTACCGCAATTCTTGAACGGTATATGCCACAATATCGGAATATGAATTGCGAATGCGATAGATAAAAATTGTTATTTTTTATGATTATATAGAAAATCAAAAAATGATCAGTAGATGGGAGCGTTGCATAGTGTAGGAATTTTGGAATCTAGCAGGATTTAAGTATCCGTAACTTGATACACATTTTTATGACTGACTGTAAATAGGCTGTGAATTTGGACTGTGAATTTTTAAAAATATATTTAAGTATTTTAATTGAAGACTAGTGGTCACCCGCGACTACGTCCGCGTGTTTTTCGATTTTTTTCTCGCCTTTAAACCTTTCCTAGACTTCCACGAACATTTCAAGACTAAGATTATGATAAATCCGTTTAGCCGTTCTCGAGTTTTAGTGAGACTAACGAATAGCAATTCATTTTTATATATAGATAGACTAGTGAACCCAGCAAACATTGTTTCGCTCCAGCCCCGTCCCGCCTAGGCCCTGTCCCGCCTAGCCTCGTAATTTTAAAAGTTAAGTGGTCCCAGCAAACATTGTAAGCCTCGGCCCCGGCTAACCCTTGCTCCGGTCCCTGTCGAACGGAATAAAATATACTTTGTCTTCTCCTGGTTCTCAGCTACCTACCCACCGTTTCCAATTTGGTCCAATTTGCCAGAAGTTGTGGGTCTAAATGCTACACTTGTGCGAATTTATTTTTGCTTATTTTATTCTAGGACTATAGCAAAATTAAATCTGTTTTAAGTCAGGTATGTGCTCTCTACCACTACACATTTAATGTCTACTTAGATAAACTCTGGCAAGCGAAAGTTGAACTCACCAAAATACCGCATTTTAATAATAAAAATTCGCAATAAAAATAAAAATATCATCTTCGCTCCCGTTTGGAATACTTTTCCTATTTTTAAATAAACTGAATATATTTAACATAATCTGATACTTGGTTTACGACTTCATATATAGAATAATTTCATCAGTTATATACTATAAAACACCTGTTATTGCAAAATGAGATATTTACAGGTAAATTTAATATTTATTATTTCCTTTAAAGTTATTTGAAATTAAGTATCAAAAATACTCAATGCTCAGCAACTAATGTTTCATTGTCCTAACGTACTAGGAGGGTGGTTCTCGCGGCAATCCAACTTTTTTCGTGTGGTAATTCGATTGCTAAAAAAATCAAGGAAAAAAAAAGCAATCGCACAAACAAAATCTAAATACATAGAAATTGTGACCCTGTGCAATCAAAAACTATTTTTTCTTGACCAAGAAAATACTATCAGTGAACTTTTTTCGTATATCAATTGCACGAGAATAGTCCCCCTGATACTGTTGAACCTGGCTTCTTCATCTTTATATTTTCTTACCACCCTTGGACGTGCACCGACGAAAGATTTTGACAGCAGCAACAGTAACAAGCACTGAACAAAAAGTGTGGCTGATTTGAATATGCTCTCAGTAGATCCGCGATTTTTTCTTATTTTAAGGTGGTCAATTTGTCACTCAGCGCATAAAGTAAAAGCTAAGCATTACCAATACAGGTATAAGCCATACGGTTTTCATGTTTTTTTTATAGTGTGCACTCATTGACAAATATTTTTAAAAGTGGACATGAGCTCTAGCAAAGTAGCAACTGATTAAATTTCATCTGACAAAATGCTCAAAAGTGAGCAAATTGATTTGCAAATGATATGTAATGTGGCATAGAATATGTGGTGTTGGCAAGATCTTTAACGTTGATGTTTAACCCTTTGCTAGAGCTACTTTAACCGGTATTTGTAATATCTCGCAACGATGTTTATACAAGAAGATAAAAAACAGCATAAGAAGACGCCTATCATCAGTGGCATTTGTGCAGCTATATACGAAAATATGTTTAATTTTATTTTCTCAGTAGTTTCACATTTGTCAAAGATGAATACATCATCGCATGCAAACTAACTTTAAAGCAGCCTGATTCCGCACCGCCTTGGCAAGAACGTCTGTTATTCTCCTGACAAAAATAATAATATTATCATAACCACCTTTAATTTAGCTCGTAAGGTGTAACTCACAACGTGTATATAAAATGTATATGCTTATATGTGTAAGCAAGCTTGAAAGAGCTCACATCTTATTGAGTCCTACTTAAGGTCAACATAATACTTAATAAATAAATAAATATCCTTTGAACATTCCTACACATCGCCATCTAGTCCCAAAGTAGCTAATCAAAGCTTGTGTTATGGGTGCCAGACAACGGATATAATACTTAAATACTTTTTGTTTTATAAATACAAACATGATATACATACTTAAATATTATGCTAAAGAATGCCTCCTATCTTGAAGCCTGATACCACCCTGGGTGCTGGGTGCGTATTGCGATGATATTGCAGCGACACCTTCGCAGTTTTGCTTTTGAACACGTAAAATGCGTATTGCGATTTCGTCAAGTAAAATGTAGCAAGATTTCACCATGCTCAAAACGTCTGTAAGAGTCACAATGAGATTTGAGTTAAATGTCATTTGTTTCAAAAAACTTGGTTCAGCTTTTACTTGCCATACTTCATGATGTATTGTAGCTCAGCATTAGGAAATCTTATGCGTTCGCGACATTATTGAACCCCACAGGTTTTGAACAGCATATTGCAATGGATATGTTCCTCTACTAAGGTAGATTTCATCACAATTTTTCTCACCTTCCTGGGTATGCAACCGAAAAAGGTGCATGACAGCAGTAACGAGTGCTGAATAACAAGCTTAGCTGCTATGAATGTGCACTTAGTAGATCCGCTATTTTTTTCTTATTAAGAGGTGGTCAATTTGTCACTCACCCTTTGCTAGAGCTACTTCAATCGGTATTTGTAATAAAGTAGAAACATTTTACAAAAATAGCTATCAGTTATGTTATATATGCTGTGTAGTCAGCCATGTGCCTTTTGCTTTTACGTTTTAATTCGAGGGAATCGCACTGGGCAAAATACTTGTATCTTTCAACGCAGTTAAAAAATTGCTTAAAACGAACACTACGAAGCTCGATCTTTAGAAACCGCATGAGAAGACACCTGCCATCATTAGAAATTGTGTTTACTTTTAATAAAAATATTTATTTATTTTGTTAGTAGTGTGTAACAACCCAAACCTGGCAAATTAAGGTTTTACAATGTTTTTCGATTCAATATTACGTCAGTTGTTATTTAGCTTCAAATATTTTAATAACCATTACAATGTCACAATGACCGCATTGGTTTATCTCAAATTTCAAGAAATAAATATATTCAATCAATGAGTCTATTTTGAAAAAAAAGAGTGTTTCTACATGATCAAAAGCAAGGAAACGTTACAAGTAGCACAATTGTCCAAGATAATGAATACATTATCGCATGCAGGCTAATTTTAAAGCAGCCTTATTCTGCACAGCCTTGGTAATAACTTCAATTATTTTGCTGTCAAAAGTGATATTATGTCAATAACCACCTTTTATTTAGCTCGTAAGATTTAACTCTAGTTTAAGATAATTAATTAAATAACATAGTGTATATAAAATTAGCTAAAAAGCTTACATTTATAAGAGCTCACATCCTATTGGGTTCTTCTTTACGTCAATAGTATTATGTTAAATGAGAATGGCTACGATCTTGAAGCTTAATTCCGCTTTGGGTAAGCACCCAGTGCAGTGTTAAGCTTGAAGATGCGATGGCATTGCTATGACACCTAGCGGTTCTGCTTTTGAATGCGAAAAACTCGGTTAGTAATTTCGTCAAGTACTAAGTATCAAGATTAGTTAGTGGCTCAATAACAACTGTTTGATTGCCACTGTCACAATGACATTTGAGTTTAACGTCGTATGTTCCAAAACACGTGGTTCAACTTTCACTTGCCATTCTGTATCATGAATCGTAGGTAACTCTGCTTTAGAAAATGTAATGCGTTCTTGACATTATTAAACAAGTGTCGAAAAGCGTAACAAATTAGATATTATGTACGTCTATTGCGATACATTTCATCATAATTATCTTACCATCCTTGGGTGTGCAACGGAAGAATGAGCTTGACAGCAGTAACCAGCACTAAACAAAAAGCGTGGGTGCTGTAAATGTGCACTCAGTTGATTCGCGTTTTTTTTTCTAATATACAGTTTGGTCAATTTGTTACTCGGCGCTTGAAGTCAAAGCTGAGCATTGGCTGTATGGCTTTCTTGCTTTTGTTCTATTGTGCGCTCACTGACAAACATTTTTTAAACTAGAAACCATGAGCTTCAGCAAAGTATCAAACGATTAAATTTGATGTGATGAAACGCTTTAGGGCTGATTTTCCAATAGTCAGATAAGAAATATTCGTCGAACAAAATACAATATGGCCAATTTGAAAATGTCACCTATTCGTCAGCAATCATAGGAACCTGTCATATTTGATATCTGTCGCTTTATAATTTATCAGTATGATAAGTTTTATCTGGCCATTGAACAATCGGCCCTTAGAGCAAGAAAATTGATTTGCGAATAATATGTACTGTGGTGTTTAACGTTGATGTTTGACTTTTAGCTAGAGCTACTTTAACCGGTGTTTTTAATATCTCGCAACGCAGTTTATACAAGAAGATAGCACATTAGAAACAGCATAAGAAGACGCCTATCATCAGTGGCATTGTTCCAACTATTGAAGATTTTTTTTAATTTTATTTATAAATAATAATAATAAATATTCTTTATTGCACAAGTAAGGACACAAGAAACAATAACAATACAGGCAAATCATTTGTACAATATTAGCGGTCTTATCGCTGGAAGCGATCTCTTCCAGACAACCATTGGGTGGAGGAAACAACGAACGCATTTATTTTCGCTTTAGTGATACAATTGTCAAAGATGATGAATATATCATCACATGTAGACTACCATAAAAGTAGCTTGATTCAGCACAGCTTTAGCAAGAACAAATTTTTTTTTATTGTCATAAATGATATAATGTTAATGATCTCCTTTAATTTAGCTCGCGTAAGGTTTTATTTAAACAAAGACAGTTTTGTAATTATACGTGGTTCAGCTTTCTTTTGCCATACTTGATCATGTATTATGACTTAGCTTTTGAAAATATTATGTGTTCTCGACATTATTCAAATCTGATCTCATCTGATCTGATATATTTACCTCTACTGAGATAGATTTTATTCCAATTTTCTTACCATCGTTTTTTTGGTTACACACCTAAACATCTTGACAGCAGTAACGAGCACTGAGTGACAAGCGTGGCTGATATGAATGTGCACGTGCAAGTTTTCTTTACAAAAAGTAATGATTTCTCACCAAAAACATAATTATAAAAAAGGAAAGTGTTTTTTTATGGAGTCATGAGTATTTTTGGATTAGCTCTGTATTTTCGAACGACTATATACAACATGCTTCCGAGGAATTCTCTTGTATCAGGAAATCCTTTGGAAGTAAAACTTTAAATAAATATGCGCTGCTGCTTTCGAATGCGCCAGTATTGATGCTGTAACGATCGGAGATGACTGGTCTTTTCTTATTATTCCTGTGTATTTTAGTTAGGGAACGACCATCCTATCTCTAGTAAGTTATAGGGTGGATGTAGTGAAACCTTGGCTTCGAGGGCCAATGCGATGCACAATAATGGCGATCTTGGATGACATGACGATAGTCACAGATGTAGATAGTCGATGGGGCAGCATTACATAATACGTTGTTGTATTTGAATTGTGGTTTCAGGTTGTATTTTTAAGGGAGCTTTTCGTTAACTTTACATGAAGTCACTTAGTGGAAAAGATTCGGAAGATATTGATATTAAATGTCTTTAGGCTCAGGTCCTCCTTTTAGCGCATATGTTTTACGTTTAAATGCGTAAACTAAGAAGGATCCATTCCAGGGAAAGGCAAAACAAAATTGGAAGCCATCATGTTGGAGAGGCGTTGGAGGAGCGCCCAAGCCTCAAAAACCCACAATGTCTTAATTAAATATATTTTATACAAAAAAACCGGCCAAGTGCGAGTCGGACTCGCGCACTGAGGGTTCCGTGCCAACGTTAACTGAATTAGGGAATCCACTTACTTCCACTTAGCTAGAACACCACAATATTTTGTGAACAGCAAATATTACTTTGTTTTTCATATTGTTTTTTGTATGAAGAACAAAGATGTGTTTGCGGTTGTTGAAAATGTGCTTTATCTCAAAAACTTCTCGTTCGATCCCATCTGATCCCGTATTATGATCTACATTATATATTTTTTTCGTGATTTTCACTCGCTTAGTTTGGAAGTTTAATGGGGGGGGGGGACGCCCATTTTACCACTTTGGAAGCCTCTAACTAAGAAACGTTAGACTTTAAAAGATAATGGTTTTAGGAACCTCTATGTCAATTTATGTAATGTGCAATAAAGAGTTATCTATCTCAATGTCATTTTAAAAGACCGTTTCCATAGACATCCCACACGCATATGTTTGACAAAAAAAAACGGTTTTAGTTTCATGTAATGGAGCCCTTAAATATCATATTGCTAAATTAGGATATAAATAAATTATAACTTTATGTACTAAACTTTAGCGTTGAGGTTAAACACTTTGTTAGAGCTACTTCGAACGGTGTTTGTAAATTCTCGCAACGCAGTTCATACAAGAGGATGGCACATTAGAAACAGTAAAAGAAGACGTTTATCATCACATAGCGCGAAGAACTGGACTGGGTACGACAAGGGAGTTCGACATAATTTTCGTCTTTTCCATGTTCATTTTAAGACCCACAAGGTCTTCGAGCATAGTGCCAAGATCGTCCAGCGTCTTTGCCACAACAACTATATCATCGGCAAATCGGAGGTGTGTGATGTATTCGCCATGAACATTGATGCCGATTCCTTCCCATTCCAGAAGTTTGAAGGCGTCTTCCAATGCCGCTGTGAACAGTTTCGGAGATATGACAGCTCCCTGTCTCACATCATTTAGTATATATTTATTTTTTATTTTATTCGGTGTAATAGTTTTGAGTAAGCTTAGTTGTAATTTGTAAATATTTTCAATATATGTTTTGTATGTTCTGCCATAACTACTTATACCATAGTCTATTAAACTATCAGCCAATGACATATACAACATGCGTAAAGTATGATAGGGTAACTTATATTTTAATATTGATAGCTTAGATAAAACTGCTCTAAGCTTATTACATAAGTTATTTATGTGGGGTTTCCAGCAAAATTTAGTATCAAATGTAAGTCCCAGGTAGGTATGCTCATTTACTAATTCTATGTCTTTACATTTACGAAATAAGGTGTGTGAATATGCAATAATTTAGTTTTTTGAGCATTTATTATTAATCCGGCATCATGCGACCATTGGCATAAGATATCAAAGTTTCTTTGCATGATAATTTGCGCGTTCTGCAAGTGTCTGTGAGCAACTACAAGGCAGGTATCGTCAACGAACTGATATATTGAACCTTCTTTAATTATATTACACACGTCATTTACATATAAAAGGTCCACAATAGGCTCAATTATGGATCCTTGAGCTGTGCCTTCATTTGTAGGTATCATGGCACTTAACTTGCCGTCAATTTTAACAGCTGTTTTCCTATAAGTGGGGTAATTTTTAAACTATTCTAATAAAGGCCCACGAATTCCAGCGTCTTCAAGTTTGTTAAATAATATGTTATATCTAAGGGAATCGAATGCTTTACTGAAGTCATAAATCACGTTCGAGTTTGTTCATGTTTAGTTTGGATTTAGTCACGATGCGTTTTTGCTTATGCAGCGTTGATTCAAGGGTTAGTAGGACAGCGTGGTGGTCAGTTATTGTTGAGTTAGTCACAAGTGTTAAATACGGAAGGCTAGATTTAACCATCATATGATCGAGGCATGAACCAGTTTGGAACGTAGTCATTGTATGCCCCGGATGGAGCCCGTGGGATGAGCATAGGCTTAGGTAATCTTGAATACCTTCACTATCATAATGCTGCCCTTTGGGCCGTATATCTATGTTGATATCCACTGTTAAAATTATGTTTTTAAAAGAACTTAAGGATTTAAGGGTATTATTTAACGACTCATAAAAGAGGTCGCAGTTTTTAGTGGAAGGAGATCTATAAATGGCTATAATGACCGCGTTTGTGCCAATTTTAATAATTAAACTATTGCAGTCCTCTAAATTTGGCTCTTCTACTGTGGCGGTTACAGTGTCCTTTACAAAGACTACCACGCCGTCATTTTGATGGTGGTGAATTGAAGTATGATACATATTAAACCCTGCAATTCCTGGAATGATGTTAGTTCTGTTAGGTAACCTACATTCGGTTAGTACCATTATATCACAGTCAAAGTTAAGTCGGTGTAAAAAAGTATTAAAACCATCAATGTTCTTAAATATACTACGAATATTATGGGTTAATACAGTTAGTGAGTTTTGGTATGTAGAAAGATATTGTCTGCAGTTTTCAACATCGCACAATTTAGACTTCGAGACAAAAAGATTATCTAACTCATTTAAAACATTTGTATCCATTTAGATATATAAGAGTCAACTAATTAAGGTCTAAGTTACAAACAAATTGTTTGGCGCTCTTAGGCGCCAGCATAATCTATAGAGTTAATATACCTCGATTCGGCGGCTTTCCTTGCAGGGCATTCAGCGTCCCCTGTCTTATGGGCGTTCGGTTTCTTGAAACGCAGACAGGTCGCACATTTTGGTGATTCAGCCTTCATTGCACAGTCCTTCATTTCGTGCCCGAGCTCCCCACAATGACCACAGGTGCTGGTTTCCTGTCAGCGGTTTCCTGACCATACTGCTGGCATTAAAACAGCGTGTAACTAAAGTGAAGTCTCTTACGGGGCACGAGGACCAGTTGATGAAGATGCGGTCGTTTGGAATAAGGGCTTTACGAATTTGGGCGGATACTTGAACGACATAATTGCAGGTCTCAGCTTCTTTTTTTCCTGATTTGTGGCTCAGTTTAATCGAAGACAAGAAAGACTCAAGTATCATACCAGGTATCTTGTCGGCTAAATTTTGCTGATAGATGCAGTTGAAAAATTCCGTCTCTTGCATGGAAGAAGGGACACCGAGTATTATAATTCTGGGTTGGCGTTTAAGAGTCTCGTCAACAGTGAAGCCAGAGGTCTTTAATTGGGTAGAGAGCTTTAATTTTTCAATATCGTCCTTCGAGTCGGTGCTGATGATCACACCGCCGTTCCTTGTTTTACGCAGACCTCTCACATGAAGCTGCATTTGATCAGGTTTAATGATCTTTAGTACCAAGGCCTTTGTTTCTTCACTCGTCTTTAATTTGTCGCTAGGGTATATAGCAACGGAGCTGAATTTCGAAGGCTGAATAAAGTTGTCTGGGCTTTTCTTGACGATTTCTGCGAAGGATTTAGATTTGCTACCGGGATCAGAAGATTTGTCTATACGCACTGTAAGTTCTTCGATTTTTTTCGACAGATCGTGATTTTCTTTTAGGGCTTGAAGGTCGTGGTGGGCAATGATGGCTTTTTGTTTGAGGGACTGGTACTGAATGGCTAACTGGGAAGTGCCATGCGAAACTTTTCTACACGTGTTGTGGATTCTTAGTTTCTGCTCTGAGTTGAGTTTTCCATCCGCTGCAATGTTGCATATCTCGTTCAGGCAACTTTCAATGCTTTTCAACCAGTTCTGTATCTCTGGGGTACTCACTATTTCAAGAGGAGTTTCATCCTCTTGCTGGGCGGGCGGCTGGCGAGCAGGCGTGGCTGGAGGGCTGCGCTGCGTTAAACCACTTCGGTTAAACGCACTTTCTGGTTTGTCTGCCATTATTATTTGGTATAAGATTGGATCTTACAACACATTATCACTATATAAAGTCAGTGACACAGATTCCACTTACAATAATCTAGGGCACACTTATTTGCACATTTATTGTAATTATTCTTTTAATTATTTAAGGCACGTCCGATCGCGCTGACGGTCTCAATCCAAAATGATGGGGATATTAAATGACTTTAGGCTCAGGTCTTTCTTTTAGCGCATACTTCTCGTAGTAATACGTAAGTCAAGTAAGATCCATTCCAGGGAAAGGCGAAATAAAATTTTAGGCCATCATGTTGGGGAGGCGTTGAAGGAGCCTCCCAAGCCTTAAAAACCCACAAGGACCTAATAAATGATATTTTATACAATAAAATCGTCAAAAAAATGTGTTATAACGTGTATATGTATAAAATGTATCTGCTTACATGTGTGAGCAACCTTACAAGGTTGCTCACACATTACAAGAGGTCACATCCTATTTTCAACATTTTTGAGTCCTCTTTAGGTCAAAAGTATTATGCCAAATTCGAATGCCTACAATCTTGAAGCCTGCTACCAGCCTAGGTGCTGGGTGCGTTTTGCAATGATGACATTGGGGTCTATGGATAGGTCTTTTCAAATGGCATAAAGGTTTCTGAAACCATTTTCCTTTAAAATCTAACGTTTAATAGATAGACGCTTCCAAAGTGGTAAAATGGGCGCGTTCTCCCCTCTAACTTTAAAATGAGCGCAAATAAATTTTGAAATAAATGTAACGGAAATTGGTTTGAACAGGATCTAACTAGAAGTTTTTGAGACATAACACACTATGAAAAATAAAGTTATATTTGCTGTCAACAAAATATTGTGGTAGTTTAGCTAAGTGAGAGTAAGTGGATTCCTGAATTTGGTCGGTTTAATTTTAAATTTTAAGGTGGTCAATTTGTCTTTCAGCGCATAAAGTCTAAGCTTAGCATTCGGTGTACGGCTTCATGATTTTAGTCTATTGTGCACTCATTTACAAATATTTTCAAAAGTAGGCACCATGAGCTCTAGCAAATTAGCGAACCGTTAAATTTAATGTGACTCTAAAGTAAGGAAAGTGATTTGCGAATAATATGACATGAGGCATACCTACCATATATTATGGTGATAGCATGAACTTAAGTGTTAAGGTTTGACACTTTGCTAGGGCTACTTTAAACGGTGTTTGTAATAGGGTCGAAAGATTTTACTTAAATAAAGCTATCGTAATGTTTACCATTTCAGCCAGTTTGTTTAATATGATGTGTAGCGAGCTATGTCACTTTACCCGCCTTTCTGTTCTGACGTTGTCAATTCGGGGGCATCGCATCGGGAAATGTGTCATAACTCACAACGTAATTTATTAACTGCCGCAAGAAAACACTAAGAAGATGGCACATTAGAAACAGCCTAAGAAGACGCCTCTCATCATTGGCAATCATGATAACTATGTACAAAGTATGTTTTATTATTTTGGCAATGGTTAAATGATTGTCAAAGATGATGAATACATCATCGCATGCAGACTAACTTAAAAGCAGCTTGATTTCGCACAGCTTTGGCAAGAACATCATTTATTTTACTGTTACTAATAATACTATGTTAATAACCTTTCTTAATTTAGCTCATAAGGATTAATTTTAACTAAATATACTTACATTTGTAATAACGGTTATATATAATGCTAAATTAGGATATAAATAAATTATAACTTTATGTACTAAACTTTAGCGTTGAGGTTAAACACTTTGTTAGAGCTACTTCGAACGGTGTTTGTAAATTCTCGCAACGCAGTTCATACAAGAGGATGGCACATTAGAAACAGTAAAAGAAGACGTTTATCATCACATAGCGCGAAGAACTGGACTGGGTACGACAAGGGAGTTCGACATAATTTTCGTCTTTTCCATGTTCATTTTAAGACCCACAAGGTCTTCGAGCATAGTGCCAAGATCGTCCAGCGTCTTTGCCACAACAACTATATCATCGGCAAATCGGAGGTGTGTGATGTATTCGCCATGAACATTGATGCCGATTCCTTCCCATTCCAGAAGTTTGAAGGCGTCTTCCAATGCCGCTGTGAACAGTTTCGGAGATATGACAGCTCCCTGTCTCACATCATTTAGTATATATTTATTTTTTATTTTATTCGGTGTAATAGTTTTGAGTAAGCTTAGTTGTAATTTGTAAATATTTTCAATATATGTTTTGTATGTTCTGCCATAACTACTTATACCATAGTCTATTAAACTATCAGCCAATGACATATACAACATGCGTAAAGTATGATAGGGTAACTTATATTTTAATATTGATAGCTTAGATAAAACTGCTCTAAGCTTATTACATAAGTTATTTATGTGGGGTTTCCAGCAAAATTTAGTATCAAATGTAAGTCCCAGGTAGGTATGCTCATTTACTAATTCTATGTCTTTACATTTACGAAATAAGGTGTGTGAATATGCAATAATTTAGTTTTTTGAGCATTTATTATTAATCCGGCATCATGCGACCATTGGCATAAGATATCAAAGTTTCTTTGCATGATAATTTGCGCGTTCTGCAAGTGTCTGTGAGCAACTACAAGGCAGGTATCGTCAACGAACTGATATATTGAACCTTCTTTAATTATATTACACACGTCATTTACATATAAAAGGTCCACAATAGGCTCAATTATGGATCCTTGAGCTGTGCCTTCATTTGTAGGTATCATGGCACTTAACTTGCCGTCAATTTTAACAGCTGTTTTCCTATAAGTGGGGTAATTTTTAAACTATTCTAATAAAGGCCCACGAATTCCAGCGTCTTCAAGTTTGTTAAATAATATGTTATATCTAAGGGAATCGAATGCTTTACTGAAGTCAATAAAGACAACAAGTACGTGTTTTTTTTCATTTAGATGACAGTTTACTTCATTAGTGAATTGAGACAATAGCTGGGAAGTATTTTTATTTTTTTGGAAACCAAATTGTTTGTTATTTATTATCTTGTTAGATGATAAAAAATTGTTTATTTCTGTACCAAAATATCTTTCAATAATTTTGTCAATAGCTGACAAAATTGTGATTGGTCTATAGTTATTTGTATCGTTATGTGCACCTTTCTTGTAAATTGGTCTAATTAATCCAATTTTTAAGTTATCGGGAAACAGTTGTTTACTAATACATGCATTAATTAAGTGTGTGATAACTGGTGTAATGCCTTTATTTACGTATTGCAAGTCAGACACATGGATTCCATCGTAGCCGGGACTTTTATTTGAATTTAATTTATTAATTATAGTATATGTTATCTTATTTGAAGCTGTTTTCAATCTCATGCTAAAGTTGAAATAATTACTGTACGTTTTTTTACTAAGAAAGGGCGTATCACAGTCATTTAGTATATTTCTCACATTATTCCGGAAATCATTTGCAAATTTGTTTGCGATTGTATGTGTATCATCGTTGAAATATTTAAGTATTATATCATCAACAGAATTTATTATTTTACCGCAAAGCCTATTTACAATTTTCCATATTTGTTTTGAATCTTTAAAATTTTTAATTATTTGATTTTTAATAAAGTTATTTTTAACCATATTTACATGCTTATTGGTTTTATTTCTGTAAATATTATATAACATACGATTTGAAGAGTTACTTACATCTTTTTTTCCAAATTGCGTATAATTTTTCCTTTTTCTTAATCATAGAAATAATTTTGTCACTAATCCATTCACAATTTTGTCTTCTGCCTAGTTTTTACAGTTTTTTTACAATCCGAGTAAACAGTTTCAAAATTCGTAGTTATAAAATTTAAAATATCGTTGGGATTAACCATGTTGTAAACGGGATTCCAATCAATATTACAAAGTTCTTTCCTTAGTTTGTTATAATCTAATCTAGTTACATATTTATGCTGCGCATTTGTATTTGTTTGCGAGTCGTCGACTGCAGCGAAACCGGTTACGAGGGTCAAACTGAAAGTTCTTAGAACTGGCCACTTATAAACAATATAATAAAAAAAATATTCTAAAATTTGAAAATAGAACTCTTTGCCAATATTACTGAGTATTTATTTCATTCATTTGTCATTTGTTTTACGATTTGGCGGCAAATTAAAAATTGTCTGTGTCACGTCAACATGAATTTAACACGAGAAAATTTTCGTGCAATGATTTTTTATGACTTTCGATGTCATTTAAGTCAACAAGAAAGTTATGATAGACTACGATTGGCCTTTCACGATGAAGCCCCATCTCGTGCGACTGTTTACAACTGGTTTAATGTGTTTAAACGTGGTCGCACTAATCTCACTGATGATGTACGTGAGGGACGGCCTTCTACGGCGACGACTGAAAATAACACCTGTGTTGTGCGGCGTATGATAGAGACTGACAAAAGAGTGACCTATCAGCAGATTCGGACAAGCTTAGGCATCGGTATGAGTCAAGTGCACAAAATCCTCCACGAACATTTAGCGGTCAGGAAGCTTTGCGCCCGGTGGATACCTCATAATTTGACTAAGGCTCAAAAACTCCATCGTGTGGATTGGTGCCGTAAAATGATTGAAAGATTTAACGGAGGTGACTCAAATGCTGTGTTCGACATACTAACAGGTGACGAAAGCTGGATTTACTGTTATAATCCTGAAACCAAAAGACAATCTGCTCAGTGGGTGTTTCCTTTCGAGGAGTTGCCAACTAAAGTGAAGAGAGATCGAAGTGCGGGAAAAAAAATGGTGGCCTCGTTCTTTGGAAGGATAGGTCATTTCGCAACAATTGTGTTAGAGGATCAAAAAACAGTTTCTGCAGAATGGTACACTACCAATTGTTTGCCACTTGTCTTGGAAAAAGTTCGAGAGCAACGACCTCGCAGTAGGATCCTCCTTCACCACGACAACGCCTCGTCGCACACCGCCAAGCGAACGATCGACTATTTGGCGACATCAAACGTTGAATTACTGGGTCACCCGCCGTATAGCCCCGACCTCGCGCCTTGTGATTTTTATTTATTTCCAAAAATTAAAGAAAAACTTAAAGGAAAGCGGTTTATGAATGCTGAAGAAGCGGTGGCTGCGTATCGCGATGCCATTGAAGAGACCCCTAAGGACGAGTGGGCAAAGTGCTTTTCCCAGTGGTTCCATCGCATGCAGCGGTGTACTGACGTCAATGGACAATATTTTGAAAAGATATAATAAAACTAATAACTGGCTAATGTAATCAGTTTTTGATTTTCTAAGAACTTTCAGTTTGACCCTCGTATCATATGATCGGCGGGTGTGACATCAATTACAGCTATGTGACTTTACCCACCTTTCTGTCTTGACCTTGTCAATTCGGGGGCATCGCATTGGGAAATGTCTCGTAACTCGTAACGTAATTTAATAACTGCCGCAAGAAAACACTAAGAAGATGGCACATTAGAGACAGCCTTAGAAGACGCCTCTCATCATTGGCTATTATGCTAACTATTTACAAAGTATGTTTTATTATTTTGGCAATGGTTACATGATTGTCAAAGATGATGAACACATCATCGCATGCAGACTAACTTAAAAGCAGCTTGATTCCGCACAGCTTTGGCAATAACATCATTTATTTTACTGTTACTAATAATACTATGTTAATAACCTCCCTTAATTTAGCTCGTGAGGATTAATTTTAATTAAATATACTTACATTTGTAATAACGGTTATATATGATGCAAAATTAGGATATAAAAAATATATAAATTTATATAAGTATTGAACTTTAGCGTTGAGGTTAAACATTTTGTTAAAGCTACTTTGAACGGTGTTTGTAAATTCTTGCAATGAAGTTTATACAAGAAGATGGCACATTAGAAACAGCATAAGAAGACGTTTATCATCAGTGGCAGTAGTGTATATCTGAATAATATACACTATTGCCACTGATGATAAACGTCTTCTTTTCTTAGTAATGCCACAATTCACAAAGATGATTAATTCAGCACCGAATGCCGACGTATTTTAAAGCACTGCCTGGTTCCGCACAGCGTTGGCGTTTCCAGTATCGCGTAAGCGGTCGTAAGGTGCGCACACGTCACAAGCTGATTAACCGCGCTCGCGTTATTATTATTGTGACTGTTTTCGATCTACCCCCATTATGGACGACGAGAATTCAGCAGACGGGAGTGATAAAAGTGATACGGAAATAATAAAGGAATGTGAAATGGGGTTAAATCAAATCTTAGAGAGAAGAATAAGCCAAATTTCGGAGTTAGAGAAGGATTGTATGAAGTTGACTTCCCAGAACCCTGATATTAGGTTAGAGAAAAGAAAAGAACGAGAAGAAGCTACAAACAGTGAAGAAGGATTTGTAGAAGTAAGAAGAAGGAAAAACCGTATTTTAAGAAGTAATTCTACAAATCAAACAGAGGAAAGTTTAGTCAGATCTGAGGGGATGCCTCAATTTGAGGTTTGTATGACGTCGAATAAAGAGCTACCAAAACAAATGGCTTTGGCGAAATTGTTGAGAAATGAGAATATATGTAACATCAGCAGGATTAAATATAAATCTTCTTTCAAAGTGTTTATTTGCTTTGAAAACGACTCTGATGCATTAAAATTAGTAGAAAATGAAAACTTGAAAAAACTTGAGTATAATTGTAGGAAAACTTTAGAAACAAATATCAAATATGCATTAATAAGAGGCGTGGATTTAGAATTTACCGAAGAAGTAATTCTTGCCGTTTTAAAAAGTGAAATAAAGATTTTAGCGGTAAAAAGACTGAAACGTTTGGACTCCAATGGTAAATGGGTTGAAAGTGAAAGTGTGAGGATATGTTTCGAAGGTAAAACAATACCTATGTATGTGGCCGCATATGAATGCAGATTTACCGTTGAAAATTATACCTTCCCTGTAACGCAATGCTCAGGATGCTGGAAATTTGGCCACATAATCAAAGTATGCCCAACAAAGAAAATCTTATGCCCTAAATGTGGCAGTCTTGAACATAGTAACTGCGAAATAAAAACCTTCACATGTCTAAATTGCAAAGGCCCTCATTTCGTTTTAGACAGATCTTGTCCAATGTATCGCAAAGAAAAGGAAATACAGCATGTCATGAGCAGAGATAATATTCCTTACAAAAAAGCACTTCAAACTGTGTTAGGAGTCAGTAAAGGGGAGAGTTCGTTAAGCACCACTCAACCTTTAGATATACCAACACAAGATAGCGGAGTTACTGCCCATCCTACATAAAGTCAGGTAGTTGCATGTGCGAACATCGATAGAGACGTAAGCCCAGAAAGAAATGTAGAAGATAAAGGAATCAATCAGAATAAGAAACAAAAGAAGAAGTTCAGAAAAGATAAAATTAAGGTAAGGCAGGTTGAGAATATAGGAGAAAATAATATGGAATTTGAAGAAATACAAGAAGAACAAAATAGTTCAAAAGATAATGATGACAACAAACAGAGAAGATTCGAGCTGAAAAAATTACTGGCAAATGTTTACAATATCTGGATGTCGAAAAAATCGATGGAAGAAAAAATAAGTGCACTATGTTTAACAATATTTGAAGGAATTAAAGTGTTTGTAAGTAGTTTGTTTCTAAGCCGAAAAATGTTTGAGTCAATTATAGATCTATTTAATACTAATAATGGTTAGTATAAGTTCAAATAAAATTCGCATAAATGTTGTGCAATGGAATGCGCAAAGTTTAAAGCCCAAGTTGTTAAGTTTTGGGGAACTTCTGATAAAAGAAAAAATTCATGTGGCTATATTGAGTGAGACTTGGTTAGACAGTGAAGACAGTATACGAGTAAAAGATTATAATATATACAGAAAGGACAGGGATGACTCTTATGGTGGGGTAGCAATAATCGTGCATAGATCCATTAAAAGTGAATTAAAAGCCTTACAATTACGAAACTCAGATATAGAAATTATCCAGGTCGTTCTGCACAACTGTCAATATGTGCAAAATATTATCTCTGTATATTGCCCATCCTCTGTGAGAACACAGGTTTCGGACTGGGATGAACTGTTTACACTATTACCAAGCAATACATTAATATGCGGTGACTTCAACGGCCATCATGGTAACTGGTCCTCCAGATCAGATTCTAGGGGAGGACAGCTCGCAGATTCGATTTTGGAAAACGGCTATACTTTTCTTAATGATGGCTCACATACTAGGGTAAAATTGGTTAACGGAGTCCTTCAACAGACATCACCAGACATTTCACTCGTCTCCAATGACATTGCCGTACACTTTGAATGGCAAGTTTTAAAGGAAAACTTAGGTAGTGATCACTTAATAATAAAATTAAATGCAAGTATATCTAAAAGCCAAAATCATTTACGTAGACGGAATTTTAGGAAAATCAATTGGCCAGTCTTTATCAGAAGTCAAATGACATCTTTTAATCCTGAAAATTCTATTAATTTCGATCCGTTAGGCGAGTTGCCTATACAGGAGATGTATAATTATTTACTTGTTCAAATTAGAATTGCTGCGGATACTAGCATACCTTTAATTAAAATATGTACAGACCCAGAGTCAAAATTTAAGCCCCAGAGTTATTGGAACCAATCCTTGTCAAAGGCAGTAGCTCAGAGGAGATTGGCCCTTAGTGCATTTCGGCATAATCCAACACCATATAACCTCACTGTGCTGGAATCAAAAACTGAAGACGCCCGTAAACTCATAAGGGCAGCTAAGTCATCACACTGGCATAGTTTTTGTAATTCAATAGATGAAAGCACTACATCTTCTGAAATGTGGCGACGTATGAGATGGATGAAAGGTGTTAAAAAACGAAGGCATTTCGTTTCGCTAGATAAACAGGAGAAACTGTTATCATCTCTTACCCCAGTTTCGGCAACTAATGAACCTCCAAACTTTGTATCTCAAAATGAAATGTTAGAATCAGATTTTACTATTTCAGAGCTCGAGGGCTGTTTAAAAAAGAAGGATACGGCTCCAGGCGACGATGAAATCACATATAGTATGTTATACAATCTTCCTCTAGATGTAAAAATATATTTATTGAAGTTTTATAATCTTATTATCCAATCGGGTATAATTCCAGAACAATGGCGTAATATTTTAATTCTACCTATTCCTAAGTCTTCAGAACACAGTTCGACAGACCCTAAACTTAGACCTATATCTTTAATGTCGTGTATATGCAAGGTCTTACACAATATGATACTCAAACGATTAGAGTGGTACGTGGAGAAGAATCAAACATTCTCTCCCTTTACGGTAGGTTTTAGAAAATCCCAATCTTGTATGGATTGCCTTACTCGTTTGGTCACATTCATTCAAATAGGTTTTACAGAAAATGAACCAACACTGGCTTGCTTCTTAGATATTGAAAATGCCTACAATAATGTTTGTATCGAAAGTGTTTTAAACATCTGGGATGAATTACAAGTCGGAAGTAGGTTTTGCAAGTATCTGTGGTCCTTCTTAAGTGAATGATATCTAATAATAAGGTCTGAGGATGGAAAAAAAATAATCACCAGAAGAGCAAATAGAGGGCTAGCTCAGGGAGATCCAATCTCACCATTTCTCTTCAATGTAGCCACATACAAAATTTGTCGTTATCTAGCAGAAGACGTATGTATAGCGCAATATGCTGATGATTTCGTGGTGTATGTAAAAGATAAAAATATCTGTGTAAGTGAATCCCAGATCAAGACTGCATTAGACTGTATTATACGGGTATTAGAACAATTAGGTTTACAATTGTCTAGTAGCAAAACTAAACTTTGTCTTTTTAGTCGAGGTAAAAGAAGAAGTTTGCCTGTTGTTAAGATTGATGGATCATTATTAGTCTTCTCCGACTGTGTTAAATACCTAGGTCTATGGTTAGACAGAAGTCTATCCTGGTGTAAACACATCAATGAAGTAGCGCAAAATTGTACAAAATTCTTAAATCTTATCAAAATCTTATCTGGATCATCTTGGGGGGTACATCCGAAACACATTCGTCGGTTGTATATATCATTGATACGGAGCAGGATGGATTATGGTAGTTTTCTTTTTGATAATAGTGCTAATTGTCATGTTTTAAAATAAGATAAAATACAAAATCAAGCTCTACGAATTATAGGCAGCTTTGTCAGAAGTTCTCCAATTCATGTAATGGAAGCCGAACTTTGTATACCTCCATTGTTTATTCGTAGATTATACCTCTGCTACAAATACATCTTAAAAGCTCGTTCATGGACCGATAACATTACTATAGAATTATTAAAACAACTGTATACATATGGTCTTACTAGATACTGGGAAAATAAAAAGAAACCACTAACAATTGAGGTATATAACAGGACAAAAGACACAGATATTTACTCCTCCCCAGTTTTATATGTATTTACAGCTGACACATGGCTTTCTGTTTTAGATATTAAGGATATAGCTATAAGTGAACTAGATTGTCTTAAAAACTCCAAAAACTGTTATTCATACGATACATTGAAGTGCTATGTCATTGAGGAACTCCAGACAAAATATAATGATTGGCATGTGATCTTTACAGACGGATCAAACAGTAAAGAGAAACAAGGAGCAGCTTTCTATGATCCATCTTTAAAGAACAGTGGGAAATATAAAGTAAAGAATAAAGTATGTATAATGACGCTGGAACTCATTGCAATTTATAAAGCACTTAAATATGCGGAAACTTATGACTGGAAAAAGGTTGCCATTTGCTCTGATCGTAAAAGTGCGATACAGCACCTGGCTCGATGCGCCTCTGGATACAGAGGTGTATCCAGAGGCGCGAGATCCAGAGGTGTATCCAAATACAAAGTCAAAAGGTATATGGTACAAAACTATTCAAAGTGAGCCTCCTCGTATACCGTGGTTCATAACGAATAATTTACCTAGAAGTAAAGTTAAATTAATTATAAGAGTAAGGTCCGGTCATATTCCTTCGGGGAAGTTTGAACTTTCATGTTTTTATTCTATTGTGCACTCTCAAGAAATATTTTTAAAAGTGGGCACCATGAGCTCTAGCAAAGTAGCAAACCATTAAATTTAATGTAACAATACGCTCTAAAGTAAGGAAAGGGACTTGCGAATAATATGACATGAGGCATACCATATGTGGTGATGGCATGAACTTAAGTGTTAAGGTTTGACACTTTGCTAGGGCTACTTTAAACGGTGTTTGTAACAGGTTAAAAAGACTTTACTTGAATAAAGCTATCGTAATGTTTACCATTTCAGCCAGTTTGTTTAATATGATGTGTAGCGAGCTATGTGACTTTGCCCGCCTTTCTGTCTCGACCTTGTCAATTCGGGGGCATCGCATTGGGAAGTGTCTCGTAACTCGTAACGCAATTTATTAACTGCCGCAAGAAAACACTAAGAAGATGGCACATTAGAAACAGCCTTAGAAGACGCCTCTCATCGTTGGCAAATGTGATTACTATGCACAGAAGTATGTTTTATTTATTTTTTGCGTGTTTTTACATTTGTCAAAGATGATGAATACATCATCGCATGGAGACTAACTTAAAAGCAGCTTGATTCCGCACAGCTTTGGCAATAACATCATTTATTTTACTGTTACTAATAATACTATGTTAATAACCTCCCTTAATTTAGCTCGTAAGGATTAATTTTAATTAAATATACTTACATTTGTAATAACGGTTATATATGATGCAAAATTAGGATATAAAAAAATATAAATTTATATAAGCATTGAACTTTAGCGTTGAGGTTAAACACTTTGTTAAAGCTACTTTGAACGGTGTTTGTAAATTCTTGCAATGAAGTTTATACAAGAGGATGGCACATTAGAAACAGCAAAAGAAGACGTTTATCATCAGTGGCAGTAGTGTATATCTGAATAATATACACTATTGCCACTGATGATAAACGTCTTCTTTTCTTAGTAATGCCACAATTCACAAAGATGATTAATTCAGCACTGAATGCCGACGTATTTTAAAGCACTGCCTGGTTCCGCACAGCGTTGGCGAGAACGTCAGTAATTTTACACACTCAAAAATGATATTATGTTAATAAACTTAAATTTAGCTCGTGAGGTTAAACTCAAATTAAAGATACTTGTTTGAATGATAACGTGTTTATAAAATGTATATGCTTATGTGTGAAAGCAACTTGGAAGAGCAAAATACAACAATATTATCTTGACAGCAAACATAACTTGTTTTTCATAGTGTTTGTATGGAGAACAAAGTTATGTTTGCGGTTGTGGAAAATGTGCTTTATCTCAAAAACTACTCGTTCAATCCAGTTCAAACCAATTTTCGTTGAAAACACATATGGTATGCCTACGATCTTGAAGCCTGCTATCACCCTAGGTACTGGGTGCATTTTGCGATGACATTGCTGTGGCACCTGAGCGGTTTTGCTCATTAATGCGAAAAATTCGTATTGTTATTTCTTCCAGTAACAACTATCAAGATTTTTCAATGCTCAATAACAACTGACTCTCACTATCACAATGTCACATTTGAGATAAATGTCGTTGTTCTAAAAGCACGTGGTTTAGCTTTCTTTTGCCATACTGTATCATAATAGTACCTACGTTATGATACAAGTGTGCTAAGTTGACCATTATATACAAAGCGATATTGTGTGCGCACGAGCGAAAGCGAGTGCGCCATAAGAAAGCCGCGTATATTATGGTCACAGGCACACGCGTATCATACGACGTTTTTCAACACACTTGCGAGGAAAAAACAAGACTCTTCATTTACTAAGTTTTAAAATATTAAAACAGTAAAAATACATTTCACTCAATTTTGATGGCAAAAGACTACCGCACGTGTTTTTCGCCCCGTTACGTATGTCCGGCGGAGTTAATAATAGGTTTTCTTCATTTTCTTCACTTGAAGTAGACATTTTCATTAATATTAAACATTCATTTAATCCAAACTTCGTCACAGCCGACAACTATTTACGAAAAATGGCGCGTTGTTTTTTTTTTCGTGCCGCGATACCGATGCGCGCGCAAGGTTAAGGCGCGAACTAGATCGGCCAAAAACCAAGATTATAAATGTAATAATTTGTGTTTAAAACTCAAATCACAGAAAATGTTAAATGAATTTGAGATTTGTTTGAGTAATAAATCTGGATTTATCATTTAATAAAATAAATATGTAGATACTGTTACTATTCGCATAAATACTGTTTGTTGCTAAAATAAAAGTATTGTATAACCCGACTAAATTATATCGCTTCTTCTTTTTACTGACGACTTGGTACTAGGGTACAAATGTTAATTGGTCGGGTTAATAAACTAAAGGCACTAGTGCAATAATTTTACTGAAAAAGGACGCGTGTTTAATATCTATGATTATGAGCCTAAACTCGGTAGAAAAAAAACGACGTTATGAGCAAGTGTGTTGAAAAAATGATACTGTGCTTTTTCGACATTAATGAACACCGCAAGTGTTAAACAGCGTACAATCTATGATTATGAGCCTAAACTCGGTGGAAAAAAAAACGACGTCATGAGCAAGTGTTGAAAAAAATGTTACTGTGCTTTTTCGACATTATTGAACACCGCAAGTGTTAAACAGCGTACACATTCGATATCTACCTCTATTGCGACATATTTTGTTCCATTTTTTATCCATCTTTGAGTGTGCAACCGAAGAAAAAGCTTTAACGCAATGATAGTTACAAGCACTAAACAACAAGTGTGGCTGATTTGAATTTACACTCAGTAGATGATTTTTTAGGGGTGCAATGCAAGACCGAATGGCAAAAAACGGAACCCTTATAGTTTCGTCAAGTCTATCTGTCTGTCTGTCTACCCGTCCGTATGTCACAGCCAATTTATTCTGTAACTATATATCTAAAAATGTATAATGTAGATAAATATATGATGTAGATTTTAACAAATACCTACTTTCAACGGAAATTGGTTTGGACGGGATCGAACTAGAAGTTTTTGAGATATAGCACATTTTCAACAACCACAAACTTAACTTTGTTCTTTACATACAACCACTATGAAAAACAAAGTTCTATTTGCTGTCAACAAATTATTGTGGAATATTCCTGAACTCTCAGTGCACGAGTCCGACTTGCAGTTGGCCGGTTATTGTCTCATTTTAAGGCGGTCAATTTGTCACTCAGCGCATAAAGTCGAAGCTTAGCATTCGCTGTACGGCTTTCATGTTTTTAGTCTATTGTGCACTCTCAAGAAATATTTTTAAAAGTGGGCACCATGAGCTCTAGCAAAGTAGCAAACCATTAAATTTAATGTAACAAAACGCTCTAAAGTATGGAAAGGGACTTGCGAATAATATGACATAAGGCATACCATATGTGGTGATGGCATGAACTTAAGTGTTGCTGTTTGTAACAGGTTAAAAAGATTTTACTTAAATAAAGCTATCGTAATGTTTACCATTTCAGCCAGTTTGTTTAATATGATGTGTAGCGAGCTATGTGACTTTGCCCGCCTTTCTATCTTGACCTTGTCAATTCGGGGGCATCGCATTGGGAAATGTCTCGTAACTTGTGTGACCGCGTGTGGGGTGCTTGAATAATAAACACGTAGACAAATCTCCAAGTTCTTCTCCAATAGTTTTATTCCAACAAAATAGCACAAAGATAGGGCACAAAGTGAGAGTAAGTACAAACAGAGGCTATATTCTGGCATGCAGCTCGCTTTTATACAAATCAAAACCCTGAACAACGGTAGGAAAACAGTGGGTACTACATCCGTTTCCATATATGAACAGTTACTATAATATTTATTTGTAGGGATAAACAATCTGCTAATTAAATATATAAATTCATTAATTATTTAGTATTCATCGTAATGAATTTAGTACCTAAGCCTTTTAGATTATTATTTTAATAGTTACAATATTTAAAATAAATCTAACCTCCACCAACCAATCAGAGTCAACTTCCTTTTGGCGGCAAAATGAACATTTGTTATACGGCAAACATAAAAATCTAATAAGTTTCCCCAAAATCTTTAAATAATTAATTTACAATTAATAAAATATTATTACAATAATAAGATAATCTAAAGATTAATCCAAAATATTCTTATATCATAGCCAAGTTACATTCAACATGGTGGACACTTCCGGCATTTCCATAACAAACGTTAAATAGGTTTGACACCTAGATAGGTGTATAAATTATGATGTATTGAACATAATATGAGGAAGAGAATGTGTAATTTAGTGAATACAGTGGGGTTACATAAGTCACACACAGTGAGTATATGGTTTAGTGCATAAGTCTACTATTACAGAACTAAGTAAATATGTGGGGCAGACTAGGATCGGGAATCATCGTATAACACTCGGCCATCCTGCAACCACCGTGTCACACGGTGCTCTGGTGGTGTTTTGGAAGTCTGCGTTGTTGGTGTGCTGAAAATGAGAAAGAGCAGAATCAACAAGTTTGCTGGAAAACTTGCAAGAAATTTGTTTTGATTGACACTGGACTGAAATTTCAGCATGTGTAATAAATTCTAGAGTGGTAATAGCCGACACAAGTTACACAGACATAACGTAAGTCACACAGACAATACTTCACGTAGACCACACAAATAATAATTTATGTTGCTCACACAGTATTGCTCTACGTAGTTCACACAGATATTACTTCACGTAGGCCACACAGATACTGCTTCTCACACAGACAATTTACGTAGCTCACACAGCATTGCTCTACGTAGTTCACACAGTACTTCACGTAGGCCACACAGATACTGCTACTCACACATACATAATTTTTGTAGGTCATACAGCATTGCTTTACGTCATTCACACATACATTACTTCACGTAGCTGCATAGGTCACATAGACACTGCTGCTCACACAGACAATCATTATCCGTATGTGACACAGAAATCATTTTATTTAGATCACACAGAGTTTACGTAGGTAACATAGCCGATGATTTATTCCGGAATATTTGAAATACAATAGCTAATACTAATATACTCCGATAAATTAAACTACTGTTACTACTGCTCCGATATAAATGTATATACCCTAATATCAATGTTCTTTTGTTTAAGGTTGAAGAAAAAAAAACTCAAGGGTGGAAAAAAGAAACCCGAACCGTCGATTTCTCTTTAAACAACTATTTATTTATTGCATAATGTTTACTTTTCATACTGCAATAAAAATATATTGTAGGTATGCGTGGTTTTACTTACAGTTAAATCAAATCTGTTGTAAGCGGTAATCATGTAATATACAATACACATAGTTATTGTTTCACCCAGAACAAAGTTATTAGGTTTAACAATTCATCAGTTACTACCCCCTTTTTCACGCACCAATAAAAGTATAATACTACTTACTCTTGTTTGCACCGTTCAAAATAATAACCTTACTAAGTTACTCAATTAACTTTCGTCTAGATTGATTGGATTATCTCTGTCTACCTCCCGTCACTAAGCTCTCACCAAAATAATTTGGTTATAGGTTACCGAACAATGAGATCTTTATCAGCGTAATCGTAATGTATGCGTTATTATGAAACAATCACTCTAGTTATCTATGTGTAAAACTATGTGTGATCCACCTAGTGACTGCGTGTAAGCATCTCGAAAGCTTCGCATTGCACTGGTCGATGGCAAATTTGTAGTTTTTAATAGTTTGTTCTGTTTTGTCTAAATACAATCGTCACTTAGGAGTAAACATAATGCGACTCACCTTGAGGTGGCTGGAGCGGCTGATGCGTTGAACTGGATGCTGCGAACCATCAATCGATGCATACGTGGCCGCTGGAGCGCTGCGCTGGTGGGTGTCGCGTCGTTGAGTACTGCAGACTCGCATCTCTGGCTGACCCGTCGACAGATGTAGCACCGCGTCACTCCTGGTTGCTGCAGTATCGTTGCCGTTGGTCATGTTGCACTGGTTCTTTCTTCAGAGTTTCCTCTTCCCCAAGTTGATTTTCACAATGCCGTCGTGGCTTGTACTTGTAGTTTTCGAGCAATGATAAATAGGAAAGTATCCGCAGAGTTCACGCAGCTGGTTGATTTTGAGCAGTCAATTTGTGATGTTGCCTCTTCTCCAAGTGGATTTTCGCAATGCCATCGTGGCTACTACTTGTAGATTTTCAAACAATGATCAATAGATTAGTATCCATAGAATTCACGCAGCTGGTTGATTTTGAGCAGTCAATTTGTTATTTTACACGTACTTTCTTCTCGATGAAATTTGGGGATGTCTTCCGCGTAAGCACGTGTCACTCGACGATGCCTTTCTCTCATGTCTTCCAAATCTTAGCAGTCTTCTTGGTCCTTGAATCTTCCTTGGTCAGAGCCGGCAGCGTAAGGCCCGTGATTTTCGCACATCCCACTTCTGAGGTGTGACCGCGTGTGGGGTGCTTTAATAATAAACACGTAGTACAAATCTCCAAGTTCTTCTCCAATAGTTTTATTCCAACAAAATAGCACAAAGATAGGGCACAAAGTGAGAGTAAGTACAAACAGAGGCTATATTCTGGCATGCAGCTCGCTTTTATACAAACCCTGAACAACGGTAGGAAAACAGTGGGGACGACATCCGTTTCCATATATGAACAGTTACTATAATATTTATTTGTAGGGACAAACAATCTGCTAATTAAATATATAAATTCATTAATTATTTAGTTATTCATCGTAATGAATTTAGTAAGCCTTTTAGATTATTATTTTAATAGTTACAATATTTAAAATAAATCTAACCTCCACCAACCAATCAGAGTCAACTTCCTTTTGGCGGCAAAATGAACATTTGTTATACGGCAAACATAAAAATCTTATAAGTTTCCCCATAATCTTTAAATAATTAATTTACAATTAATAAAATATTATTACAATAATAAGATAATCTAAAGATTAATCCAAATATTCTTATATCATAGCCAAGTTACATTCAACATGGTGGACACTTCCGGCATTTCCATAACAAACGTTAAATAGGTTTGACACCTAGATAGGTGTATAAATTATGATGTATTGAACATAATATGAGGAAGAGAATGTGTAATTTAGTGAATACAGTGGGGTTACATAAGTCACACACAGTGAGTATATGGTTTAGTGCATAAGTCTACTATTACAGAACTAAGTAAATATGTGGGGCAGACTAGGATCTGGAATCATCGTGTAACACTCGTAACGCAATTTATTAACTGCCGCAAGAAAACACTAAGAAGATGGCACATTAGAAACAGCCTTAGAAGACGCCTCTCATCATTGGCAAATGTGATTACTATGCACAGAAGTATGTTTTATTCATTTTGTGCGTGTTTTTACATTTGTCAAAGATGATGAATACATCATCGCATGCAGACTAACTTAAAAGCAGCCTGATTCCGCACAGCTTTGGCAAGAACATCATTTATTTTACTGTTACGAATACTAATGAATAACCTCCCTTTTTTTAGCTCGTAAGGGTTAATTTAAATTAAAATTAATTATATTTGTAATATTTTTATATATAATGCAAATGAAGATATAAATAAATTATTTAATTAGTGCTTATGTATACAGGGTGACTTTTTATCAGTACCGAAATTTTGTGTACAGACTGCACTGATGAATATGAACAACTTTTACTATAAGGGCCATAGAAAAATCAGCTGTTCCATACATTCTTTTAATTCTAATAGTGATATTATTTTTCAAATCATTTCAGTAGTTTCGGAGCCAAATCAAAGCAAACACACAAACAAACAATAAAATCTTTCCTCTTTTTATTATTAGTATTTAAGTATGCATGTGTGTTCCACTATTACGCACAAGCCATTGAGCCTTTTTGGGTGAGTTATCAATCGATTTCTTATTATTTATTACTGTCCCCGTAACATATGGATACTAAATTGGATTACTAAAGGCATTAGAAAAAGCTGTGCCAGAAATAGATATCTCCGCCGCGACTACAATAAAAAAAGAAATATAAAATCCAAAGACAAATATCTAGCATATTCTAAATTGTTAAAAAAGTGTATATTAAAAGCTAAAAAGCAAAACAACAATAATTATGTCTTAAAAAGTAAAAATGCTTGTAAAGCTACGTGGAAAATAATACAAGATGAAATAGGCAGTGAATCGGAGGAAAATAATTACATAAATTCTATTGAATATCATAATAATATTATAAATAATCCTGACAAAATTTCTACAATATTTAATGACTACTTTATTGAATTGACAAATAAATCTTAATATAATTATATTGAACCCCCAAACGACATTTTAAATAACTCAATTTATGTTTCTCCTATTGACGAACACTATGTGAAAAAAATGATTGATTCTCTACATAATACTAATGCAGCAGGTTATGACAATATCTGCACAAAAGTTATAAAGGCGTGTAAAGAACAAATAAGTACCATTTTAGCATACCTCATAAATTTATCAATGTTATCTGGAATGTTTCCAGACAACCTAAAATTGTCAATCGTCAAACCTATATTCAAAAAGAGCGACAAAGCAAATATTGACAACTACCGACCTATAACGCTAATACCCATCTTGTCTAAGCTCTATGAAAAGGTCATGCATGCTAAACTGTCATCCTTTTTTAATAAATATCAGATATTAAATGAAAGACAATATGGATTTCAAAAAAATAAATCTACTAGTCACGCTATATTTGACTTAATCAAGGAGACAATGTTCGGTCTTAATGACAACAAGTATACCACAGCTTTATTTTTTGATATGTCGAAAGCATTCGACTTTGTATGTCATGATCTACTCCTAAAAAAACTGGAACACTGTGGTATCAGAGGCGTTGTTTTAAAATGGATCGAGACTTACTTACAGAACAGAAAGCAATCGGTCGAAATCTCACAAATAGATAAAAATAATGTCGTTCAAACATATAAATCGCAATTCAAGGAGAATAAATTTGGTGTTCCTCAAGGAAGTGTTTTAGGTCCGCTTTTGTTTTTAGTTTATATTAATAACCTTCCTAAAGTGACTGAGCATCAGTGTATTCTGTTCGCTGATGATATATCAGTGGTAGTACGGACAGATGGCAAATTGACAATCGAGGATCATAAAAATGACATTAAAAAAACTGTGACATCTATAATTCTTTGGCTTGGAAATAACAATTTGACTATAAATATAAAAAAAAACCTGTTACATAAATTTTAATAATACCATTACAAAGACATAAAATATATATTACCAAGGACAACTACTAAAAAATACAACCACAACAAAATTTTTGGGTATAGAAATCGATGAAAGATTAGATTGGAAAAAACAAGTCGAAATTATATGCAATAAAATTAACAGTTTTACGTATGCTTTATATAAATTAACAAGGATGGCCTCAAGGAACACTGCACTAACAGCCTATTTTGCATAATATATTGAGTCAGTTCTAAGATACGGACTCATCATATGGGGTAATAGTACTGAGGTAGGAAAAGCTTTCATCGCTCAAAAGAAATGCGTTAGAGCCATATGTGGCACTGCGACAGACGAACCGTGCAAACCGCTCTTCAAGCAGCTGAAAATCTTGCCACTACCATGCTTATACATACTTGAAGTTAGTAAGTTTGTAAAACTAAATATGCAACACTTCAAACAAGCAAAAGATATATATCTTCGTAATACACGAAATAGTAGAAGACTTGTACCTGTTGTCACCCCCAAAAGTGTAATGTTTCAACGAAATTGCTATTGGATGTGCGTCCAAATCTACAATAAGTTACCAGAACGCATAAAACAATTGCCATTTAATAAATTTAAGACTGCTTTGTATACATGGCTCTTTGAAAAAATGTTTTACACAGTAAAAGAATATTTGATCTGTTCCTATGAATAATATGACGTAATTTTAAGATTCTAAATATAATTTTCTCACTATTATCAATACTATGCTTGACATTTTATATTATAATTTATTTGCTGTATGTATCTAAGACTTGTAAGATGTAATGAAATGGATATTATAATAAAAATAATGTTCCTAATATATTAAATGTATGTAACATGATGATTGTAGTAAAATATTATTGTTATTGTAAACTACTACTATTAATTTGCATGCTATTTGTTAATGGCTAAATGGGCCGAACATAAATTTAACTGTAAAACAATGCAAGGGGCCCCCAAACGTAGTGCTAATGATAAGGTAAAAGTGGAATTATCTAAAAGTGTGCCAATATTAAAAGAAGGGAGAGAGTGAAGCCAAAGACCTGACTCCCATTCAGCCACAGCAAGGAGACGAGCACGGTCTGCATGACTAGATGATGTGTTAAGTAAATTATTCCGTTCTAGTTTGCAGATCGGCTCGTCCCAAAGCTTTTGCGATGAAACTGTCAAAGGAGGCTCTTCGGAACATAAAAGATGTTCCTGACTTGTTCAAAATTTTTCTAACTAGCTCCATAGTACCATGGGCCGAGGACAAAAAAGCAGGAAGAGCTATACTTGAAATTTTGCGAATACCCAGACCACCAAACCTGATTGGAAGGGTGGCCTGAGTCCAGGTCCGATCGTCAAAAGAAATGTTTAGTACTGATGACATACAGCGTTGAATAGCGCTATCTAATTTGGTACACAGACCTGGAAATTTCCAAAAATGAGAAGAACGAACGCAGTATGTGAATTTAGGGACAAAAAGACAATATTGAATAATTGTGTAGGCCATATGAGTATTAATTTTGACAATGCGCTCCAAAACGTTATTAAAAATTTCAAATTTTTCATCAACAAAAGAGGCAAAAGACTCTTCCAAAATTGGGGATCCAAGCAGATAAAGTGAGTCATTTTTAATAATTTTGATATAAGGGGCCACTTTTCTAAAATTTTGTATGATCAATTCCGCATTTGGTAAAGAATCTGGAAGGAATAATTCACATTTAGAAAAATTAAGCTCCAAACCTGCAGAGCTAAAATTTTGAATTAGGTTAATAAAGTCAGCCAAAACTGTATCCGGAGCGCCTCCCAAGGATCCATCATCTAAATACCACACGTTGAATTTGGAATTTAAAAGACTTAAAAAAGGATGTATCGATAACCCAAAAATAGCTGGGCCGAGAGGGTCACCCTGTTGACACCCCATTGCAGAAAGAATAATATTATCTTTATATTGAAGGTTACTTGGGGTACTATAACACTGCCAAAGAAAAGGATAAATAATCGGTGCTTGTGCTTTTACTTGCGACAGCAGGGTGGCTCTATCGACAGCGTTAAAAGCATTTTTAACATCTACTTTGAGAAAGACATCTTTCGAATTGTTACAAAGAAAAGTACGAGCTGAATGGATAGCGGCTTCGCACCCACCCTTAATGCCAAACCCAAGTTGAAGCGGTTCAAAATAAGTTGCTAGGCTTTGCGAAATCTCAGAACAACAAATTTTTGCCGCAAGACGCCTAAAAGTGCAGCCCACAGCAATAGGCCGAATGCCACCATCCTTTTTTTTTAAGTGCGCAGAGGTTTGCGCCATATAAAAATTTTGTAAACAAAGGATTTACTTTACCTAAAAGCATTAAATTTACAAGGCTTACTAAATTTCTAAGAAGTGCAGAACCGGCTTCCCCACAGCTGGCACTCACCAAATCTTTCAGATGCTGTGGAGTGAGGCCATCCATTCCCCCGGCGGAGCCACTATGAAAGGAATTAATTGCCTTTAATACAGCATCAGAAGTTGTGACCAGTGCATGCTGCGAAGGGCAAGGTTGATCTGGTAGTTGAGTATTGTTGGCTGAGGGTGGGTGTTTGCTTTTAAGCGCTGAGAGGGTGTCTGGGGTATTTGGAGCTATGAGATCGTCGGAAAACAAAAGACGTGCTGCCCCTTTAATATCACCATCACTAACTTTTGATTCTATTAATTTGCTATTGAAGGAAATATTGGTTCGTAAAGGGGCTGTGTATGAAAGTAAATTGAAAGAATGATTCGAAAATTTGGCGGGAAGACAATTTTCTTTAATTTTTTGTGTTAATGATCAGGTTTTATTATGACTTGGAGCGATATGTAGGACTCTATAACTAAAACAAAATAAATTTTCCCAAGCCTCAAGAGAGTTTTCGGCAAGTACTCTGGTAATTGAAGCACTTAACGATTGTGCAACCACTTGGCGGGCACCACGGGGAATGCGTTTAATAATAGGTAATGAATGTTTGCAAAAAGAAATTCGTTTATCAAATGATTCTGATAATGTGGTTGGGGTTTGGGAAAGAGTATTATCTTTATTATTTAAATTGAAAGAAGTTGATGATGTGTGAATTTTACTAGTGTGAATTTTAAGTCCACGTTGGCCTTTGAAATAACGAGGTTGGGGGCAAAGTGGGCAGCGGGCTATGTTCTCCGAGGAATCATTGCTAGGTACGTTAGGGGCCACAGAAGACGCACAATGGGAATTAAACATTGAACATTGAGTTACTTACTTATAAAATAGAACTTTAAATTAAATTAAACACTAAATTATATCACAAAATACACACAAACTACAGTATACACAACAATAAACACAATTATAATAAATAAATAAGACAAAAGTCAAAATCTTGACAGTGGTAGTATTCACATAGGTATCACAACACAAAGTGACATAAACAGACGGCGTTGCTAGGCTTTGAAGCATCTGATTGGCTAGCAGCCAAGCGGTTGCTAAGCGATGAAAGGAGACAGAAATGGCGTCCTTGGATATTGCAATAAACAAGTCACAGCTGGTTTTGAAAGAATCACAATTGGGCCAAAAACTCATCAAAAGGCCTGACGTCAGACACAGCAGGGCATCACAACCCCCGCTACAAAACACAGTGTGTAAAAATAATCATGCACATCCTATTAAATTTTTAAATTAAAATTTGGGAACGACAACATGACATCAAGTCGTGTTTTTTTTTTTCTCTCCCTTCTTTTAATATTGGCACACTTTTAGATAATTCCACTTTTACCTTATCATTAGCTCTACGTTTGGGGGCCCCTTGCATTGTCCCACATCGTTGCACCTGCGGCGTCATGGTGGACTCGCTGGGTCACCACGGCCTTTCGTGCAGCAGAAGCGCTGGGAGAATCTCTCGTCATGCCAGCCTTAACGACATAATCCGCAGGGCTCTTGCCACCGCATCGTTTCCTGCTATTCTTGAACCGAATGGGTTGGTCCGGAGCGATGGTAAGAGGCCTGATGATATGACTCTGGTTCCGTGGAAGATGGGACGACCGCTAGTGTGGGACGCGACCTGCGTCGATTCCCTGGCTCCATCTCATCTTCCACAAACCTCGTCTGGGGCTGGAAGCGCTGCTGCTTCCGCCGAGTCTCTCAAACGGCGCAAATATGCTGGGCTAAGCAGCTCTTACATGTTTGAGCCGTTTGGGGTTGAGACTCTTGGGCCGTGGGGGCCTAGTGCACATCGCCTGTACAATGAATTAGCCAAGCGGTTAATTGATTGTACGGGCGACCGGAGGGCTGGCGCATTTCTTGGCCAAAGGATTAGTTTAGCAATCCAAAGAGGAAATGCAGCCAGCCTTCTCGGCACCATGCCGCTATTGCAGGTCTCAGATTTGGGAAACGTTTTTTATTTGTAAATAGTTTATATATTTGTTTTAATTTAGGTTAATTTTTCTTTTTCTTTTTTTCTATTGTATCACATATAATACTATAATATGTAACATATTAAAGTCAATTTATATTAACGTTACGATAAGAATACAAATAAAAGGCTTGTACACTGTAAAACTGCTATATATATACCCCACTTAAACGCAAATAAATTCTATTCTATTCTATTCTATTCTATGCTTTTTTTCGTTTAAAAACCCGCTAAGTGCGAGTCTGACTCGCGTTTCGTACGGGAATCCGACTTTTGTGTATATTGTATTGTTTGAAAGCACTTTTATTCCCTTCATAATATTTCATGTAAGTATTACATTATTAAGTGCGACTTAGTCAATTGTGCCTACTTTCAACGGAAATTGGTTTGGACGGGATCGAACTAGAAGTTTTTGAGATATAGCACATTTTCAATAACCACAAACTTAACTTTGTTCTTTACATACAACCACTATGAAAAACAAAGTTCTATTTGCTGTCAACAAATTATTGTGGAATATTCCTGAACTCTCAGTGCACGAGTCCGACTCGCAGTTGGCCGGTTATTGTCTCATTTTAAGGCGGTCAATTTGTCACAGCGCATAAAGTCGAAGCTTAGCATTCGCTGTACGGCTTTCATGTTTTTATTCTATTGTGCACTCTCAAGAAATATTTTTAAAAGTGGGCACCATGAGCTCTAGCAAAGTAGCAAACCATTAAATTTAATGTAACAAAACGCTCTAAAGTATGGAAAGGGACTTGCGAATAATATGACATGAGGCATACCATATGTGGTGATGGCATGAACTTAAGTGTTAAGGTTTGACACTTTGCTAGGGCTACTTTAAACGCTGTTTGTAACAGGTTAAAAAGATTTTACTTAAATAAAGCTATCGTAATGTTTACCATTTCAGCCAGTTTGTTTAATATGATGTGTAGCGAGCTATGTGACTTTGCCCGCCTTTCTGTCTTGACCTTGTCAATTCGGGGGCATCGCATTGGGAAATGTCTCGTAACTCGTAACGCAATTTATTAACTGCCGCAAGAAAACACTAAGAAGATGGCACATTAGAAACAGCCTTAGAAGACGCCTCTCATCATTGGCAAATGTGATTACTATGCACAGAAGTATGTTTTATTCATTTTGTGCGTGTTTTTACATTTGTCAAAGATGATGAATACATCATCGCATGCAGACTAACTTAAAAGCAGCCTGATTTCGCACAGCTTTGGCAAGAACATCATTTATTTTACTGTTACGAATACTAATGAATAACCTCCCTTTTTTCAGCTTAGGGTTAATTTAAATTAAAATTAATTATATTTGTAATATTTTTATATATAATGCAAGTGAAGATATAAATAAATTATTTGATTAGTGCTTATGTATACAGGGTGACTTTTTTTCAATACCGAAATTTTGTGTACAGACTGCACTGATGAATATGAACAACTTTTACTATGTATACTACGTATTTTACTATGTATTTTATAAGGGGCAACAGAAAAATCAGCTGTTCCATACATTCTTTTAATTCTAATAGTGATATTATTTTTCAAATCATTTCAGTAGTTTCGGAGCCAAATCAAAGCAAACACACAAACAAGCAATAAAATATTTCCTCTTTTTATTATTAGTATTTATGTATGCATGTGTGTTCCACTTTTACGCACAAGCCATTGAGCCTTTTTGGGTGAGTTATCAATCGATTTCTTATTATTTATTATATCCCGTAACATATGCTTTTTTTCGTTTTAAAACCCGCTTAGTGCGAGTCGGACTCGCGTTTTGTATGGGAATCTGACTTTTGTGTTATTGTATTGTTTGAAAGCACTTTTATTCCCTTCATAATATTTCATGTAAGTATTACATTATTAAGTGCGACTTAGTCAATCGTGACCAAGATCCTTAAATAAAGAGAAAAAAAAACATTATTAAGAGGTTTTCATTGATACCCATGGGCCCAATTTCTTCATCAATAGTAATAGTAAAAGGTCGTTACCAGCGGTTGAATACATGCGAATGTCTGTGTTTTAAAAAAATAATTTAAAATCTTTATTTGCACTAATACAGATTTTTTACGTGAAAAGTATGTAGGTAACCCTGGCTGCCAAATTAGTGTAAACTATGTAAACTGAAGATAACCTAACGAACGAAACTTTACCATTACTATCTATGAAAATATTTGGCCTTAAACCCCTTCTTCTTCTTCGAGTCGACACGTAAAAATAATGTCATTTTCACCCACTGTTGTGCAACGTTGATTGCATTGGCGTTTGCCTGCTGTAGGTCTTGAGGCGTGCATGAGCTAGGACATTTGGGGCAGGATAGGAGATGGGCCATTTTCTGCACAGCGCCACAATCACACTTGTCATTTCCGGAGAAACCCCACCTCATCCGGTTTTCTTGGTATCTACCAACACCTGCCTATTCAGCGACTGCAAGTCTATTGAGCGACTTCCAGACAGCCCAGGAAAGATCACCACCCGGTTGGAGTGTCTCAGAGGATGGGAGGCTGCAGGTGGGTATAGCTTTGTCCACTACTCAAGCCGGATCTTTGATGGATCGTTTCCTACATAATACCTTAAACCCCTTATACACTGCGACTTTTAGCATCTATCATCGACTGATCGATAACACAGGTTTTCGTTTACACTGTCACCGGTATTTCCTTTTTCTGACTTATTTACGGGATTACGAATACAACGTTGAATTCTTCTTCTTCAGGGATATTCCGAAATTCAGAATATACGGGTACGCGACCCCAAAGCACCCTAGCTACTAAAGCACCATTTTTTTTCTTTATTTGCTGCTGAGGTATCCTTTGAACTCTTAATACCAAATTACCTTCCTCCATATTTCCTCATTACGGACCCCTCTCGTGAAATTTCCAAAAGCCTGTTCCGGCGAGGAAGGCAGCCCAGTGCGCTTTGGCAGACCGGTGGGACTCGCCGATCAAGTAGACATCTTGCTGGCGGCGGAGGGTTTTTTGGTGTATTATGTTTTATATAGTATACCCGTATTACTCACTTTAGGTTTGAGGTCATTTATACCTAACTCAACTATCACTTAATAACAAATCACTTTATAAACCGTTTTTAGGGTTCCGTAGCCGAATGGCAAAAACAGAACCCTTACAGTTTCGTCAAGTCTGTCTGTCTGTCTGTCTGTCCGTCCATATGTCACAGCCATTTTATTCTGTAACTATAGCATTACACAATTGAAATTTGGTAGGAAGATGTATCTTGTTAACCGCTTACCGATTCTCATACGAAAAACAAAAAAAATATAAATCAAACCTATGCGAGTGGGGTGTCTATGGATAGGTCTCTTAAAATAACATAGAGGTTCCTAAAACCATTTTCTCTTAAAGTCTAACGTTTCATAGCTAGACGCTTCCAAAGTGGTAAATCTAATTTCTAAACCAAGCAAGTGTAATTTTTGAAAAAAATATATGATGTAGATCTTAATAAACACTTTCAACGAAAATTAGTTCGGACAGGATCAAACGAGTAGTTTTTGAGATATAGCACATTTTCAACAACCGCAAACATAACTTACAAACACTATGAAAAACAAAGTTATACTTGCAGTCAACAAAATATTGTGGTATTTTACTAAGTAGAAGTAAATGGATTCCCTAATTCAGTTAAAGTTGGCACGGAACCCTCAGTGCGCGAGTCCGACTCGCATTTGGCCGGTTTTTTTTAATACAGAACGAACCACTTAAATTACACAGTCAGAGAACAGCGTTCACGCGTTTGGATCCAACGAACAGTTGTTTGACTCGAACTAATTCACCACTAGGCACACATTCACTAGAAATTATTAGCACTCTGTATTAACAATATAGAAAATAGATCTTTCTATCTTCTCTCGAAACGGCTGCCCAAAAGGATCTCATACGTATACCTTATTGAACATTTATTACAACTTTAGCTTATCTTACATGCTGTATATATCAAATGGGTTTTTTTTTCAACATACTGATCTCTAATTCGTGTATATGTGCAGTCACAGGTGTAGTGTATATATCCATCTCCTAAGCCGAAATCTCTTGCATCTCGCGATGTCTTTTGTTTGAAGTGACACACGTTTTCGAGTCGTGTTTTTATCATAAAATATTTTTTCCAAGAGGAGGTCAAGCAAAAGCTGTCATACGAAACCGATTTAAGATGGCAGTAACTAACTTAAGTAAGTAACACTTGTAGCTTCAAATGTGATTACCTTTCGTTCAGGTGAATTATAACAATCCTCCTAAGTTAAACACATTAATTTACCGCATGATAAACAGTCGACATAAAATATAGATCATGAAGCTCTAGTGTAAAACTAAATATTATTTCTTTATACAAAATATGCGTAGATATTCATTACCTGTGTTATTCTGTCTTTACTTTTTGCGTAAATTAACGTTTATAGAATAGAATAATCAAACTGCGTAGGTACTTTTAATTTGAAACGCATTGGTAAATAAAATTCGTATATTAAAAGGCTTTGATTTGGACTAATTTACTGTTGAATAATTATTTGTTGGGGTTATTTCGCTGTAATGAACAACAATCAATCACCGATCAAGTCACAATGTTTTAGGAGAACATTTTCTTCAAAATATACACAATTTCAGGTAAATTTTTGAAAAATCAAATAAAATAAATTTTCAGTGAGCCTTCATGGGCTTCCAAACTGACTGACAGCCGCCAAAAACGGTTCTGCTACATCGCATCTCCCATCTCTTTTTATCACGCAGGTTGCTGTTAGTGACATCTCGCTCATGTCGTTTTATTCCCAAGGGATAATAATTTTAGCGTTTTTATTTATAAGTCATTAGACACAACAGACTTCATCCGTACTCGTGAAGAGGGAATCGAGGACAAAGACCACTTGCCATTAGTCTCACTACACCTTAAAATGTCTTGTGATGTTCCTCAGACATTTTGGCATGTAGGAGATCTGATTGCAGTGATAACACATCTGCATGTAGCCAAAGACGCTGAAGCCTAACTGATGAGTATGATGAAGACGCACGGATAAGCATGCACATTAGCCAACATTAACTGAATTTGAGATCTAATTACTTCCACTTAGCCAAAAAACCACAAAATTTTGTTGACAGCAAATATAACTTTGTTTTTCATGAATAACAAAGTTATGGTTGCGGTTATTGCAAATGTGCTCCATCTTAAAAAACTACTAGGTCAATCTCGTTCAAATCAATTTTCGTTGAAAGTCTTTGTCAAGATCTACATCATGTTTTATTTTGCAAAATTTACACTCGGTTAGTTTAAAATTTAGATGGGGGGGGGGGGGGGGGCATTTACCACTTTGGAAGCGTCTATCTCTTAAACATGTCTATTAGAGAAACTTGACCATTAGGGAAAATGATGTCAGGAACCTCGATGTCTAATAGTTTACACAGATCACGTACGAAAATAAAACAAAAGGCAAAATCGGAAAATCCCTTGAAAGATTGGGGAGATTTCTCTATACTCGATCCGGCAGCATTTTTTAATTTAACAGCATTAGTTTTGTTGGCCAAAAGATCCATGTCGCACTGTTTATCACATACCTACGTAGTTCCCTGTAAAATCACTAGGTTGCGCTAAATAACGCTAAGACAAAATTGGTGATTGCGTGTATTTATTGATTGAGAATAATTTGAATGATCTTAAAAAAAACATACAAAATAGATATAGGCTACCTATATTAAAAGGGTATTAGATGCAGCAGAAAATCAGAAAATTTAAACTACTATTTGAACGATTTAAATGTCAAAAATTTTGCTTCAGACTTCGCTCGCAGATCAAATGGAAAGCCTTAATTAGAAAAAAAACAGTGCCCAGAAAATAAGAATGAGATCTCACATGCTATTTGTTTGTTCTTTATGTTCCTTTCCTCCAGATGGAAATAGGTGCATTTAGTAGAACAACTGGCAGTGACGAAACTTCTTGAAGTAGCAAAACTACACAGAAGCCTAAGCAATGCACGCACATGAAATGTACAAAAAAATATTAATCTATCGTTATTGACATCTTTACATTAATGATAGTTTATATTCTAGCTCGTAAGGATTTTTAAAAAATGTTACTGGCTATAATAAAGCCAAAGACTGGTGGCAGGCAAAGCAATGAAACATCATTTTCTCTTTCGTTCTTGCACTGTTTATGGATAAAGTTGTAAATCTAATGTGGCCTACCAAATTATTCAGTAGCATTCCGGTAGACCACGATAGGCTTTGGAAGCCTTCCATTATGTGCGGTTGCTTTCATTACATAGATTTCATTAAATTTTATTAAGAATTTATTCTTGTGGAAAATAAACTTAAAATGAATCATTATTGATTATTTTTATATCTTAAATTAGAGTATATTGCAGGCAAAAGAGGACTTTCTTTCATCTACAAACGATTGCCAGATTTGTTATGTCATATTTGCTACTTTCCAAATGTACTCCAGTTTCTTTTACTGGCTGCGACGATGCTGGTACTCTTATAATTCGATTATTAATTGGATGCAAATTTACCTTTTGGAAAACCGTGTTTTAACTGGGATTTATTGTGATATCTTGTAAATTCTTTAAGAAAAGTTATCTATGTAAGCTACATAGTATACCCTAGCATTCCGTGCGTTTTGGTAGGCTACGGTAGACTTACAACACCATTTATGGATGACGTCTCACATCACACAGAAACAGAAATGCGAGTTGTTTGTTAAGTGCGTTTATCAATAACAATAAGTGTGAAAATTGGATGTAGCAAGCATTTTCAAGTCCTTTCTATAGTAAACAATGCAAGCGTGTGCATCCCTATTTCAAAAGAATTTATGGCACCATCTGTACCGTTACCATGAGTTTACGACCATTTTACTCGCTAGCGACGACGTAAGAAAAGTCTATGGAAAATTACACAGCGCCTCTAGCGGTCACTGACAGAACTAATATTTTCCATACAAAAAGTGACGTCGTCGCTATCGAGTAAAACCGTAGTCGCTAGCGAGTAAACTCATGGTAACAGTACTGCCGCGAGTCTTGGCTTTAATACAGAGAGTTTGTGTTTGTGATTTCTGATGACCCCTTAAACGCTTTTTTAATTCTTATTCTAGGATGTCAAGAATAAAATAAAATAACAAAGGCCGTTGAAGAAAAGCTCACTGCCATTAGCAAAACTGCACTTTACATATTTTTCTATATAATATTTGTAAAATAGCAGTCTGCGAATTGGCGGTGATGTAATATCTGCATGAAGCTTAGAAAGTTGGAAGCTGATACTGAATTAGCCTGATACACAACATTATTTTTATAATTAATAAATAAGCACTAATGCAAATATCCATCTTTATATTAATCAACTCAAGTTTGTATGAAAGCATAGTAGATTTCGTCCGCACATTGTCATTTTCGGATTCTATAAAGCTTGAAACACATATATCACCCGTGACGGGAACAGAACCGTTCAACTCAAGGCATTCAGTATTATTTGTATGAAACTTCAAAAGTCAACGCACATCTATCAACTTCGTAGCGTAACCACTTCGGATCGAGATCAACTCGAGACCCACTCTCGACCAGTGGTGCATGCGTTGTACCGCGCTAACGGCTAGTCACCCGCTCTTTGCCAACCATCCGGCCACCCTGTCAACCGGGCTGTCATTTACAAGAATAACTGTTTTATAAGTTATGGCAAACGAGACCCGAGGCGAGGCGTTTGTAAATGCCCATCTCATACCGGGGTGCTGCTGATCCCTTCACGTAACGTGCTTCTGTTTAGTTGACGCCTGGTTGCACACAATACGTTGCTTTTCCCGTTACGAGTGGATACTAGATATGCTTTAACCATAAGCCGTAGCGTTATATTGTACAGTTGCCAGCTCATCAGATCATCTACTTTGGTTAGTAGCAGGTTGCCCTTATTGCAACTGCATAAGATAATACTACTATACTGTTTACCTTGTTATGATGTGGTCCGTACATGAAAATAATATTAAGCTATCTAACACAATAATATATTTTTAAATAGAAACTGACCCCCGATTCAGATTATTCGGTAAAGGATTCGATAACTTTAACTCTTTTTTTTTAATCCGATGCGTTTTTTTTTTATTTGTTACTAAACAGACTTAAACTTACTTTGTAACTATACTACATCTGATAAAATTACGACATCAATAAAAAAAATATATAATATCTAGTCGAAACTCAAAGTGAATGGCTTACCGAATATTCTGAATCGCCTTGCTGACTTTCATTTACGAAAGCCTTTGATGATGATACCATAAGTAGACTAAGCGTAGTAAGGATTGCATACTAAAATAACACGAAACCGCAAAACGATAATTGTATTGACATATTTCATTTTTTGTAGTTGGCCTTCAGAACTAATTAATGTGAAATCGTACCCTTAAAATGAAAGTAACTATAGAATATAAATGAACTTTAGAAGACTATTTACAAATTGTTTTTTTTTTTATTCAGTCGCTTTCATTCTAAGGATGCAAAATGCTAATTTACTTTATCTTTAATCATTGTTGACATCTTTACACCATAAAGTAATAACAATTTAGCTCGCAACGTTCATTGTAATAATGACACTGAATTTTAATGTGTGCCTCCTCCAGCTCCAAAGACAAGTAAAAAAAATCTATCTTGATACCACCTTTAGAAAAGCAAGCGCCAGTAAAAGTATTTCTGCAATCAGCATTTGAAATTAAAAATAAACAAATATTTTGGATCTGGATGATGCCGCTTTGACACGAATATTTTATAGCACATTTATAGTATATTTAGTGATAACCCTAAATAATGGCCGAAGGGTAAACTGATCCTATAATATCACTGCTGTATGTCTACCATGAAGCTATTTCTCACTAACCGTGATAGCAAAACAGGAAAAATTTTTTATCACAATATGTAAAAAAAACATTTTGAACAGATAATGATACGGAACGCATGTTTTGCGCGGTTGATTCGAACTTAAACGTTATTTGTTCAATACAAGTAACGATTTACTGTACGCATGTGTAAGGAATTTATTAAATTAAAAACGTGTCGACGTGTTTTCCGACTCTCACTCCAGGACGTCAAGAAAACATAGAAATGAATAATGATGTCTTGAGAAGAAAAGCTCACGTGCCATTGTGTTCCCAGCTTGAAATACATATGTTTTTTTTTTAATATGTATTTTAAATGGTGAACTCAATGGCGGTGATGAAATATCTACATGCAGGTTGGAAAATTTAAATTTTATGCTGCATAAACCTGACAGGCACTTCAATCATCTTTTTACCTTTGTAATCGTAACTTATTTAAGGTAAAATGCACTTATTTTTTTTAAACGTGTCTCACGAAATCCAACTCTTAGAACACATACTCGCACACTCACACACCACACACCCGCACGCACGCACGCACACACCCACCCACCCACACACACTCGCACACTCACACACCACACACCCGCACGCACGCACATACACACACACACACACACACACACACACACACACACACACACACACACACACACACACACACACACACACACACACACACACACACACACACACATTGACGACAACAGTTACACTCACAGATTTTGTAGTAATAAAATAAAATAAATGAATTACATCCATCTTTGTAATTAAAGTCTGTATTTAGATATAAGTTTTTTTTTAAATTCTGAGGTTCCTTTTGTCATTGTTAGACAAAATCATGTGTGGACCTTTGAACCCTTGTATTTGCATGATTTTCCTTTTGCAGCCGCTACACAAGTCGCACCTGCTCAGCGGTCAAAGTCTGAAGCAAATTGTTTGACATTATGCATAGATGATTAAAATTTTCTGGTTGTCGCATCAGTTATTCTTTTAGATTACGTATTCTTTATAAAAAAAAACATTAAAAAAAACTTTTCAATCGATTGCCACTTGGTTGTTATACAGGATAACTATATCGAGACTTCCGTACCTAGATACACGTGCCTGAAATGCTCATTATTTATTTTTATCTTTACTCATAATATTATTATGATTATTATAACGACCTCCTTAGTGCGTGTAGTGCCTAAGCACGCTGGGTTTCAAGGCGTCGCCACTCTGAGGTCCCGGGGTTCTATTCCCGGTCGCGTCGATATAGAAATCAAAATTTTCTCTATTTTGACGGTCTGGGTGTTGTGGTACCATCGTTGTGTCTGATTTCCATAACAAAAGTGCATTAGCTACTTAATTTGAGATCAGAGCAATGTATTTGATTGGTGTCCACTATTTTTATTTTTTTTATTTCAGTTCTGTATGTTTCTTGACACTTTTACGCAGTATAGTTTAACCGCCTAGAGAATGCAAATGTGAAGTTTTTAATTATGTAAAACCAGGTATCTATACCAGCTTTTTTTTACTTTATTCAAAAAGTATCCAACCTATATTTGATTTTTCTAAACTTATTGTTGTCACTATAGCCAAACAATAACGAAGAAACTGTTAAGAGTGGGTAGTATAATACCTGCTGAGACATAAGCAAAAACAGAGGCGGGCAAAGTTGTCTTTCAAACCTGACATCTTTGCCCACCCTTGGAATGTTATCGCAACTATAAGCTCTGGCGCTTTGATATTAAGTTAGATTATTAGGCATGCGAAGCATTATACGCGATCACGTTTACAAATGAATAGAAGCCAATTTAAATGAGAAATGTTATTACCACATATAGTTGGACTTTCATACTAACGAAATTGAGGGTTAGGGTTGAGCATCAGAAGAAAACAAAATAAGTTTGACCTAACTTTGAGCCAATGTGGACTTTTAATATAAGTATTATTGGATAAGTCACATCCAAGTAGAATACTTCAGTTCAATAAATTGTATAAACAGAAAAGTGAAAAAAGTTCATGGTGAAGTAAAAGTTCTGGGCGCGTATTGCAATGCAGTTTTGATGGGTAAGCGGCTCAGCTTTACTATCAAATAAACAATTTGTATTGCGATTTTGCATGATATTTATAATATTACTTCATAAAAAAACAACATAAATATTAATATTCGTACCAATGTAGTATTATTATAATATTATTGTATTGATTGAAATGCCTCGGTGGCGCAGCGGTAGGAGGGTCGCACCTTAAAGCGACGGCTGCGCCAGAGGTCCCGGGTTCGATCCTCGGGTCGGGCCAAAAAATATATACCTAAGTTTTTCTGTTCAGAAATTCTTAGGGTAGCCCGGAGTTTGGAAGTTGGCGGTGTTTCATCCCCGTGCCTCGGAAAAGTACGTAAAGCCGTTGTCCTGCGCCTGAACTCTCTCCGGTCGTGTCAGATTGGTATCCCATCGGGCTATGAGAGTGAAAGGAATAGAGAGTGTACCTGGGTTTGCGCACACACTTGTGCACTATAATATTTCCCGCGCAGTCGTTTAGTCGTTATGACTGGCCACCGTAGTCGAAATTGGCTATGGGGACTATTATTGTATTAATAATATTCGTTTACAATGAGTCAGAATTGAGCTGCCTAGAAATTGAACGGCTAAATTAGAAAGCAATGCGCCCCCTGAACAAATAAACAGTAAGTGATTAAGAGTAAAGTGCAGTTTTCATTGGGGAGCCTAATATCAGTCCCTAATTAAATAAAGTTACAGTCCACATGCTCTGGGCTGAATAATTTTCCTTTTCTCCTAGACCTAACACCAACAGTTAAATTGAACATCAGAAGCAATTGTAATACAATATTAACAATTTGATGCCAAAGCCAAGCCATTACCTACTTGTGTCCCAACAGAGAAACGTTAGAAAATACGTTACGACAATATTGTTGGTATCGTGTGAAACAACCATTACCATTTACGTTAATCCTTAAATAGATCGTGTGCCTTTTGCCTTACAGTGATTATGTCATCATTTCAAGGTCACGACCTTGACCCGCGGTAATTAAGAGTGGAATAAATTAACTGAAATTTTAAATTATGCCGTGAACTCATGTTTCGTAGCTGCTACAACGTAGCGACGTAGCATGTTACTGGTTGCTCCATTGCTACAGGCGTAGCTGCTACGAATCATTGTTGCTACGATGAAGAGTGTTAAGACTATCGTGTCTCGATGGAAGAACTGGCGGAAAATAATAAAATAAAATAAAATATCTTTATACAGTACAGTTATGTATGACAAAAGAACATCAAAATTAGACAAGTGAGAACGTAAAGTAAACATTATGATTAATGCTTTGATGTACTTAGTGAATCGCTGGCGCCTGTGGTAGGTAATTATATTAATTGCCTACATTTGCGATTATTAACGTTTTCCAACCCGTTGAAATAAGACAAATTTGGTCTCATTCTATTTCATACATCCTTAATTTAGCGTGTACGTCTTTCATTATTTTAAATCAAGGCTTGATTGGGTTAAAATGGGTATGATTCTGAAGACTTTTTTGACTCTGAAGGCTCTTTAGAATTTCGTTCATTTTTATTGCCAAGCTATTTGCTATTTGAGAAATGTCATCTCACTAGACTATTAGAAGAAACAAAAAGTGCCTTTGGGAATTGCCAAAAAATTGGTTGTCATTCTCAAAAAAATGGTTGCCGTGGTCGGATCCAGCCTACAAGATTTTACTTATTAACTACACCTGCGACCGTATAAACTGTAAAACATAATAATTTGTTTTGTCCGTTTTGCCACATACCCATGTGACGGGATTTATTTTTTGTAATTAAATAGTTGTCTTATTATTGAAACCAGAGAACCACAGTATTTTTAAACGACTTCAAGAAGGAGGAGGTTATCAATTCGACTGTATGTTATTTTTGTATCTATGTTACCTCATATCTCAGTCATTTGTCGACCGATTCGAAAAAAAAAATACCTACCTAGAGGGTATACTTTCTAGTTGGTCCCATTGTTACCAATTTGGGATCTGATCATAGAATCTTGGTGTAATCGAGGGAAACCCTCAAATTTTAAAGCAAATATAGTGTTTTTTTACTAGAAGCTTAATGTTGACGTGTTGTGACGTCTTATAATCAACATCTTGTGGAGTTGAGCTGATGGTGGAACACCTTAACGCTTAGGAGTTCAGTAATTATAATGACAGAACTTATGAAAGGTAGTTTGTAGCTTCTTAAAGAACAGAGTCATAAGTCCCCCCCCCCCCCTCTCCTGTAATCTCTAAAAATGAAGAAATAAAATTAACTTAAAAAAAACAAAATTCACAAAAAAACTTTGAAAAAGGTAAAAGGTCCCTAAAAAGGTTTTGAAGTCGGTTTTTTGTAAGGTAGAGATTGTGAAGATTTTGAAGTAGGTTTGTGAAGTAGTTGTGAAAGCTAGGGCGTCTGGAGAAAATGTTTGACTCTCCATGAGACCTCATAACTTTTACACTGAAGACCATACGATATTTCTCTGTTTTGGCAGTATTTTTCAGAATAATGTTTTTGAAAGTTGCTTAGATCAATTATTTATACTTAAGTGTACTAAATTAAAGCAGTATATGAATTTTATTTGATAACATTTCATGTTCTTTTCATTCCTGACGAGTAATATTATGAAGCTGAAGAGTTTGTTTTAAATGCGCTAATCTTAGGACGACTGGAGCTATTTGTTTTATTTTTTTGCTAAAAAGCTTAATGTAAAACATCTCGATATAAAACATCTCGCAAGAAATATAAAACATCTCGTTATAGCTTATAAGAGCAGAGCAACAATGAAAAACCAAATTTGCTTACAGAGAAAATCTTTTTGAGAGAACGCAGCGTAAAGTTTAAAATAAAGTCTGTTTTTTTGCAAGTCGAATATAGCAAATAATCTTGACATTCTTTTTAAACGAAATGATTATCTTATTTTTAAAAAAGGTAACGATATAACTCTCTACTCACATAGGAGATTGTTTACATTAATTGACTAGCAATGATAAACGGAGTTTAGCTTTGAATGTTTTAACACTCACAGTGTCATATTTTATATTCATCAAGATGAAATAAGAAACCGAAAATGGCGCACGAGCGGGACTAAATCCAGCATCTTTCTGGCTAGCGGGGCCAAACGCTCTTCCAATTGAGCTACCGTCGGTCCGGTTTTGCGAAATTTCTGGTCTTTTTATAAATACACGTGACGTCTGCGCTATCTACCCCAACTGCTTAACAACAGCAGTGGACCCAGTAGTTATTCATTACAGAATAAATTTAACTTCGAAATTGATAACGCTTCGCTATATAATGTTTAGAATGTTTTTAACACTCACAGTTTAATAATGTGTCATAAAGATGAAATTCGACATGTTCCATTGTTTGCCATTTGGCTACAAAACCGTAAACACGTAAAGTATCGACACGTGAATAGAAATCGTGACCCTGAGAAATAAAAAACAACTTTCTTTGACGAAGAAAGTTTGATCGGTGAACCTTTTTCGTAAACGAACTGCACGAGAATCAGCCTCCAGGATGATGCCCTCAGCTTTTAAGTACAACACGTGCTTGCGTTTACCGCTATGGTTTTTGGCCTCTTGCTTCCAATGAAAGACGTGTTTTTCGTTGAAATATTTTACGGTATATTCAAAATTTCCGCAGGTAATGCCGCGGAAGACTGTTAGTAATAGTCCCCCTAGCCGATTTCGACTACGGTGGCCAGTCACGACGACTAACCGACTGCGCGGGAAATATCAAAGTGTACAAGTGTGTGCGCATACTGTAACGTTGTATATTTTTGTCTAAGTTCGCGTGAAACGAAAAGCTAAATGGATGTAGGACTTCAGTCCATATTTTGGCATAGATAAGATGGATGGTGACACTGACATGTGTCAAGTGTGACAGCTGCTTTTTTTCCGGTGCCGCACTGTTGGTCGTGCGTCGGAGTGGAACGTGTCTTAATATGTAATTAATTAAAGAAATGTGATTACGGGGCACGCCCCAAATTATTTTGTAGTTTGATAGTTATTCCTGACGCCGCCAACATGTCAATTTGGATGAATTAATTTCAAAAATGATTTGATATAAATGACTGGAAAATGGTCTCAAATAGAAAAATTAGCATAAATGTTTAGTAATTAATTCAGAAATTATATGGCGAGCCAGCTTTTGCAGGTTTCGCTTTTGATATGTGTCTGTAAGTTGAACAGTCACAATTTGGTGATCATGTTGTAACCTCAGTGACCTTACTTAGACCTTACTTAGACCTTACTTAGACCTTACTAAGACCTCATTTGGATTAAATTTTGAAGTCAGAACTTCCTTATGGATTGATTTGCTTCTTGTCTGCTGTTTTGAGGATGGATCGGTATCGGTGAAATTTTGGGGTAATGTTGCAGAATTGTTTGTAGTTTGATGCAACAAAGATTTGAAATAGTAACCTCCGTTGAAATCAAAGGTTGGTTTTTCTTGTATTACTTTAACTTTAGTGAAAAGTGGGATAATTTAGCTATTAATTTAGGCATAATTTAGGAATCCCTTTGAGGATAAATTTGGAATTTATTTAGGTAATTAAACACTTAAATTGGTGGTTTATCTTTATTTAATTAGAAATTTGTGAACATTAAGATTTGTAATAGTATAGATAAAGATAACTAAATTAGAACCTAACCTAGTCTCTACTGTATTCTGAGCTATTAAGTTTTGTATTTGATTTTTTTTGAAGGTGTTAAAAGGTAATTGTGAAATAGCAAATTTGAATAAACTTTTGTTGCCAAATGCTATACCCGGATTTCTTTATTTCATTCGAATATTAGTACCTTTTAAACACCCTTTGTCCACACTAGCCGGGAGTGACTGCGACAAATGGCGCCCAACTTTAGAATTAGTTATTAGTACAATTTTGAGCACTTTGTTGTTAGAATTTTTTTGGAATGCTAATTAACCACCATATTATTTAGCTTAGGTTTATTTTGCCTGTGTTACTAACTGGTTAGGAATTATCCCACAAGTTTAGTGTTGCATCAAACAATTTGTATTTACTAACCAAATAAAAGTTATTGTTACGGTGTAAACCTTATTTTGTGAAATCCCAATTTGTTGTGTTTGATTTTATTTAGCATTTAAAATACTAGCAATCTGTTTAAGTAATGTGATATATTTTGAGTTGTTTTGGTTGTAATATTTTGGACTCACTTTATATTGTTTTGTATGAAAACTTGTAAAAATATAAACCACCAAAGGAAATAGTAAATAATTTGATTTAACAGTGATATAACAGTAATTTTTATAAGTTGGAGTTGTGAATTAATTGAATTAATTTTGAATTTTAATTATTGCTTTTGTTGTGGTTACATTGATAAATGAGTTATGAAGTAATTGTAGGGTCATTGTGGTTACATGTCAGCGTTATTGGAGTTGTTCTGAAAACGAATTAAATTATGTTACTTGCATTTGTTTTGTATATAAACCAAGAAATCAGTTACAATTTTCTTGGTGTAATGCATTGTTTTGGTAAATTGACTCTGTTGTTTCCTATTAGGCGTGCTACTGGTACAGATGTTGCCAAAAATTTTAGAAACCATTTTTAGTGATTCATGAGTTACTGAAACCGTGATTGTGGTTAATTGGACACATATTATGGGATCGTGATTCAGGGAGGCACTGGTTTGTTACAACATTCCTAAACATAATTTTACAGGGATACCGCGACGGAGTACGCAGTAACTATGCCGAAGGAGTATTATGTCGGTGAGTTCGGTTGTTTAAAAGATTTTTTTTGGAAGTTTTTAGTGTCCGTGCTAGACATGCCACAAATTTTGTTGTTTTAGGGCGCAGAAATGCGTTTTGATTTTTGGTTGGTGATGTAGTTTGGGAGTCCAGCTACACTCAAGTGATGCCCAATTTGGCACCAGTTTGTTTGTTTTTTGTTTGGTGTGGGATCACTGAGGTATTTTTCACCATTTTGTTTACGAGTTGGAGGCTATGGATGGTCGTTCACTCGGTTCGTGGCATTTAAGGATATTGAGACATAAGTTTTGATTCGACTAGAGTTTCTTTGGTTGTGTTTAAATTGATGAAAATTCTAAACACAAAAGTGAAAGGGTTCAGTTTTATTTAGATTGAGAAATAAAACTGTTTAGTTTTTGTATGATGAAGTATGAAAGGCGAGGTTGATAAGATGGTTTGCTTGTGGAAGAATGAAATTAATTTGTTTGTGGGTATGTTTTAGCGGAAACCCTTAAGTTAAGTCGCTTGAAACTTATGATTTTGAATTGTGGTCTAGCATGAGGTCGTTTTGGAATTATTTGAATGTGTTTGTTGCCCGATTTTTTACTTAATTAACTTTATGAGTAAATTGAAAAGAAATATATTTTGTTATTGAGAATTTATTATGAGGGCTTTTGGATAATTTTGAACAGAACATTCAATGTAGTTGATTTGTTTTTTTTTTTGAGCTTTTGGATTATTTTGAACAGAACAATCTTTAATGGCGTTGACGTTGAGATCTTTAGGTATTTTGAGATGTTTTAGTTGGAATATTTTTAAACGGCGTTTTGAGTTTTTTTTTTAGGTATTTTGGATATTTTGAACAGAAAATCTTAAATAGCTTTGAGTTAAGATTTTTTTGAGGTATTGTCGATATTTTGGAATAGAATATTCTTAAATAGCGTTGTTTTTTTGTAGGTCTTTTGAATAATTTTAGCAGAGCACCCTTAAATAACTTAAGGTTAGCTTTTTTTGAGATCCTTTGGGACACATTTTTTTGGTATTTAATTTTGGACCTACAGAAATAGTTGAATCCTTCTTGTGAAATTTATTGCCTTTTAGTGTCAGTCAGGACTTGTTGGATAGTGGAAGGAAATTATTTTGATTTTATTTTGGCATTTGGTAACAGTACATATTTTTACAGTTACGGAAGCTGGGGACAGCTTTCGGTTCACTGTAGTGAACCTCTTTTCTTTGGGAGGGGGGTATTGTAACGTTGTATATTTTTGTCTAAGTTCGCGTGAAACGAAAAGCTAAATGGATGTAGGACTTCAGTCCATATTTTGGCATAGATAAGATGGATGGTGACACTGACATGTGTCAAGTGTGACAGCTGCTTTTTTTCCGGTGCCGCACTGTTGGTCGTGCGTCGGAGTGGAACGTGTCTTAATATGTAATTAATTAAAGAAATGTGATTACGGGGCACGCCCCAAATTATTTTGTAGTTTGATAGTTATTCCTGACGCCGCCAACATGTCAATTTGGATGAATTAATTTCAAAAATGATTTGATATAAATGACTGGAAAATGGTCTCAAATAGAAAAATTAGCATAAATGTTTAGTAATTAATTCAGAAATTATATGGCGAGCCAGCTTTTGCAGGTTTCGCTTTTGATATGTGTCTGTAAGTTGAACAGTCACAATTTGGTGATCATGTTGTAACCTCAGTGACCTTACTTAGACCTTACTTAGACCTTACTTAGACCTTACTAAGACCTCATTTGGATTAAATTTTGAAGTCAGAACTTCCTTATGGATTGATTTGCTTCTTGTCTGCTGTTTTGAGGATGGATCGGTATCGGTGAAATTTTGGGGTAATGTTGCAGAATTGTTTGTAGTTTGATGCAACAAAGATTTGAAATAGTAACCTCCGTTGAAATCAAAGGTTGGTTTTTCTTGTATTACTTTAACTTTAGTGAAAAGTGGGATAATTTAGCTATTAATTTAGGCATAATTTAGGAATCCCTTTGAGGATAAATTTGGAATTTATTTAGGTAATTAAACACTTAAATTGGTGGTTTATCTTTATTTAATTAGAAATTTGTGAACATTAAGATTTGTAATAGTATAGATAAAGATAACTAAATTAGAACCTAACCTAGTCTCTACTGTATTCTGAGCTATTAAGTTTTGTATTTGATTTTTTTTGAAGGTGTTAAAAGGTAATTGTGAAATAGCAAATTTGAATAAACTTTTGTTGCCAAATGCTATACCCGGATTTCTTTATTTCATTCGAATATTAGTACCTTTTAAACACCCTTTGTCCACACTAGCCGGGAGTGACTGCGACAATACACAGTTGCACTCCCTAGCCCTAGCCCGATGGGACAGCAAACTGACACGACCGGAGAGAGATCAGGCGAAGGACCAACGGTTTTACGTGCTTTTCTGAGGCACGCGGGTGAAACACCGTCAACTTCCAAACTCCGTGCTACCCTAAGAATTTCTGAACAGAAAAACTCAGGTAAATATTTTTGGCCCGACCCGAGAATAGAGCCTGGGACCTCTATCGCAGCCGTCGCTTTAAAGTGCAACCCTCCTACCACTGCGCGACCGAGGCAGTTAAATGTTAGTAAAAACTATATAAATAAATAAATAAATTTTGAACCGTAGTTCAAAATTGTGCGATCTACCATACAGGATTCTGTATTACGTTGTCTTATTTTTTTTATTTATTTATACTTTATTGCACAACCAAAAATTTGTACAAAAGGTGGACTTAACGCCATATGGCATTCTCTACCAGTCATACCTTTGGGCTAAGCAGAAATGATTGTAGGCGGTGCGACAGAAAAAAAGAAAATGGGTTACTATTAAAAGAAAAAAAACGATAAATTTCACGCATAAAAAAATATATATACATGAAAAAAAACATATCTCATAAAATAAAACAAAATAACTACAATTTACAATAAATACAATATGATCTAATAAAATATTACATATACATAACGCAAACGATAAAATAAATACATATACTTGTACATACTATAATAATAATATACTATGACGATGTATTAGAAGCTTATGGATTACGCTTTGTTGATGCTTCCGATATACAAATGTAGAAAGTGTGCACGGACGAGTCTCTTAAATGAAAATTTACTGGGAGTCTGTTGAATTTTTGCCGGAAGGGCATTCCAGAGACGAATGGCCTGGACAACAAAAGAGTTTGAAAGGAAACCTGTGCGGTTGTCTTCCGACATTCTTTACGTTTGTTTCGTATAGACACCGCTTTACGTACGGCATGGAAAAATAATCGCATACCCACTTGTACAACAGATAGATTATTGTGACCAATTTCTTGACCAAACAAATGTGACGGTGGCCGAGTGGTATAGGCATACGCCTGAATTGCGTAAGACACGGGGTTCGATTCCTCGTCCGTCACACGGCCAAAAGTTGCCTTTCAAAAGTGCAATTTGCTATTTATACAAATAAATTACAATATCAATATGAGGCCCAGGCTTTTCCTGACGTATGTAGTTCCCACTTCTCTATCTCTTTAGGAATATACTTTTTTCAAAGCTAGTCGTACTAATTCGTCAGGGGTCATTAAACGTAATCGTTCGCCACCAAAATTAGGCAGGTTTACAATCGAGGTGGCCTTGACCGGGGTCGTGACACAGTAAGAAGGACTTGGAGCGGCCAGTGCAGAGTGCAACGTGACGTCATAACTTATGGCCCTTTTACACTTCCCGAATATGGTGCTAGGTAAGTAATGAGACCATGTCTCATCTTTGGTGTCTTTGTTGCTTTCTCTATTGGAGTGATGATTCGTGTTTATTTGTCATTTTTTTAAACTTAACATCATAAGAAGCATAAAAATACAGGGTGTTGTTGTAAAAATACAGGGTCAGCCACAAGCGATTCAGGGGTGGCTGTAAAGTTCGTATATCATTGCTAGTAGAATAATGTAAACAATATTTTTATATTTTTTTAAATAATATTAGTAAAAAATATATTTATTATTCGATTTAAAAGAGATCTATGCTAAGTACCTATATTGTTGGTGAGTATTGTGTTTATCTTATTTTAAAATGAATTATTTCGGTAAAAAAGAATGTCAAGATTGTTAATAATATTTGACAAGCAAAAAAAAAACCAAACGATACTGATTCCAAAAAAAAAACATGGAATGGAAAAAAAACACAAAAATAAATTGATGTTGAGCTGATTGATGAACGAGTCAAAATTACCAACACCAGGCCGCCTCTTCGTAGTTTACTAGCTACAGCGTAATATTTCGTAGATAGGCGCGAACTACATGGTAGGGTGAGAGTTTCCCCATTTGTTTTGAGTTTTATTAGAATGTTGTAAAGAGGATTTATTTTATGAAATTTGCCAGTAATTTCATGAAAACCTTTTTTTTAATAAGCATAACTCATATTATCATCCCTGAGTTGGATGTCACTAACCAAAACAACACTCTGCATATTTTTATCTATGAGAATCAAACACAACGAGTCTAAGCACGATATACAAATATGAGTAAATGCTACTCACTGCTCGACGTTTCGGCTGTGATGCAACAGCCTTGGTCACGAGCCAACTGGTAGATCGCAGCTCGAAATTTCTTCTGCCACCCTCACGTTACTTGACGAATAATTGTCAGTCTAGCAGCTTAAAGATTCTACCGCCACCCTCACAGCACTATATAAATTATGGTCAGTACAGTCACCTCGACAAACAACACTCATAGTATCGCGGTTCGAATTTATCGGTAAATTTTCATTTAAGAGACTCGTCCGTGCACACTTTCTACATTTGTATATCGGAAGCATCAACAAAGCGTAATCCATAAGCTTCTTATGCATCGTCATAGTATATTATTATTATAGTATGTACAAGTATATGTATTTATTTTATCGTTTGCGTTATGTATATGTAATATTTTATTAGATCATATTGTATTTATTGTAAATTGTAGTTATTTTGTTTTATTTTATGAGATATGTTTTTTCATGTATATATATATTTTTTATGCGTGAAATTTATCGTTTTTTTTCTTTTAATAGTAACCCATTTTCTTTTTTTCTGTCGCACCGCCTACAATCATTTCTGCTTAGCCCAAAGGTATGACTGGTAGAGAATGCCATATGGCGTTAAGTCCACCTTTTGTACAAATTTTTGGTTGTGCAATAAAGTATAAATAAATAAATAACGTTCGCGATCTTCACTTGTTAATCACTGGGTTCCATATTGTACCGTTACCATGAGTTTACACGCTAGCGACGACGGTTTTACTCGCTAGCGACAACGTCATTTTTTGTATTGAAAAATTTAGTTCTGTCAGTGACCGCTAGAGGCGCTGTGCAATTTTCCATAGACTTTTAAAACGTCGTAAATTCATGGTAACGGTACTGATGACAACTTAAATCCATTATCCCGATATATTTTTTGTACTTACAAATCGCAATAGTTTCACGTATTATTTTAGAATAATTTTGACCCTTGGACAGGATTTTCGGATCCTGTAACTCCATCCTATAACATGTGCTCAGGGATTTTTTCACCTGTACTTGTTTAATTCTCTTTTTAGTTTAAAATCTTATGTTTATATCTATTCAAGCACTTAAACTCAGTGTAATGGGAAGCATCCGGCTTCCATGATCGATGTCGTTAATAACAAAATGCTTATTTATGTGAAGTAAGACCTTTATCGCTATAATTGTGTTGAAGTTTAAACTCGGTTTGAATAAAAAGTTTCTATTTAGAGATAAATAATATCAAATCCCATAGATATGCCGTAATGTCTTCCAAGCTTGATAAAGGCTAATTAAAAATAGCAATTGTTATGCTCCACTTTTAAAATTTCTTACTTATATTTTATTAAACATCTCCTTAAGGGGCTACCCGGATTTTTAGCGCACTTACTAGCGCCACTTTAGTAAAAAAAACATAACTCGTTAAATAAAAGACCAATCAAAAATCTGGTAGATACGATTGTAGTACAGGTTCTGTAGTTTATTTAGTACGTTTAAATTGTTTCTAAAGTAGTTAACTGTAGTTAGAGTTAGAAAAACTGCTAAATATGGCCACTTTTAGCATTTTTGCTAACTGTAACTGCAGATAACTGTGTTTTATTGAACTTAAACATTGTGTCTAAACCACATAATCAGAGCTACAATCGTATCAACCAGATTTTTGATTGGTCTTTTATTTTACGAGTTATGATTTTTCTAGTAAAGTGGCGCTAGTGTGCGCGGTAAAAATCCGGGTAGCGCCTTAAAGGAGGATCAAAGCCCATGGTCTGATATATATTTTTTTACCTTTTTCTACCCAATCTATTCCCAATTGAACTTTCTGCTTAAATATCGTCTGATTTTTTTCATTCCCTGTGTCCCTATTTCTGGTGCTTTTTCTTTAAGTGTGATAGTATGGTAATGGGGCCATTAAGTGGGCGCTAAAACGGGCGACCTTCAGCGTTACTAGGTCAGAACTTCCGAGGACGATTCAACAGTTGATCGGCCAGAAGATATCTTCGTTAGCGAAATGTGCCGACCGTGAAACTACTGTAGTGTCTGACACTCAGCTGAATACTATAAATAGTTGTTACACAAAATGCGTTTGTGTTTTTTTTGGCTTAAATTGTAGAGGTAAAATGGTCAATCATATATGTTTTTAGATAATATCTATAAAATAAAATAAAAATTATAATGATATTTACTAGTATCATATTATTTTGGCCCTAGTTCTAGTTTTGATTAAATGACTACCACCTAGCTTAGTATGAGAAATTAAGTAAGTTAAAATAATATTTCCGTTCTTCTGTTTTCCTATAAAATTGTATTTATACGAAGATTTATTAATTAAATATATACAAGAAAAAGTAAAACGGGTTCAGCTGTTACATCCCGTTTCTCTATTATTTCAGTTTACTTTAAAAATGTTAATATTTCATACCCAAAATAAATTAAATCCTGGCATCGCGTTCCAAGCAAGTTAATTTAAAACGGACAGTAAAAAATATCAAACAGCACGTGCAATCTGAGTGGAAGAAGAATTCTAAATTTTATAGCTCTGTTGGATAACCAAGGACGGAAACCGACTTAGTAAGGGTAGTGAAAGAAAGAGATAGATAAGTTTTGGGGGTCCTACTTAGGACATTTCGTGGACTTCAGACTAGCAGTCATTTCTTTATTGAAAGTAAAACGTTTCGCGTTTGAACTATTTTTAAATTCACAAAATCAGCGGTGCGATTCTTTTCAGATAATTTTAAAATATTTCAGAATATTATTTACGTTCGTGTTCATATAATAGCAAATTGTTCACTTTTTCGGCTCACAGTTTTCTATGCGGTTACTACCCAATAATTGCGATGTATTTTTTTTGCATATGTTACAATTTAATTGTCATCATCATCATTATCATTGTTGGCCAAAGGACGTCCACTGCAGAACATAGGCCTCCCCCACGTCTTTCCACAGCGACCGATTACTAGCGGTCTGCATCCAGTTTGATCCTGCAATCTTTATAAGGTAGTCTGTCCATCTTGTTGTGGACGTCCTACGCTGCGTCTTTGGTCGAAGGGTCTCCAATCTAGAACTTTCCTGCCCCAACGGCCATTAGTTCTTCGCGCTATGTGCCCTGCCCATTGCCACTTGAGCTTACTGATTCTCAAGGCTATGGCCGTTACTTTAGTTCTCCTACGTATCTCCTCATTTCTGATTCGATCACGTAGAGAAACACCCAGCATAGCCCTCTCCATTGCTCGTTGTGTGACTTTGAGCTTCTTTATAAGGCCCATAGTTAGAGACCATGTTTCGGATCCGTAAGTCATCACTGGTAACACACACTGGTTGAAGACTTTCGTCTTTAGTTCGGAATTTAATTGTGTTATTATCAAAATACCAGACATATCCGTTTACAGGAGTCTGCGTAATTACTTTAAGTCTTTTACAGTAATAAAAATGCTGCGTTTTTGCCACGTGTACGCAGCAAACGTGTTACTGTAGTGTTGGGGTGGTAAATAAAATCTTGTATCTTCGAAATAAGTCTTTTATTTCAATAATTCTTTAGAGAACCGAACACAATTTTGTAATGCAGACGCCATCCTAGTTTTTTTCCAACACTCCTCATATTCCCTTTCATTTACACACATATCATCTATCTCCCTCTTCAATCGTTCCTTTACACGCATAAATAGAAACATCCTACATTACATAGCAAATATTATGTTTCGTGTCAAGCTATTTGCATTACAATATATATATATATATATATATATATATATACAAATATTTATGTTTTTAAATAATAATAAATAATATCAATATAATGCGAAATTGCAATACGCTTTGCTAATCCATTCAAAAGCAGAGCTGTTTAACTGTCAAAGCAACATCGCATTACGCGCCCAGGTGTCGGCAACACGACCGTCTTGTCGAAAACCGTCAAAAACATGGAGTAGAGCTCCAGGATCGTTACGCGGCCCCGAGACACAAATACGGCACGAATTCGCTGCACGGTCAAGGTCACAGAACTAGGCCTCGGCAAGTTTGCGTTTAACGCTGTTTTAATGGCTCCACACTAATGGCACACTAGTCTTCTGTTATAATGATTTGATAACGTAACCCAAGGTTTGTTCAAGGTTCTTTTTTTAATACTTGACTAGTAACATAAAGTTTTGATTTACCATCATTGCAATCTCAATGAGCACTTGTAAAATTACATAAACGACATAAGATAAATGTAGCATATGGACGTAAAACGGAACGCACGAGAGTGACAGGCGTGGAACGGAATGCAGCGAGAACGGAGATTAACGTTTGATTTAAATTTGAATGTGGAATGCAGAAGGTATCTTTATGTATGTGAGTGTGATGAGGACGTGGTTGTAATAATGGTTAAAGAGGGGAAGCAGATATTTTAGTTAGTAGGATAGAATATCCTGTATTGTATTTATTTAATAATAAAGAAGTGTGTTTATCATTATCATTAAAAACGTGTTCCAAAAACCGTTTCGTATGGGATCGAACAGGGTCCGGAAGTATGAAATTCGGCATCCGATACCTCAAAAACTGTACGAGTGAGATAAACTAAACTGCAGGTTACTAAATACAAAGGTCGTTGGATATAAAAGGTGCGATTGTAGCAATCGTATTCATTTGACAGTTCATAACGTACGGTATGATCTGTCAACTGCTTTGTTCTTTGCCGTTTGACAGATCATATCGTACGTTTTGAACTGTCAAATGAATAAATTCCACCTCAGCTCCGTGAACGTTTTTTTTTATTAATATACAATATTTCTTATCTAGTGCTTGTGCTATGAGTAAAACTAATTAAAGGGTTCCCTTAATTTTACGGTGAGTATAGAATGTGATATTATTCAAAAATCTGTCATGTCGTATCCTATCATATTGCCTGGTCGATTTTCTTTTGTTTTAATAATATTCCTTTCTTCGTCTACAATTTTGAGCACTTCTTCGTTTTTAATTCTGTCTAACTTATTTTGGCTTAGAACGAAAAATAGAAGGGAAGAGGGGAAGAGGATGGCCTAGGATAAGCTATTTCGACCAAGTGAAGGAGAAAATTAATGCCATGTCATATCAGGAAGTCAAGAGGATAGCAGCTTTCAGGTGAAAATAATGACGATTCCATCGAAAAATTTGCGGCTCTTAAATTGAAGAAGATGGGAGGTGAGACAAAAACACAATATTATAGTGCATTAAAACACAATAGTACAGTTGTCGACATAAATTACACTTGAAAAGATCAAGTTGTGACAAAACTTCCTCTCGCATGCCTATCACAAATCGGCAAGTGTGTTGAGATTTTCATGATATAATCCTTAATTTTAAGTTTACACGGTGAAAAGCTAATTTTATAAACACTTTCCAGGGCAGGATCCCAAACACAATGGAACTTTTATTGATTTAAGGCTATAGCGTTCACTGTCACGTAACGTGTTAAATTACATTTCCAGTCGTTTTTCAGGAGAAAAGGTTTGTGTTCGAAGCTCGAGCACTGTTTGCCTGCGCACTCGAGTGCACTTTTTAATAATTGTCTTTTGTATTTACCTTCTTTGCGGCAACACTGAATGTCGTTGAAACCGTATTATGCAACATTTAAAAACAACCGTGCTATTCGAGAAATGCAGTTACCTACGATGTTGGTAACTTTGACAGTAAGCTTTGAGAGATAAATTGGAACTACCTAAGACCCCTTACACACTGCGACTTTTAGCATGGTTGCACTCGCGCGTTTTCAAAATGCGCTTCAGCATCGTGACTCACGCAATGAATAGATTTAATTTAGCATTAATGTAGTCGCGCGTGTAAGCATCGGTGCAGTCACCAAAATACAGTACATCTGACAATATCCAGCTAATTTGACAGTAAAGCTGAGCTGCTGACCTATCACAACTGCATCGTAATACGCGCCCAGTATTTTTTATCGATTTCAAATAAATAGAATTATATGATTAATTAAATATACTAAGACAAATTTCTATTTGCGGTTGTTGAAAATGGTAGAGTAATGGTATCGATTCGACCTCGTTGTTAATAAATGTAAAAATCAAAATTGACTATTTTTTTTATATATTTTTGTGTGAGAATTGTAAAGCGGTTATCAGGATACACCTGCCAAGTTTTAACTGTGTCATGTTTAAGTTTCCGAATAAAGTGGCTGTAACATACAAACGAACAGACAGACAGTAACGGTAGTCTTTCGGTTACGGAACCCTAAAAAGGTAGATGTGTGATGATGCGAGTAGCGGTCAAATATTTGCATTTAATAATATGACGCCCATAACCGTTGAAAATAATTGAAGGGAAAGGAAATGATGATAATTATAATTGTTTCCACATTAATCATGTAAAATATTACGTTAAAATATTTCATAATTAAAAGCAGTTCGTTGGAACTATTGATATGTTGAAACTATTAAAAGGGCTTTGCATTCGTTCAATCTAGGCACTCATAGCATAATTTAATTAATTATTACGCATAATATATGCCATAGGAATGCAAATTTGTGCGAATCGTTGTTAAAGCAAATGTTTAATCATATGCGATGAAATATCACTCCAAACTGAATACGTGGAATGATTCTGCATTTGATTTTATAATAGACTTGTCCTTGGAAACAGTCTGTACACGACTAAAAATTTTGTTTATTAATAAAGATGAAAAAAAAGGCGACGGGGCGAACTCGAACTTCTGGCTGATCAGATCAAATGCTCGTGTAGTTGAGTCGTGTACAGTGCTGTCGATTCGAGTCTTGCCAGCACACTGGCAAGATTTCTGTGAGTGTTAAAACTTTTTAAATCCGTTGGATAGCGAAGCGTTATCAATTTCCAAGCTGAAAATATTCTATAATGAATAACTACTTAGCCCACTGTTGAATTGGAGACTGGTAGATAACGCTGATGTCACTTATAAGAACGTGCCCATAAGAGTCCAGAAATTTCACACGGTCAGTCCGATAGCTTGGTAGCTCAATAGGAAGAGCGTTTAGCCAAGTTAGAAATAAGTTGCAGGTTCGAGTCCCGCCCGTGAGCAATTTTTGGTTTCTTATTTAATTTTTAAGAATATAAAATATGACATTTTTGGTGTTAAAACATTCCATAACTATTGTTTTTTTTTTTTTGTAACAAGCTTAGAAATGGTTATTTATTGACCAAATCAAAGAAGAAATAAATAACGAACTCATGATTTTTTAAGAATATCCGCGATACGTTTGCCGATACCAGTTATTTATTCATGAGAGCCACCGCAGTGCCGAGCTCGTTTCTGAGAACAGGACCTACTCTGAAAAACGTTTTTGTCTTTTTAGGCCTATCCCTTATTCACTTAAGGATGTCAGCTTGAGTGAGTGAGACAGCGTGAAATTGACTGGCGCACCAAAGTTTTTACTACAAAAATATAAGCACAAATTGCGGCTGTGATTTATAACTGATCAAAGTGCATCCGATTTAGCATTTGTCACTCTGAAGTCTGAATGCCTGCTGCAGTAACGAGACTTGCTGCTGTCCAAACATGGTACGAACTGCTCTTACTAAGAAACCGCAGGACGCATCGAGTGTGACATAGCCTTGATTACATTGGGGATTATTGGGCAGTGTGTTGGTGTTCTCCCCCCTCCCGCATTTGGGCGATGTGTACGTCGAGACACTTGGAAGGTGTAAATTGTACTTTTATTTTCTAACCAGCCAGTATCCTCTCTTCGTTGCCTTAAGTATACGCTTTCGTTAACGAAAAAAAGTAAAATAAACTTAAAAGGTCGGTTTTAAGTTTATTTTACTTTTTTTTTCTCTGTGGTGATCGATTCCTAGTCGGGTCAATGTGGATATCACGGTCACGGATCTGGTGATGTGGTACGTGGTTTCTGATTTCCATAATATAAGTGCATTAGCTACTTGATTGGGAGCAGATTGTATTTGATTGGTGTTTAATGTTATTTATTTGTGCATCTTGCAAAGTATGACCTTAGGCCTGGTGGCGTGACCGATAGTTAACTCAGAATGGTCAAATGTCTTAATATATATTATGCATTTGTGTTTTGATTTCAAGAATCCTTAACCAAAAGTCAGGATGGCAATTTTAATGACTATTTGTCATTAAAATTTGTACTAGTTGGGCAACGTACATGATATTTGCATCAGTTACGCTTCGAATTTAATTGGTGTGCGTTGCAGCATGGAGTTCTATATAAAGAATACTGAACACCCCGAGCTGATACAATTTTGTTTCCCCTACGCGTTGTTAGCTTTGCGTCGTCCTCAAGAGTCAAAGCGAATTGAATTCGTTTGGGACCGAAAGGCAAACTTGCAGCATTGTCGAAAATAGTTTATTCTATTGCCATATAGTGAATTAGTAAGTCCGGCACATAAATATAACAATAATTTGAAATGCGTGAAATCATGGTCAAAATTCTACTCAAACATTGTCAAACGTATGGCTACAATCGTAGGACGGATTTTCTTTGTTTTATTGGTTAGCGGAGAATCGATATTGAATTGTTTTTTAAAAAATTTGGATCAATATTTCATTATGTTTGACTGTTTGCTTGTTTGACTTCACAAAGAGTCTATTCGTTTATTGTTCCTTGCAACGTATTCAATGCCTGAATTTTGAGTTTACACTCTACCGGACGAATATATTGAACGGATTAAAACTCAGAATTTTTATTGCCACACGATATCAATTCCAAACAGAGAGATTTTTCACGCCCAGCACGAATCAAATAGTACATTTTTTTTTAAAAAAAAAGGAGGCACTTCAGTCTATAGTCAACTGTTGTCAAGTAAAAATCAATTACCAGCAAAATAATTTATCACCTTATGTATTGCATGATACATCATTATCGGCAAGGGATTTCTGAATTTAACTAAAATCAGACTGGATCCATAGCTTGTTAGTAGTACACGAAATCTTTAAAACTAGTGTTAGTTTAAACTTAACCCTTCTCATGGCTTTTCGCAGCGACCGGTTGCAATTCGGTCCAAGTGGTCTACATCTTGTGTTATCCTGCACAAATGTCGTTTGTCTATCTTGTCGGTGGGCGTTACATTATGATAGAGTTAAAGAAATAAATATTGTTTTATTGCACAAGTAAGGACACAAGAAACAATATCATTACAGACAAAACATTTGTACAATATTGGCGGTCTTAGCGCTGGAAGCGATCTCTTCCCGAGAGCCATTGGGTAGAAAAAACAACATTTATTAGTGAGGTGAGAACGCGGTGTGCAAAAATATAGCTAATATTTTAGTATTACACTTTAAAGATAGTTACATCATAAAAGTAAGAATAAAATATACATATAACAAATACACGTTACATCACAAAAACAATAAACAAGTGAATAAATACATAACAAATTAATAAATACATACGAGTATAATATTCGTACATAATATAATAGACCTATTACAGAAAAATACCGTCAGTTTTTTTAAAGCGAAAGGAATACGCTTTGAAACCAGCTTTAAACAACAAGGGTCTGGGATTGTCGGATATGCAGTGATAGAGAATTCCACAGTCGAACGGACTGAACAGTAAAGGACTGAGAGGTGCATTGGGAGAAGGAATAGTTTAATTTATATTTATTAAAACAATATAGAAACATTTATGTTCTTTAACAAAGAGGTGCTACATGTTACATTCAAGGCACATAACGCAGTATGCTCTTAGAAAATTGTACAGTAGTAATTAGAATTTATAATTTTTTTTTATATATTTTTTTTTACTAAGAATAGTTTCCCTAGCCGACTTTGACTACGGTAGCCAGTCACAATGACTAACCGACTGCGCAGGACATATTATAGTGCACAAGTGTGTGCGCAAACACAGGTGCACTCTCTATTCCTCTCACTCTCATAGCCCGATGTGACAGAAACCTGATACGAACGGATGGATCAATGGAAGTTTACGTGCTTTTCCGAGGCACGGGGGTGAAACATCGCCAACTTCCAAACTCAGTGCTACCTTAAGAATTTCTAAACAGAAAAATCTAGGTTTATATTTTTGACCCGACCCGGGGATCAAGCCCAGGAACTCTGGCATACCTGTCTCTTTAAAGTACGATCCTCTAACCGCTACGCCACCGAGACAGTAATGAACATTTTACATATAATTATTTAATTATTACTATAGTATCCTGCAATCACTCTAAAAATTCGACGATCGCATCGCATAATTTAAAAAAAACCGGCCAAGTGCGAGTCGGACTCGCGCACTGAGGGTTCCGTGCCAACTTTAACTGAATTAGGGAATCCATTTACTTCTACTTAGTAAAATACCACAATATTTTGTTGACTACAAATATAACTTTGTTTTTCATAGTGTTTGTATGAAGTACAAAGTTATGTTTGCGGTTGTTGAAAATGTGCTATATCTTCAAAACTACTTGTTCGATCCTGTCCGAACCAATTTTCGTTGAAAGTATTTATTAAGATCTACATCATATATTTTTCCTAAAGTTTACACTTGCTTGGTTTAGAAATTAGATGGGGGGGGGGGAGACGCCCATTTTTCCACTTTGGAAGCGTCTAGCTATGAAACATTTGACTTTAAAATAAAATGGTTTTAAAAACCTCTATGTTATTTTAAAATACCTATCCATAGACCCCACACGCATAGGTTTGACAAAAAAAATTTTTTTTTGGTTTTAGTTTCATGTATGAGAGCCCCCCCCCCCCCCTTAACTGTCCTTATTTTTTTTTATGAGAATCGGTAAGCGGTTAACAAGATACATCTTCCTACCAAATATCAATTGTGTAATGCTTAAAGTTACAGAATAAAATGGGTATGACATACGGACGGACAGACAGACAGACAGACAGACAGACAGACAGACAGACAGACAGACTTGACGAAACTATAAGGGTTCCGTTTTTTGCCATTCGGCTACGGAACCCTAAAAAAGCCATCTTTGATTGATCTTTCTAATTATTTTTACTCAATTTTATTTTTAATAGAGGTAAACAGTAAAAAGGCTTCAGTTGATCATAGAAAAGTATTACGTCACGGTTTGAAATCGTTTTAATACAAAAGTTGCGTTGCGACAAATAATAAAAAGTACGACAACGATAGGTGGTGGCAACGAGCCTATTACTAGTGACCCGTATTTTTTTGTTAAGATCTTCAAAACCTACCAAAAAAGTTGTTGATTACATTGAAGTTCCGTTTCACCATCTAAAAAGCATTTCGCGTGTCCAGCACGCTATTTCCAACTGAAAATTGAGCTTTTTTTATACCGTGCTCATTATGGCAAAGCAAAAGTAATTTTCGAAGCTAGTTTGAGTTGAGCCAGTAACTAAATTAATAACATAACATAGGTGATCAAGTAAGGAATCAAAATACATGGAGACGCATACGACACACTTTTTATTTCACTATGAAATGACGAACTTTGAATTTTTTAATGCAATACTAGCGATTTCGGCGAACTTTGTTTTATGAGCATCAATGGTCTGTTAGTTATTATCCAATATTTTGTAATCGTTTAAACATTTACAGTACTTCCTCAAATATTTCAATGATATATATTTTTGTGATATAGATATATATTATTTTTGTGATCGAGGTTAAGAGTCAAGATTGAAATACCAATTGCGAACAAACGCTTAATAATACAACTTCTTAAATTAAGTTGTTCTACTTTAAGAAGTGTTTTCTGACTACTTCGGACCCTGTTTCCACTTCGGCAGCGCTTTTTGATTGGTTGCCGGGTTTTGTTCCTTTCCAGAAGGTACCAATAGCGGTCCGTTTCACAGGTAGCAGTATTTATGTTGTCAATTATTTCCCTCGTATAGTCACTGAATAATTCAAAATTTTCACAGGAGTTTGTTTTTGGAAATATTTCGCAATAAGTTTTGATTTGCTTGTGCTTTGGGTGTGAAAAGTGCCACTAAGTTCTTGTAATAAATTTCAATCAATTTATCTAATTAATTAATCAATTTATCTTAAATAACCTTAACTGTACATGCGTTGTATTCATATGTACAGTATGAATAGATTGACAAAGTTTGTTTTCATTGAAACTATTTTTAGAATTTAAGAACTTTTTGTAGCATCCAGTTACACGTGGCTTAATTCTCATTGTTGTCTTTTTTTGTTATTTTAATGCAAAAACAAACGTTTTGAATTTATTTTAACTTTAGTTGTTGTAAAACCAATTAATAGTAAAAGTTATTTGTACATTTAATAATACTGTAAAAGTAATTCTTGTAGAAAGGTTTGTCCTGTAAACTTCTAGTAAATTAATATACCAATATATAAACCAATATGGTTGGCACTTTCATTTCCATATGCCACTTGTATATAAGCCACTTGTATACCTGTAAATATAATGGATGGTCTCGCCTGATTTGATATCCGATAGTGTACAATGGCGGCGGACACAATGCGAAACCATTTGCAAACTCTGGACAGCCGAATAGCGTTTTCTATCTGGTCCAGACGTGAGCACACAAGAGAGAAGTATATCAGTAGATCCAGCAAATTCTACTTTTTAAATTTTACGAAATATAAACTTACCTATTCAAAAACGAAATCATTTACTTGCGGCAAGGAGGTTATGATGCTAGCTGCGTTGCCACGTCGGATAAGGGTAGCGTGACGGGCTAGGCGCCTTAGCACTTTGCTGGCAAAAAAGGCAATGGAGACCAAATTTAATATATTTTTTCAGTTTTTTATGTTGAATGATTTAGTTTCATTTTTTTCTTGTTTTTTATCATGTTATTAATAAAGTTAATCTATTGTAAATTTACGCATGAGATTTTCTCTTTAGATTTTACAAACGCCTTAGTTCGCGAGCATCGAAATAGTTGGGCAGCCGTAGGGATGATTGATGTTCATCAATGATGAAACATCGATGTGTTGACTTCAATATTATTGATACATCGATGTTTTATGAATAATATATCAAAACGTCATTTTTTCTTTAAGACCCTATCATCTCCTGTACCTGAGAAAAGCTCATTTTTACAGAGTGTGCCAAAAACTAAAGGTAATGCTTTTTTTTCTTTACCTTTCAACAAACAACATTAAACAAGAACAATGATAGTACAAAACAATGACATCAACAATAATCAACATTCCATAACATTTTTGTATTTAAACAAAAAACAGCGATGTAAACATTGATGTTTTTTAATCGATATTAATTGAACATCGATACTTTTGCTACGGTGTTAACATCGTTGTTTTTCATTTATCGATAATCCTTACCGAAGCATCGTTTCTTGTGCGTAGCTATCGCGGAGCTCTCTTCATAAGTATGGCAGACTAATAATAGACAGCCTCTTTCAATTTTGTTCATCATCGTTGGTTTTGTGCCTGTGCTAAGAACCATACTATACGCGTTATCAGTTATCATCAGACCACCGCTTGGGTAGTTGTTTTTACCTCTTTAGTCACCATTAAAGGACTCTTTATGACCAGAATACAGTGTAGTAATAGTAATATTGGACACCAATCAAATACATTGCTCTGATCCCAAAGTAAGTAGTTTTTAAAGTCAGTTAAAAAGTTTTAAAGTAAGTTTTTTAAGTCAAACTCTTGATCGTTCTCTCCGTTCCTCTGACAACCTTCGGCTAGGTACGCAGGCTCACCGCTCCTCGTGTGTTTCAAAGTCATTTACAGTGACAGCTACACGACTCTGGAACTCTCTTCCCCTAGATATAAGGAAGACTGATTCGAGGTTATCCTTCAAGAATAAAGTTCGCACATTTCTGAAAGAGTGAATAATTGCATAGTAATATTGTTATTATATGTATGTATTATTGCTTTATTTATGCTTATGTACGTATAATTATATATATATATATATATATATATATATATATATATATATATATATGTATATATATATATATATATATATATATATATATATATATATATAATATGTTTCAAGTTATAGTTACTATTTAAATGTAGGTTTATCTATTTATATAATACATTATAATATGAATATTTATTATTATAGGATAAAATGATAATTGTTACTATGTTCCTTTTTTCTTTAGAAGCTTTTCACTGCACCCGTTGACACCTTTCTGCATGACCTAAAGGTTTGACTGGTAGAGAATGCTTTTAGCATTAAGTCCACCTTTGTACACTAAATTTGTGCAATAAAGTCTTTAAATAAATAAATAAATAAAAATAAATAAGTAGCTAATGTTAAGGAAATCAGACACAACGGTGGCAACACAACACCCAGACCCGAGACGATATAGTTTTTTTTATTTTCTATATTGACATGACTAGGAAGCGAACCCGGGACCTCGGAGCGGCGACGCCTTAAAACCAGTCAGCTTAGCCACTACACCATGGAAGTCATCAAAAATAGTAGACACTGCTTATAAGTTACTTTGTGGTCAGACGTGCATACAGAGAGTAGTCCCGTGTTCTTTAATTTTCTCGAGAAGTTATTTACGAGGCTTAGAAAAGATCGAACTCATTCTAAGACGGACTTTTTACACTGTATGGAATAGGCTTATGGTGAGCAGGAGTTACATGTACAGCAAATACAAGTAAGCTTCCCAGGTTTCTAGCAGCTTTTTTAAATAAGCTACTCAAAGTGTGTTCCGTGGAACCCTGGGGTTCCGTGATACCCTGTAAGGGTTCTAAAAGAATTTAGACAAAAAACAAAACAGCTCCCTCTCTCTCTATCTCTCTCTCTCTCTCTCTCTTTCTCTGGCCAACCATTCTGACGCGATTTTACTATGCCGCTTCGGTCGATGCCTACTTGTGTTTTTCATTATCTTCTATTATTATTCCTGTAGGTACTTTTATTATGATTATTAAAAAATATTACACTTTTTAAAACTGTGTTTCTCCTTCAATTATACCGCTTTCTGAATGGGTTCCGTCACCAAAAAAAATCGAGAACCGTTGGGCTAGCTGAACCTTTTACGTGGCCGAAATGTAAATTTTGTTATAATAGTTCAAGATTTTTCTGCTATAAGAGTATGATTTTAGTCGTCAACCCTAATGAGAGGCCTTATGGACGACTTGATAACATCTGAAAGCAAGGTTAGTCACTTGCCTTGTAAACACCCCTCAACCAATCCGCATAGAGCTCGCTTGATGGGTAGTTCAAACTATTTTATAGTTGAGGTAGGGCCTTTGCCCGGCAGTGGGACGTTACAGGCTTATACTTAACGTTTATATTTAAATCACCGGTAGGTAAAGTAACAAAAAATATGTCACACACAATTTCACTGTGAATTTGGCTTTGACAAAATCCTATACAGCTAAGAATTGTTATGAAACTGCCAAAAGCTGTTATTTAAACACTTACGCAAATCGCCTGGCAACCTATAAGACTGAGTCAGTGAAATAGTGAAGTCTGAAACGCATGCCAAGGCTTTTCGAAACTACTCTATTAAATTATTGAACGATCAACAGGTTTTAGGAGTGTCAATTTGTAAGGGCTTTACTTTTTGTGAAATGCAACCTGTTTCATTTTTATAAGTACGTTATACTAATTATGCAATTATGGCTTTGCATGGAAAGATTGGATTTTCGGTGCACATTTCCATTTTACTATTGCATTTCCACAGGTTAGTTTTTGGATTAAAGATATTATATGGTCTAATAATTATATCTCTATTAAAGGAGTATTAGCATAACTGTGACACGTCAAATAAAATAAAGAACTATAATTCATGGGTTTGTTTTAAAGTGGACGAGTAAAAAAAACAGTAATAATTTATTGTACTCAGTCCTCACTTTTTGTGCAACTGAACACAATATAGGCAAAAAAACAATCAAACTTTTTATAAAACAGTTCTTATGTACAGACGTTTTTTAACCGACTTCAAAAAAGGAGGAGGTTATCAATTCGACTGTATGTTTTTTTAATTTTTTTTTGTATGTTTGTTACCTCATATCTAAGTCGTTGGTCGACCGATTCGAAATTTTTTTTTCGCCTACTTAGAGGGTCGATCGGTTGTCGATTTGGGATCTGAAGATGGGATCTTGGTGTAATCGAGAGAAACCCTCAAATTTTAAAGGCACGTATAGAGTTGTTTTACTAAAATTTAACGCTTAGGAGTTCAGTAATTATACTGACAGAACATATGATAGGTAGTTTGTAGCTTCTTAAGGAACAGAGTCAGGAGGTGCAACTTCCCCTCCCCCCCCCCTCTTGTAATCTCTAAAAATGGAGAAATAAAACTTTAAAAAAGTAAAAACCGACTTCAAAACCAAAATGCACTTAAAAGTTTTAAATAAACTCTTGAACATTGAAAGGAAAGGAATCCATTTTAGGGAAACAATTTCTTTTTGGAGTCGGTGCCATCACTTTAAAAATTCAGCCTCACCTGTCGCAGCACCAACTCCAAAAAGAAATTGTTTCCCTAAAATGGATTCCTTTCCTTTCAATGTTCAAGAGTTTATTTAAAACTTTTAAGAGCATTTTGGTTTTGAAGTCGGTTTTTTTAAGTAGGTACTTATGTTATTATAACCTGCACCGCGAAGCGTGGAATTTTGTTTTCATGTATTGTAAGCAAATACTTGTGATCTGTACCAATCGAAGCAATGATAAATTATTTCATATTTCATTATACCTTGCAGGTTTCAAATCGTAAAAAGTTTAACCAAAAAATGCTTTGAAATATTTTTTATTATCTTTCATACTTGTGTCCCTAAGTGTACGATTATACAGGGAAATGAACAAATATTGAACCTTTTATTTTCATGTCATTTTATTTTGTAACTTAAATATAGATTATGATGCTGATTGTCAGAAATACTAACACATGTAGTTTACTAAAAATAAATATCAGACTGTCATATTGATGTTTACAATAATAGAGTCGAAAAAAGTACAGTTTAAAATCAGTATTCGCAAAAAGTTTATCAAAGTAATTGTAACACACATTATTGTGGTAAAAAAATCAACGTTTTCATTCCATCAACTTGTGTCCGTAGCAAAGTCATGTGGCAACTACTACGGTGCTACGAAACCGACTACGAGCTACGACCGCCGACGCTAAAATCTTAGAACAAATAGTCAAATGTATTTTTACTTACGCAAAGACGCGTGAAAGCTACGTGTTCCTTTTTCGATCTCGGCCAATACTCCGAAACGAGACCTGCCCGCCGTAAATACTTTATTTAGCAACAACGTTACGCAATGCGTAACCCCACCGTCTGGCACTGTAGACGTGATCGTGACCTTGAAGGCGGTTAAAAACACCCGCATTTCGGAGTAATAAGAATAGTTTGACCAAATAATATAAAGGACAATAGCGGGCGGGCGTCCTTACCGGCAGGTGGAGCGGGGGGTGGGGTGGTGGCTCCATCCTCGACAAGCCTCCGCACTCGCGCGGCCGGAGCAGTCGCGGATACTCGTCGCGTCGCGCTGCCACCACGTTACGTAACGCTATTTACGCCGACATCTGTTGAGTGCACGCTTACACCGCTGACCATCCAGCGCACGCCATGATAACATCCGCGAGAGATAACGATACCGTCACCATGGGAACCATCACCTATCCCGACGGCACGTAATCATGTAACCCGAACGCGACCATACCATCAAAACATTATACTGCCAACTTTTTACTGCCAACCATTCCTGCCAGTTATTTAAGCTATACGACGAGTAGTTATCGCTTGTTGCTTCGCGCCACGCGAAGAATAATCGGATGTATGGACACTGCTATTGCTGAGTTCACCGCCGTAGCCGCTTTACGATAAGCTTAACACTGCCGAGATATGCCCTCCACTAGCGTAAGTTAGGTTACGAAACGCGAGTTCGTTTTCGGTTCGGTAGTTGCCAGTCAAGCAGCCGGCGAAGAAGTTCGGTTGAGACCGCGTTGTCCTTGCCAAGATTCGCGACAACATCAATTGGTGGGTCTTGTGGTGGCGTCAACGCCATCTTCGGATGGGCGCACCGCAGACCCCAAAAACGATTGAGGAAGATGACTGCGTGCCACGGCTGGCCGTAGTGGAGGAGGTGCAAGAGCAAGACCGCAAGCTGGAGCGCCGTCGAGCCGGCACGGGCCCGCGCCGCCGCGGCCTGGAGAACGAGCTGGAGGGCGAGCGCCGGCGGCCTCGGCGAAAGCCACGCAAGAGGTGAGTCACCAACACCTCACACACAAAACACCAACAACAGACACCCCGCTCTCCTCCGCCTCTCGTTCGGACAGATGGCACAAACAGATGACGCGAGCGCTATTTGTTTTCTCTAAGTTTGGAAGTTTTGCAACTGTCTTTTGTTTTCATCTAAAGACGCGGTCACGTGCGCTGCAATATGGACGGAATCCATCATTTCTCTTTGATCGTCATTTCGGGCGCGCTATTTATTTGTTTTGCCTTGACCGTGTGAGTTGATCGGTTGATTGTTTACATTAGTTTTTGAAACGCTCTCGCTGTTCGCATTGATTAAGTCATTATTATTTGTGCCACCTATTCATTTGAAGCGTACGATTAGTGAGTTGCGAGTATCAAGCTCCAACTTTCTTTGACACCTCGGTGAGCGTGGACATGGTTCCAAATTTAAAACTAACGCCAGAGTTCGCTTTTGCTCCGTCGCGATTTCCGCCGGAGTGTGTACACTCCCGTAATTTTATTTGTTCGTCGCGGTCGCTGCGTGTGAAAGGGCTTTTTCTGTAACCAATTTAGTTCTGCGGGCATTTCGACATTGAACGTAAAAACGTACAGTTTCACCTTGAAATGGTACAGTTTGCGAACAGTTGCCGCATCGAGCTAACGATCGATCCTGTTGGGGTCTCATTATATCCACACCTAGGTTGTTCCCGGGTTTTTTTATGAGGTACCGAGTGTATCGGCGAAGCGATCGTGTCTCTGACGGCACGCAACTCGTGCGTTTCACTCCGCCCATTTAAACAGTTTCGTCGCGAGCTTTTTGACCACTTACTGTTTTTACTATGATTTGAGGTTGGGTTTGATTATGACTCACCAGTACGTTATACCTTATTTTATTTGGAATAACTCAAAAAAGTTCCGAGATTTGAAACCATGAATTATTCTATTAATGACGTTAACTTTCGCACATTTTTTTTAAAAAAATATCAGGGAAAATCTCTGGCAATCTTTTGCTAAAAAAAATTGCGAAAGACGCCACATACATATTTTTATATACCTAGCTCAAGTTAAATTATTTTATACAGATGACGGCAAATGTATCATGTTAGATACTTTTTGTCTTAGGTAAAAAACTGATTTTCGTAACACGGTTTCTTATTTATTTTTGTATCTAAAATCTGGAGGCCGATTCTCGCGGCAATCGAACTTTTTTCGTGTGGTGATTCGATTGCGAGTTTAACCGTTTTACCTAAAAAATCAAGTAAAATATCTGCACATAAAAAAACTATAGCACGATCATGACCCAGAGAAATCAAAAACAATTTTTTCTTCGACAAAGAAAATTCGATCGGTGAACTTTTTTTTGTATACGAATTGTGCGAGAATTGCCCTTCCGATTTATGGAAAAGAATAAACTGAAACACTAGGTATTTTTAGTCAGGCTTAGTTGGTCTTCAAAAAATTAATCAAATCCATACACAAGGTAAAATGGCTGGACAGAACTTGCGATAACTATAATTTCCTTCAGGTTAAATTAGTCAGCGCTTTCGTTTAACATGACTGAACGATGATTACTTTGATAATATTGTGCAAACTATTGCGACGTTAAAAAAGGTTATCGCTAACCAACCTATTTTATTTTCTTATTTTAACCTCTTTACGTTTAACGACTTTTTATTTTATACTCAATACTCGTCTCAGTTGGGCCGAGTTGGTGAATAACCCTATAAAGTTAGTACTGGACGATAATAAAGAGACAGAGTTATGTAAGCAATTTTATCAGACGCGTGGGCCGTAAAATATCGGGGATATGCCCTTGAGACTGTGCAGTGTCAAGGCCAAAGGGATCATAAGGGCCAGTACTCACAGTGTGAGACTCTGTCCCAGGCAGATTTGCCGGTCCCAGCTGAACAAGATAAAAATCTGAGAGAGTCGAATTTACATCTTTCACTCACTAAATAGCAACCCTAAAATAGATAGAAGTGAAAGTTAAACTATCATTTTTTGCTTGATTTTTTACCAGCAGGCAACCTAGACGTTGAATGAGCCTATCAATTTATAAATAACGCAGTATGTTTACAGTGTTCAAAAATAAAATCGAAATTGATATCGAAAATTTGATAGGGGGTCCATTCCAAAACTCTACCATACTTCAGTGGATTGTTTTTACTTCACCAAAAAATACCTAACTCTTGAAATTTATTTACGATTGTCACGCCGTGCTCGTGCAGGAGCTCGTTTTATGTGTTATTTTATAGAAAAAGGTGTGGCGTAACCAATACTAAAAACGCTATTAAATGATCCGTTTTTTATTTGCTTAAAGGTTTTTTTTACAGTGATTTTGCGAAAATGGGCAGTTATAAAAAAGTACTTAAAATAGACCATTGACATACTTTTCTTAAAATTAATCAAAGTATTTGAATTATCTATAAGTTAATGAAGCAATCACTTCAGGCGAATACTTCAAGAGTTATTATTAACGATTACAATACGATAACCCCTTTAAGGGATATTTTCCTCGTATTCATCTTAGATTTTCCCTTAAAGTTATATAACAATATGCCTGGACACACTATAATGTATATTATAAGAGAACGTATTCAGAATAAAATAATGCTTAATCAAATATTAAGCATTTTTCTATTTCATGTTGGTTATCTGTTTCAAAAAGCGAATACTGTTTGTATGAAAATTTTTACTGCTTTGTGTTCAAAGCTTTAGAGGATTTTCTTCATAGCTTCATTAACTTAACTGAGGGTAGAATCGTCTATAACTAGTCTCTAAAGTGGCATTGACTAGAAAGTTCATCTCCAAGCTACATAAAAACTGTTAGTTATGAAAAATTCTTTACAAGGCAATAAAATAGTAGGCAATTTTGAAATTAAGCTTTTTGTTGTTTTAAGCTACGTTTTTATTTATTTATTTAAAAAGTCACAATTATTATTATCTAGCACGCATCAATATTAACTATAAAATATATTTCCTGGATGTGCTGTGGTAAAAAAATACAATGAATTCATTTATGTTTAAATTAGATCGAATATCTCACCGTAGCTCATCATACCTATACATACTAACAACTTGAATGTTACTCATTTGGCATAATTTTCTTTTTTCCTTTGTGGCAACACAATAGGGCTACAAAAGACCTGATTATAAAGCTGAGTACACAAAGCCACTAATGCCGCTACAGTTGATTGAGATCGCGTGGTCGATTCTCGAATTACCCTAGGGTTTAATAAACCTTAACGCTGATAAAGTGTCGAATGTATTGCATGCCAGCTTGAGTCTCAAATATCTCATGTAAATGAGCGTACGTAAGCTAAGTTTTTTTGGAAACAAGAGGCACTGATAAATATTAGATTTTAAAATTGAAGTAAGAATTGGAATCATTTACTTACGAACAATCAAAACAACAACTTATGCTTCATTAATAGGTAGGTGTAATTTTTATCTCAAGGGTAAGTTTAATACCTTGCTATTCTTTTGCAATATATCTAAGTTAAAAACATATGGATCAAGTTGCATTTATCTTCATTTTAATTATACTTTATGCCACAACCAAAATTAGCACAAAGTTAGACTTAACGCCATATGGCTTCTCTATCAGTCATATTTTTTTGCTAAGCAGAAACATTGTAGGTGGTGAAATTAAATCTTGTATGAAACTCGTCCCAAAGGAGACCGGTTTGAGAATCACCCACCTTCGATTCAGTGCATTTATGTCTTCCGTTCAGAATCACACATTTTAACAGGCTGCGATTTGTTTTAACACTGTCCACTCTAAAGATCTTAACAGGATTTCCCGCAAGCTCTTGAAGGTTTATTTAACAAAGCCATATTCCCACTTTATACATTAGACTGCAATTAGCATGAAACTGTTGTATTTAATTACTTTAACCACGCTCTTAGCTTGAAGAAGCTTTATAGACATTGGTATATTTTTACAAAGGCAGCAATGTACAAATTATGTATTTTGAGAAACGTGATCTGCGTTTGTTCTATCTTAGTACGATGCACCTCCTAAAATACGGCGTGACTGTTCGAACCTAACTAACATGCACAAAATAATTTCCTTTTTAGAAATAAAGACAAAAAGGAGAACATATGTATTTTGTTCGTAACCCATGTTCTAAATATTTTTTACAAAACAGTAAATAAACGCTCGTTTTCTCTGAAAACGATTTTACCAATGTCAGATAGGAATTATTCTACTGAATAACTATAAAATGACTGATTTTAAAGTGACATTTAAGTATATGAATGCTGACAAATAGGTGACGTTTTTAAATTAGGCGTTTTGTGTTGTATTCGACAAATATTTCTTATCTTACTTTGATAAAATCGATGTGTTTTTTTTTTCGCTTGGAAAAATATTTTTTGTAATATTTTTAACATTGATTACATATATTGTTCTGATCCTAAAGTAATATCCTTTGGAAAATAAATATAAATATAAAGTGAATAGCTAATGTACTTGTGTTATGGAAATCAGAAACGATGGTGGTACCTCAACACCCAGACCCGAGACAATATCGCAAGTTCTGATTTCTACATTGACCCGACCGGGAAAAGGAGCGGCGCATCGCCTCGTAACATAGCGTGCTTAGGCACTACACCAAGGAGGTCGTCAAATATATAGCAGGTTAGGGCGCAGAAATAATAAGGTCTACGGTATAATACCACGTAAATAATATGCATCGCCTTAGTTCAGGCTTTAAACATTACAGCTTCCAAAATCCTCTGCCATTTACACGAAAGAGAGGATGCTTACATGTACAAATTGTTTCTTGATGACATGCGGTACGGACAACGGACTGATAAAGCCACAGAATTATTACCTAACACAATAGCGCAATAACTTGAAAGCCAAACTTTTGACTAAAATCTCACCTGACGGTACAGATCGAAGGTAGACCGTGACTGTTTTTTTAACGCCCAACCTGAAGTGCTTAAGACATACTTAAAAGCCGTTTGATTTAGTAAACTCCAATGAATAACGGCTACTAATAATAATAATCTGGCCCCACACGAATGACAGTGCATCAATCTTTCTTTAAATTTTACATTCAAACACTTAAGTTTTAACTCCAGCCATGCAAGGATTGCAATTAAATCACGATTGCCATGAAGTTATATAATTCCTCCGGACATCTGCCGGACAGTCCATGATGGCCACCGCTTAAGACGCGAACACATAATCTAAGGCCAGATTACAATGGAAATACTGGTATATCGACTATCGATATAGTTAACGATTAACACATTTCGATGTTATCTTGAACAATAAAATAGTTACTCAATCTATGTAAAATGCCAGGCAATCAACTAAATACGTTCAAAGTAAGCCTTCGTAAAAAGCACGTTTCTATTATTTTTAAGCAGGCATACTTTGTAAAGGTTGACTTTTTTAAATGGTTACTTTGTGAAGCAAATCTACCCACCCGGCTAGGGAACAGCACCAACGAGGCGTCAACCATACGGAAGCACGTAAAGAGAACAGCAACGCCTCGAATGGGATCGGCACCGGATAGCAAACGCCTCGCCTCGGATCGTGTTTGCTACAACTTATGACAGTTATTTTGTGAATGACAGCCCGTTTGACAGGGTGGACGGATAGTCGTCAACCAGCGGGCGACGTGCCGTTAGCGGTTACAACGCATGCGCCGCTGGTCGAGAGTAGGTCCCGATTTGATCTCGATTCGAGGTGGTGCCGTTACGAAGATAGATGTGCGTTGAAGTATGGTGTTTCATACAAAGAATACTGAACGCCTCGAGTTGATACGGTGCTGTCACCGTGACGGGTTGATTACTAGGCTTCGACCTTTAGTCTGATCATTTCGGTTTAGCATACCCTTGACACGCTCATACAAATTCTTATTTTCAATAAACGTCACTTTATGGACTCTCCCAAACGTTTTAATAGAAGTGCCTGTTGAGTAGTGTTGTAAAATGACTATATCTGACCAGTCACATACGTCAGAACTCGTATATGACCGGTCAAATACGATATGTGTCGTTATATGAATAAGTTACGATTACTTATTAAGACATTTTATTATATTTCCTGACAAACATTGTCATCTACCATTCAGAATTAAGAAAGCTCCAGATTCAGCCAACAGATAATACATATTAAAGAACTTGTATAATATTAAACCAAACTTTATATAGTGTGTTTGTAAGGTTAAAATAAGATTTAAAAGAACGGAGTTTAACAGAACTGCGCGATAATCGAAAAAAGGAACAATAGTATATAACTAAAATCGTTATGACTTAATATGTCCATTTATGATAGTAAATGACCAGTTTTGACCAATTTGACCGTAAATGACTATGAGTCAAATTCAGTCATTTTCAACACCAACACTACAGCGGAGAAACTGACAAATTTTTAAACAAGACGTTTATCACGTCGTTAAAATTCGTATTAAAACTAGACTCGTGTGCTGCACTGCGCCTTACAACGTTTACATATTACAATATTGCAGAACTTCAGAGGATGAGGAACCTCATAAGTTGTTTTATTACGTCTTCTTTAGAGATATAAGTTCTGATCTAGATAAGATCTACAAAAAAATAATTGTTCCGGCGATTCTTCTCAGCACTTGCCAAATTGTCTGTGTCTTGTCTCGAAGCGCTAGTAGGGCACAAAAGATAAAGAGACGTGTTCTAGCTCATAAGGGCTATAATTGATTGATATTACACTAATTATTGACGATCATAAGTGACATTTTGTGTCCGAAATTGAATAAATTATTTTTGACTATGACTTAACTTTGATTAAACCGCTTTCAAAAAGATGACATAGATAAAAAGCTTAAAATTACTCATTTGCCCTCTACCTAAGAGAAAAAAAATGATTTTCTTTTTTTAATACTCTTTATTTCATGATTTTTATTTATTTACTCATATCTCAAAAAACTACTGGACCTAAATTGATGTAATTTACACTGGACCTTTAGTAAAAATACACACAACAAACTGAATTATCTCGTTTTGACTTCTTGTTTTCGGGACAGCTGTGGAAAAACATACAAAGATTACAATCGTACATTTACTTACGAAGTTAAACACACGTGTTTGGTAGCCTTTACAGATCAAATTTCTCAAATATTATCAAATACCAACAATATCACATTCATACATATCGAATTGATTACTTCCTTGTTTTGAAGTCGGTTAAACTATAATGTGCATAAAACGGATTAATAGAACTCAAGAAAACTATGAAGTTTAAAAAAAAAACTGCCATGGTATTCACTGCAAGTAATTCAACCATCATTGGTTTGATCTTGTTAAAAGAACACGTCTCTACAAATGCCACACAATTATTCTCAAGGCTTGCGTAATCATTTTCTTAAATTCATCGTGTTACTGAAAAGTTATTTCCTTATGATTTTGTAAGGCCAAGGCCAAGATGTTTTATGATAGAGCATTGTGATTTTGTGGAATGAAAGAAACACAATATATCTTTTGATGTTTTAAAGTATTTATTTGCCTTTATCCTTCCTAGTAGCAAACTATTATCTTTACGAAAATATAGGTGGTCATTTTTTGATATCGGAACTGAAATGTTTTTTTGAAATAACCATAACAACTTATACAAAAGTGATAGTCAACAAATTCTAGTGTTTATAAATACGAGTGTAATAACACCTATGTATACGTGAAGATTTTCGTATAAGAAGATTCACAATGGAGCCACCAGTAGCAATGATACCACTGTTTAGAAATACGTTTGGTATATAGGGAAGTATCGGCCGTGACACTGTCTCAATTTTACCGACTTTAAAAAAAGGAGGCAATCAATTCAATGAAAATTTATGCAATATCGTTTAAATTTGATAATATTTGATATTGATCTATTAAGGCGTGTGCAAAATTTCGTAAGTGCAGATCTCGTAAACGAGAAGCTATAATCAGGTGATTGTTTTAACTTAGGGTACAATGTAAGTTTTATCAAAATCGCTCTAGTAGGATTTAAGACTTGGGTAATAACAACAATTCATAAAATAAAATAAAAATCCGACATCACAAAATGGATAAAAAGCTTTAAATAACGTATTCGTCCTCTATTTAGAAGAAAAATATATTTTAGAGTCGGTTCATGATGTGTGTAGACTGTTATTGGTGTAGGTAGGAAAGCTTGACATCATGCACCGACTCCAAAAGAATTTGTTTCTCCATAATGACGAATGCGTTATTTTAAACTTTTTCAAATTATTTATTTATTAAAAAAACACTTTTGTAAACTTTTTTTATCGGTATAAAATGATTGTTTTGATTGCACTATCACAGAATTTGTATAAGTGCCTTTACCCAATGAACTATTAGTTACAAATACTTAGTTGCGAGCGCGAATATTGTATGCCTCTATCAGAGTTAGTAGATTTTAACATGCACTTCCTGCCTCTACGCCAGGACTAATGAGTTTCTGATAGGACGTCAGTTCCTATTAGCAACTGATAATAAAGTTGGCGAAGATAATAATTGAAAAGGGAGGCACTCCACACTTCATACAGAAATAATAAAAAATAGTTAATAAAATGAATGGAAAATCTTCAGATTTTTTAAAAAACCAGCATTGATCCACAAGCCGCGAGTTTTTTTAAAAAAATAATATATATAGATAGTGAAAAAATGCCTTGCAATAATAATAAAGCATCAATATATTTTTGTAGTTTCATTAACTAACACAGATTTCATCATGTTTGGTAAACTACGAAATTAAAAGGGTAATGTAAATTTTTTACTTCATTTTTGGTCTAATTTTATTACAGAATGTCTTCGCATGATCCACCCGTATAAAAGGCTTGAAAGTAGCTCTATTGAGCTACTTATAATACTGGATACCTTAGGTCTTCTCCAGAGATACGGTAATCGTATTAACTGTAATAACATTGAGGGTAGAGAAGCATTCTCAATCTTAATTACACAAAATTAATGGCTAACGTATCCTGAGAGTGAAACATTCCTGCACCTCCGGAACAAATTGATTTCGCCATTAGTAATACTAATAAGACTCTTACTTAAAACATCCTGTATGGATTAATTGTTAAAGGTTGGTTGACTTAAGAAAAAATATTATGGAAATAATTTCGGAAACTTGAAATCACTTGATGGATACATTCGTAGATTTAAATATCTTTTTGCCTCATAAAAACAATATGTATGTTTATCATCGTATTATTGTTATCTCTATCGCTATTTTCTTCTCTTTTATTGCCTCTATAACTTAACTTGCACCGCCTGTATATATATTTTTCTCTGTCTTGACCTATGGTTAACTGGTAGAGAATGCTTTTGGCATTAAGTCCGCCATATGTACCTACAATTTTATGTTGTATGCATGAAGTTTTTAAATAAATAAATAAATAAAAACAGCTAAAGAACTTCCACTGCTGAACATAGGCCACAACTTCAGAGGAGTTTGCAATTCTGCATCCAATGAAATCCTGCGATCTTTATAAGGTCTTTGCTTTGGAAAGTGTGCAAAGGAGTTCCATGAGCTCATCCCACTAGCCCCCTGTTTCCATCGTTCGTCTAGGCATTCCGTGGGATACCATCCTAACCTTATCGATGTCCCGGTGTTAAGAACTAAGCGTTTCTTATCAACATTTATAATGCGCACGGCAAAGAAGTGGAACTCGCCACCCGCGTCGGTGTTTCCTAGTGATTTCAATCCAAATCTATTCAAAGTAAGAGTGAACAGGCTTTTTTTTTTGAAGCTAAGCAGATATTTGACCCCGATCTCACCTGATGTCAGGCTTCTTCTGGGCGAGCTAGTTTCATCATTGACTTCATCTTAGTCGCACTAGGCTTGGTCTGGAGTCAAGAGCGAACCTATATCAAATTATAAAAATGGACTGTCCATTTTGTCGGTGGAAGTCCTACGCTGTCGGCTTGTGTTTAAAGAAGTTTTTGCCTAAATTCAATATTTTCAACTGTAGAACTGAACAAAATTGTCCTGTTAACAGTGACTCACAGGCCGGCAGCTTTGAATAGCTCCTCATCATAAATTTAAGATACACGGAGAATCACTCGCCGAACTGACACCATTTGAAGTTATTTTAAACGTTGCCTCCAACAATGATCATTGTCTAAAATTACTGTGATCTGATTAAACCGGCTCATGTGCATTAATTTTGTTAAGCTTGTTTTGCGACTGTCGTAGATTTTTCCTATACATCTATACTAACTAATATTATAAAGCTAAAGAGTTTGTTTGTTTGGTCGCGCTAATCTCAAGGACTATTGGACCGATTTGTAAAAATATATTTGTGTTGGGTAGTTTATTTATCGAGGAAGGCTTTTTAGGCTATAAAATATCACGCTGCGACGGGAGACGAAGGAGCACACTGAAGCGAGCGGACGAAGTTGCGGGGGACCGCTAGTATATTTTAAAGCTCAAGAGTTTTTCCTAGCTTAAAATATAAGTGTTCTGTCTAATTAGGATTCGCAGTCAGCATGATCGCCTCCTTGCCTCAAGATAACGGTACCGTGTTTATTTCATTCATGTTTGAGTTTAAAAAATACAAATACAAATACAATACAAATTCTTTATTCAATACTGGGTTTTACATTTCTGCGTTACGATTGAGGATTTATTTTAAGTAAAAAAATACTTGTGTTAGAAAATCCCCGCTCTCCATTACAGTACATTAAAAAAATGATTATAAAATGTATAATGGAGGTGCTTGTAGCGCATTGCTAACAGCGCTGTGGTGGTAGTACTCAAAATCAATCTATTAATGCGATACAGCGATAGAGTCAAAACTACCAACACCAGGTAGCCTCTTCGTAGCTTACTGGCTACGGCGTAGTATTTCGTAAACATGCGCTATCTACGCGCGAGGGTTCGAGTTTCCCATTAGTTTTGTCATTTTTGAGAATGTTGTGAAGAGGTTTTCTCGTATTAAACTTGTATATAATTCAAAGCAATTTTTTGTTAGAATAAGTGTAACTCATATTATAATCCCTGAGTTGGCTGTCACTGACAAAAACAGCACCCTGTATTTGTAGATGCGTCTGCTCGCCAAAACTTTCTAGGCTTGCGCGGTAGCTCAACTTTACCAGCAAGTTTGCCGTCGAACCCAATACTCAGTGACATGATGCACGTGTCATTGTGATGGTAAATTATGCATTACATTCGTGTATTCGGTGTGTTGTTTCACAACTGAATCATACTTTCCTCGGTTACACTGATGTGGGCCGACTTTGTAGGGCGCTCGTATTTATCTAATAGCACCCTTCACCCGCAAGTTTAGATTTTACTACATTGATAGTAGTAGCGGGATTGGTTCTGAATGTTTTTGAAACTCACTTGGCATTTTTATTCTTATGAGATTTAGAAACCTGAAATATACGCATAAGCGGGATTTGAACCTGAAATCTTTGGAAATCTGGTTTGTGCCTAAGTTTTTGGTAGTGATGTTTTATATATAGCCATCGCCCATAAAGAGACTTACACATTTTTTTAAGATTCGTATTCGAAGTCAAAGTCAAAAATAATTTATTTTTATTTATCATTTTAAAATCGGTCGTTTTATACATAATCAGGACCGAGTTTACCAACATCAGAATAAGACATATCCGACTGAATAAGAATAAAAAGACGGATTTTAAAATATAATTTTACATAAATGATTGCTATAAATAGGTAACGTTTTCGAATTAGGCGTATTATATTTTATTCGACGAATATTCCCTAACTGACGTTGGTAAAATCATGCCTCAGTCTGATTAGCCCCGTAACCGTAAAACGCGTATTTTGTCTCTAAAATAGTTTTTTTTTAATTGTTTGAGCGCTATTAATGGCAGAGTGTATTCATCTTGATAAATCTTCTTAGGCAGATCGAGTACATGGCAATCCCTCTCGGACTTAGTTAATTTAATTTTAGTTGTTATTGAATTATCGAAACAAACGAGGAGATTTAAGGCTGAGCGCAATGATTTTCATTTCAATGTGACTTTGTTTGTTTTTGAGGCTAAAGCACGTATTTGAGTAATATCCCTCCTAATGTATGGGTACCTGTTATCATAAGAACTCAATTTCCCTAGCAAGTGGTCATTAGAATATTGCAAAAGCGAACATCACGGCATTTTTACGATTGGCAATATCTATACATATAACAGCATGTTCTAGCCTTCACCAACACGCTTTAGAATAAGTTTATTTTGCAAATTGCAGTCATCTCGCTCTTTCATATGAAATAATTACACAAAAGAGGGAGATGGCTAGTGGTTCTTTTGAAAGTGAGTGTTTAATGTTTAATAGAGATTTATGAAATTTAAAATTCAACCCTGAAAGAAAATGATTTTAAACGCAATCATTCGTATCCAAACCGCTAAACATTCACATTACTTTTTCAACTTTCAGCTTTAACTAGGATTCTTGACATGGTCAAATGCTGTTCTTTGAACGAATCGTCAGAGTAGAATAAATAAATTTTGATTATAAAATCAAAAACACAGTAAAAGCTGGAAGTTTTTTTTCACGCTCTTTCTAGTACATTTTGCTGCGGATAATGTTATCCAAATGCAATACTCCACTTGTGGCTTGGATGAAAACTTCTCCGACTAAGACTTTTTGATTCATCAGAAAAATATTATTATAATTTAAAAAAAAATATGTTCACTTCTTTCGAAGTTAAACTCAGTGAAAGAACCATGGAAGTGAAATGCCATTGCAAATAAATTTTAAATTTTATGAAATAAGCCATTCAATTGATAAGAATTGGATTGGCTTGCAGTAACATAATATTTTTAGACATTTGTCAAACCGATGTTTGTATGGAAAGTGTAACTATAGTTTCTATAGGATATCTAGTTTTAGAATTAATTAACCAACAATACTTTACCACCAACACAGATGATTGTTATTTTTACTTGAACATAAATTATTTATACAGTGGATATCCCTGGATGTAAAGAATCCAAAAAAACTGGACGTCACTGTTTGGGCTAACTCGTCGCTTGCCTCTCAACGCATCTGTAATTTTTTTTCGAAACTGAGTTATCTACACCATCTTAATCAATTTTACAAGACGAATCGATCTACCTAATCGACGTTTCTGTAAAGCTCACTAAAAGACTTAATAACTGTATAAAACATAACTAAAATAATTTACCTAATCTACAAAAGTTTTGATATAATAATTCTGCTCGACAAAATGTTTATTCTGTATAGTAAATGTATAATGTATAATAAATGACTTTGAAATTTTGTGGCTTTAATTTAAAAAAAAAAGCAGTTTATAAGCAAAACTGTCTATTATTATACTTAGTTCCGGTTCCGTAATCGGTAGGCAACTCAACTAATAGTTAAAAGTCGATTTTACGTGCTTTAAAACGGCCATCAAAACAGTGATTCCGTAAACTATAATAAATCAAGTCCTTTGTTCAAATCACATTCACAGGCGAAACAATTTAACCGCTGGTAAAGTCTTTTAACTATTAGTTGAGTTAACAATCTATCATGAAACCGGCTCTTCTGGTAAAAACAGCTGCTCGCTCGTTTTTTTTCTTTCGTTTCCATTACTCACAAACCTAATAGCTTTATCTTTTTTTTTAACCCTAAAAATATTATTTAACACGCTGAAAGTATACGAGCTATAATCGACCAATGAATCTGAGCTCATGTTTATCCCTTCATTTTGGGCTCTAGGCGTCACGCTTGTACGAACGACTATGCTAGCAAGAGAGACGAAGACAGATAGACTTGAAAATAAGAACTTTGCTTTACAGAATAGATCCTAATTTCCCAAGAGAACCCAAAAGTTCTATCAAGGGAGCCCTTTCCTTGCAACCAGCTCAAATATTCAAGAATAGGAAAGTTTAGAACACCTACTTATAATAACGATTTATAATATAACATTTTGTCTCATGTTGACTTGGCATGAAGTAGATTACTGAATGATATTAGAACTTAACGTACAATAATAATAATTATAAAGGCCGCTGCATACATGTCATTTTTTTATAGACAGGACGGGAGTTTAGGAAATATCGTTCCATAAAAAATATTATGATATTAATTGTGTTCATCGAGGCCATTATTATGTCTATTACCGATACTTAGATGTCAACTAAATAGAGATTGACTCTACTTGCCTTTAAATTAAACTTTTACTTTTTTATGACTTTTCATGAGGAATTACGTTACGGAAAGGATACAGGCAACGCCTCAGCGTAGAATCCGTACCAGATAGTGAACTCCTCACCTGGGATCGTGTTTGTTACAACATATAATAGTTTTTCATGACAGACTGTTTGACAGGGAGGGCGGAAAGTTGACAATCATTAGACGACTCGCCGTAAGCGCGTTACAACGCATGCGTCTGCGCTGATCAAGAGTGGGTCCCGAGCTGATCTCGATCCGAAGTGGTGACGTTACAAAGTTGGTAGATGTACGTTGAATTTCGGAGTTTCATACAGATAATACTGAACGCCTCGAGATGGCGTGTTTTACCCGTCACGAGGGGTTAAAATGTGCTATAACATTTACTACAAAAATAAAAAACAAGGTTTGACTTCTGTTAAAATTTTAAGCGGCCATGACGTCGATTTTTAAATAGCCATATTATAATTAAAAAGTGGTCCAACCTAGTTTAATTTAATTGTGGTTTGGCCGTATGTAACGAGGTTAGATTAAAAGAAAGTGTTTGAGTATCTTCAATGATAATATGCAAATATAGCCTTGGCTCGTATTAAATTATCTGGGGCCTTGGTATCGATAAAGTTATTTTTTTATTCCTGTTTTATTTTAGTCCCGATGGCTTCGTCTTGAGATTCCTGTTCTGACATTCTAATCATGTTTCTTACTCAATTACTTAGTTTGGGCTATTCTCCTATTAAGCGTCAATGCTATCAAGAATCTGTTGATGGAACTATTTTGATTTATGAATAAATATAGGCAATATGTTTAAATTTACAAGATTGTTCTTTAAAATAAAGTGCACGCGACAATGAGTAACTTAAAACTGAGTGCTCGTAGCTCTTTGGTAGTGATATAACCTACTTCGCGGTCGTGTTCGGACGGGTGACCATTCCGACCATATTAGTGACGTGTATCACGAGTATCTCCGTGCTTCGGAAGGTACGTAAAGCCGTTGGTCCCGGCTAATATCGGTTGATATAAGACCTTATGGGTGGCTTGATAGCAGGGTTAGTCGCTTGCCTTGCAAACACCCCTCCACCTAAGGCCTTTGCCCAACGTTACAGGCTAACTTTACTTTTTTACTAATTTTATTTTTATATGAGCTAAATGATAAAATATCTATCTTTAACCAATCATTCATAAAAAAACGTTTATAAAAAAACAAATAAATATGCGCCAGACATAACACCAATTGTCTGGTTTAGAAGTAAGGAATTTTATTTTTTGTGTTACTAAACTAAGTTGGTACTTAGTAACACAAAAAATAAAATTCCTTACTGCGATTACGTCGGGGCCGTTTCCCATAAATACATATAATATCCATGACTTAGGTTTAAATATTCGTGCTCATCACACAAACATTTGCTTCGTCTAGGTACCTCGTTGCTGTGCCCACTTTTTAGTTTAAATTTCATTTAATAAATATAAATCCTTTGGACATTCCCACACATCGCCTTCTAGTCCCAAAGTAAGCTACTCAAAGCTTGTGTTATGGGTGCCAGACAACGGATATAACGCTTAAATACTTTTTGTTTGTAAATACATACATGATATACATAGAAAACACCCAGACCAATACAAACAGATATGTTCATGCACACAAATGTTTGTATTGTGCGGGGATCGAACCCGCACCCGCTGCGTGGTAGGCGATTTCTCGACCACTACACCAGACGGGTCGTCAAATACAAAAGAAAGTAAGAATCAGACGCCCAGGTCACACTAATACTAAAATATTGTCTTGAGACTATAAATACCGCATCAAAAGGCGCTGTTATCTCAAGAAGCTTTAAATAAAAGGGCTGCGCCTTAATATCATTGGGTGAAACCATTCCTGAGATGAATACCCAATGCTTAAGGAAACATGCCATTCAAATTTGGACTCTGTTGAAAAAATATGTGAGATATATTCGCTAAACTTTATTTCATGGAATCTGCGTGTCTAGTGAATGAGTAGGATTCACGTATAAAGGTGTAATCATAAGAAAGTCGTAGAAAATCTTCTGACCTAGCTTTATCCACAATCTTCACTAGGGATGGAACGTATTTACCATACCAGGTTTACAAAACTAGTCTTGCTTCAAAGTACGTTTACCAGGTCCGGGTACAAAATCCTTTCAAGACAATGAAAGTATTTTACTTTCAGGTAACGGCACCCGCTTCCCCAACATACTTTAAAAATACCATAATCGGACCTTACGCTCTTTAAGAGAAAGCATGTCAAGCCGTTGGTACTGCTCCTGATCTCTCTCCAGTCGTGTGAGCTTGCTGTCCCATCGGGCTATGAGAGTGAAAGGAATAGATAGTGCACCTATGTTTGCGCACACACTTGTGCACTATAATGTGTCCCGCGCAGTCGGTTATTCGTTGTGACTGGCGACCATAGTCGAAATCGTCTAGGGGGACTATATTATACCTACTTTATTAATAACTAACTTTATTAATTAATGCCATTTACAAATAAGTTACATGCTGTTTGTCTGTTTTAATTTATGTTTACTATCATCATCATCATCATCATAATCAGTAAAAGACGTGCATTGCGGAACGAAAGACCTCCTCTGAAGTTTTCCCCAGAGACCGGTTGAAGTGATTTGCGTCAAGTGCCCTGTATGTATTTGGTAATCAATGTTACAAGGGAAACTAAGCTTGGAGTATACGTAGTTACCTTGATCTGGTCATAGTGCCCCAAAATGCTTCAACTCAGAGACTTAGTAATCAAAGTTATAATCCCTAATCAATGTATATCAAAATCGTTAATTTGTTGTAGTAAAATTACTATGTCAAGTTTTTATCTGGACACATTTTCTTGTAATACATTGCTGTTTCGATGTAATTTGCGAATAAATTACATTACATAAACAAGCAATGGTTAGTTTTTTTATGAGCGTAAATAGTAATAATAATAATGAAAGTACGGCGCAGCGGCCCGGGGATATACATTACTACAGACTTCTCTCTCGATAGAGACTCTCCTCTGATTGCAGACCAAGAAATGATCAGAAGTGCCATAAACCTAAAGTACCTCATAAAACCGCATTTTTTTTACTTTCAGAACTAGGGTAATTGAATTGTAAATCATTTGTGTTGTCTAAGGTTTTGCGCACTTAACATTACACGCTGGATTTTGATTGCTCCTATTACCAACCACCCTGTATATAAATTTAAATTTTTAATAACTTTTATAAAGATAAGATCCTTTTGGACCTTCAAACTGAAAGTTATGTATTTATGTATGACAATAATTAATTGTTAAAGCGTTTTTGCTGAGGCGCCCAAAACTCGTAATTATTACAACTTTGTGATGACTTCATTTTCAACTATTTGGTGGGAATTTTCAAATTTATTGCTCTGAAATCTGTTGTACATGATAAAATTTATAAGGTTTAAATTAACAGAAAAAGTAAGTATCTTCAACAACACATGGTTGCAAGCTAACAACTAATGAACTTTCATCATTCTCTGGATTCGAACACGCGACCGCTGGTTCAGTAGTCAGGAGCTCTGTCCACTGCACCAAACGTATCGTCATGTACCTAATGTTTTTGTTTTTATGTAGAAGGACTCTTGAAAATTATCTCTATTATTTTTAAGCGTTGTCTTGCATATTGTCGCTATCCTGTAAATTTTGTGTTAAACAAAACCGCATTCACAAAACATTTCATATCGCCGCAAAAAATCGCGTATCCTGCAACCCCCAAATGAAGACGTGACAGAATTTTCAACATTCTTTAATCCGAGGTATTTCCGAGAGCCCACGAACATCGTTCTCAATTCACGGAATTCCGCACAGTCATGATGCCTGTAATAATGTGCAACAGATTGTCGTGACACAACATTTTTTCTCCTGACTTAATTTTCCTGCTTTATTATTGCCTTACTCACTTTATTTAGTCAGAATTATCTTTGTATACTAGAAACTCGCGAAGTTAGTTTGTCAAAAGTAAATAATTAATCACACGTGCTCACTTCTCATGTGTTAAGCACTCACAACGTAAGAAAACTGAGCGCGTTATTTGACAGACTCCGTATATTAACTCTCCGCTGTAACCCAAAACGCAATAATGACAGACACCGAGTGAGACACCAAGTTGCCAAAAGGAATGTGACACTGACAAACCGCAGTGAGTTATTACCATAAAATTATTATCCCTTTGGGATAGAACGACAAAAGCGAGATGTCACTAGCAGCAAACTGTGTGATAAAAAGAGATGGGAGATACGAAGTAGCAGAACCATTTTTGGCAGATGCCAAACGGTTGACCGCCCCGCAGAAGCTCGCTAAAAATTACGTGCATTTGATTTTTTATATTTAAAAAAGAAATGTATATATTTTGCAGAAATAATGCGTCTGAAACATGGTGACTTGATCGGTGATTGATTGTTATTCATTACAGCGGCATAACCCCAACAAGTAATCATTCAACAGGTAAATTAGTCCAAATCGAAGCCTCTTAATATACGACTTTTATTTATCAATGCGCTTCAAATTTAAAGTACGCAGTTTGATTATTCTATTCTACAAACGTTAAATTACGTAAAACATAAAGACAGAATAACACAGGGAATGTATATCGACGAATATTTTGTATAATGAAATAACATTTAGGTAGTTTTACACTAGAGCTGCATGTTCAATATTTTGTGTCGACTGTTTATCATGCAGTAAACTACTATATTTAACACATTGTAATAAATCACCTGATCGAAAGGTTATCTCATTTAAAGCTACAAATGTTACTTACTTAAGTTAGTTACTGACATCTTAAATCGGTTTCGTTTGACAGCTTTAACTTGTCCTTCTATTCCGATAGGAATACTAATTTTATGGTTATTACTAACTAACTCGATCGTCTTCGTATTGCAATCGTGAATAACGTCAATGAAAGTTTTCTATCAGCTCTACGACACTTTGTACACTGTGACTTATAGAAGCGATGCAGTCGCGATGTAGCATCCATGCAGTTGCAAAATGTCAACCTTTACACACTTGTGCTACTTTTAGTATCGTAATCAGTCACAAAGTAGAAGCTGGACATTTTTAAAATATCAACCGTATACAAGGTGTTGTTTTGTTCAACGACGAGCGTCTCAGGGATGCTTGTACAAATGATACTAGTAATAATGCCAAAAATATACATATCAAATATTTTTTTGAAATGGAAAAACCCCCAAAATCAATTTACTAATGCGGTACAGCGATCGAGTCAAACCTACCAACACCAGGTAGCCTCTTCGTAGCTTACTAACTACGGCGTAGTATTTCGTAGATATGCGCTAGCTACGCGCAAGGGTGCGAGTTTGCCCATTCGTTTTGACATTTTTTGAATGTTCTGAAGATATTCTCTCGTTAAAAACTCGCTTAGAATTTAAAGAATCACTTTTTTTAGAATGAGAATAGCTCCCTGAGCTGGATGTCACTGACCAAAACCAACACGCTGTTTTGGCGACTGCATCGATACTAACGCGTAACTGCGTCGATGCCAAATTAAATCTGTTCATTGCGTGAGTCGCGATGCCGTCGAGCGTTTCATAAACGTGTAACTACGTTGATGCTAGAAGTTGCAGTGTGTAAGTCTACAGTGTACTTCGCACTGTAAAGCAGCCGAGCTGGGTGACTGAGTCGGTTTTTTGTTCAATTTTATAAAGTTTTATTTTATCAAATGAAATTGTATGTCTTAAAATATGTCTAGTCATAGCTCCTAACACGCAGTGCGTTTACTATTCTACGCTCTTACTTTGTCGATACACACTTCGTCATTCGCAATGGCTATGACTATCTCGTCAAGTTAAGTAATACGCCTAGTGGATGCAGTGACAAAGCAACAGTTTATTATAATACTTCAGACTGACACTTCACTGAAACGCGTAATAGTGAAATACCCGGCCATCTTGGTATCCGACACTGGTCAAAAGTAGTTGAAACACTCTAAAGAAAAGTCCTGAAAAACATATGAATAATTATGCGCTTGCTATATATCAATCCTAAGCACCGAAGTCAAAAACGAATAAAATAATAGTGAAATTAGTCGATAGCTGATTCCAAATAAATTTTGATTGATTTATACCGATGGATTTATTCATAGAAAAAATGAATAAGGTTAGAATGGCCCCGGTCAGTGCGGCAGCGAGCTTAATTGTAGGCATATGCCTGCATTGAGCCGTAGCTACTTCAGTCGCGTGACAAAAGCGTTGCATTATTTTTTGTCAAAAATGCCGTCTTTTGCTACAATTACTTGAAGAGCGCGAAGCCAGGTCATAAAAAATAAGAGAGAAAGTGTATTTTTTCACCGGTGAGTAATAATACGTAGTTATTTCGACATTATTTGGCAAAAAACAATTTTTAATTATGATATTTCAAATGATGAGGTTTTCTTGCACTAAGTTCAAAAAAAAATATTCATTGATGACTGTCCACGCATATTTTTAACAAATCTGCAATCTTAACACGCAATGTATCGCGTCCAATTTGCTTTGTTCGCTTGTATACGCATCACTAGGGATGTAGCTCACAGCACAGTAAAATTATCGATAAATGGTAATTTCCCTACTGATGTATTAAAAGATAAAAATAAGTTTTGTTTATTAATTATTTAATTCGTGCTACCAAAATAGCGTATTCCTGCAATAAAAATATAATTCAGCAAAAACGACTGCTTAATCCTCAACTTTTCTACTTTCGCTGTCATTATCTTCGATTTTAATTTATCGTATGGTCTATTTATTTGTAAAATAGGGTACGACAATTCACAGTTTAAAATTGATATGTGTTCAATACTCTTTCACAAGTTCTACATTGGTTTACTGTCAACAATCTACTCCCTTCGGCAGTGATACCGAAGTTAAACAACTTACGGCGCGATCGTGTTTTAATGAGTGACCATACTGACCATATTTAAGTGACCTAAACAACGAGCATCTCCGTGCTTCATGAAGCACGTTAAGCTAGTAAGCTATTATCGGTTGATATTTTCTTAAAGCATCTAAAATCATTCGGTATTCATTTTATCATAATTTCGAAATCTCGTTTTCCTACAAAAACTTAAAAAGAAAAATTCCTTAAAAATGGTTGATTTTGGAAAGTATATTCTAGGATCAAGATTGTCCCAAATGAGCTCCCCCCTCAACTCTTAAAAGGATCCGGTCATATTATCAATAACCCTGCATACAAATATTTTTGTAAGAGTTATTTGTAGTCAGCTATACACTTATTGTGAGTTTTTGTATAATTTGATGCGAACAAAAGCACTGCAAGGTTAACTGTTGTATAATGCAGCTGTACATTTCTTTAACTTAACCATCATACTAACTTGGGTCATATTTATTTATTGAAAACTTGCACATGCACGAAACATAAAATTGTACATGTGGCGGACTTAATGCCAAAAGCACTCTATACCGGTCAACCATACGTCTATAGGTATATTGTATTTTTTTAATTGTAATCTTAACTATTTGCGATTTGAGTTTGTTCTCTCCCCTTCCGTCCCTGCGTAAAGTTCAAGCCTAAAGTCTTTCTCGATAAATTAGACATCCAACACAAAAACTTTTTTTTAATTGGTCCAGTCGTTCCTGGGATTAGCGCGATTAAACACATACAAACTCTTCGGCTTTATGGTATTAGCTAAAAATACAAATGAATAAATAGCATGATAAGATATAATACCTGAATAATGTAGACCGTGGCCTTTATGCTTTTATACCTTTAAATATTTTTCTTTACATTGGAATCTATTTGTCGTATATAAGTAATATTACTTATTCTTTATACAAAGAATGATTCAATTCTACTAATAGAACTATTTTGAGAAACTAATGTTTAAAGGTATAAGTTACTCTATTTCAAGTAACGTTTAGCAACTCATTTTTTTCTTCTATTATTTTTACCGAAAGGCAATAGTAGTACCCCTTGTTGCGATCAAATGAGCTGTTAAATTATCTTAATTATTTCAAACTTAAATCCTACATGTTTATTCACAAAGAGAAACAACATTACATCGGTAATTGAATTTATAATAATCGACCTTTACCACATCACTAGTATTTTGACATAAAAGAACGAACGTATCTGAATGATGATTGGAGGTTTCACCACTGGAAGCTCTGTGATTGGTAGTTGGTTTCAAGTACTAATTACACCAATCACAGAGCTCCTAGCGGGAATTGTGATTGGTTTGTGATATTGGTGCGTTAATTCATTGATTGGTACTTTTATCACTGCAGCAACAGCTCGGTAACTCCCACCGGCGACAGAGGTTCCCATACAAACGAACGATCAAAACCATTCTAACCTTATTCATTTTTTCTATGGATTTATTTATACCCATGGCAAATCGAAAGTAGTAGTACTTGAATATCGCGCTTTGAAACAAATGAACAGGGCTGCAGAAAAAGCGCATTCAGCTCGCGTGCATTATTCGATTTACATATATTTGGACGAACTAATTTCGACGGAGTTATCCCCAAATCCAAAACAATATGTTAAAGCAGTAGTCAATTTCCAACTAAAAATAGATGGATCAGTAAAAAAATGACGTTGCATGTTATACAAGGTATTTCTAAACAACCCGTATAGAACAAAAGGAGCTACTCAGAATCAGTAAAGGGGCCACTCTGATTTAGTAACTTAACAACTTTCTCCTTGAATCATAGGCCAAATTTTTGGCATAGATTGACCCACGTTTTTAGGAGAAAGTTTTTGAGTTGCTAATTCTGAGTAGCTCCCTTCATTTCACATGGGTTGTTTATATACCTTGTATAGATAAAGTGACGTGTCCCTTTACGGTTAAAAAATAAGAAGAGGTAATGGGCCATTATTTGAGCACCGTTTTTTGATGGTCACACGTTTGTAATTTCAAATATATTCTATGTTTAATTTAAGAATAAATTTTGTATGTTTTGTCATGTGTCTATCTATATGAATTCACTTTAAAATGTGTAATAATATTTGTAGTTTTGTTGCAAAAAATGTTTTACCATCGGAATCGGGAGTAAAACTGCTGTTCTTCGCGCGTCACACCGAGTTGGCGTTCAGTTTAAACACTTATGTCTTGCTGGGTTTTTACATTATACTAACATAAAATTGACAAAAAATTGGACATATAGTCAGAATTAGTTATATTGAGGTGGAAAATATCCGTCTTTAGATTTAAATTTAATATAAATAATTTTGTGTCGGTCACACGATTTTACCATTTTAGAAAATGTGACACATAAATGCTCATAACTTCAAAAAGGTTCAACCTATCGACGTAAAAAAACTTTTGGTCCGCAGAAACTTCAGATGGGTTAAAACACCAATAGAAGATAAATAAATATCTAACAGCGATGATATAGCTAATTACAGCTCCTTGCTTTTTTTTTTCTTCAGACCCTAGTTCATGTGACCCTTCACGGGTGATGTTATAAGATTATAAGTCAGCGTTACGAATAAATGTCTAATATTGAATCATAAAACTCATAGTCAAGATTCATTTAAGCTGATTAGATTACATAAGCGTTAGTTACTTAATTTAATATTACTGAAAATGTTAAATTTTCGTCACTTGCGTGGCACAATTTTCGTGGTCAATTGCCCACGAAAGTTACAAATCATACCACGAAAGGTTACTAAAGTGTACTGATCTCACTAGAATTTATATTTTATGGTTTGTAAATGCAGTTAAAATAACCGCCCTAACGTTTTATACTTGAATTTTTCTACTAAGACAGTTTCCAGAGGCACAGATATGATTTATAGAAATAATGTAGCTTACTAGAAAAATATGTAGAACATGACGTCTTAAATCTTGATTTTCTTTCGGCTTTGAATCACCTGATCAATCTATTTACTAGTTATATAACAGCGTAAAGTAATCACAATAAGTTACTCTAAAAAAGCATACTCATTTATTAATTAATTTTTATGCATTATTCGTAATTTCCCCAATTTGTGTAGTTTACATGTAAAAATAATGAATATCACGAAAGCAAACCTTAAAAATAATTCTTTACCACTAATAAGAATGATGGCAGTTTATGCCAGTCGTCTTAATTAAATCAACCAAGCGGCATGGCTAACATTTGAGCCTGGTCTAAAGCTGGAAATTGTCCACTAGACCGATAAAAGAGTCTTCTTTGAGGCTACTAGATTAAGACTTGAAATCATGAGTTTGCTTCACGAGATAAAAATACAATAAAAACTGATACTATAACATCCAAGGTTTGACAATAAGTGCGTGACGTCTGGTGTTTATTTCCAAAGATGCTAAAAAATAGTTTAATTCTTAATTGGATAAGAAAAGGTCGTATTTAGAACGCTCTTACAGCTATGATCCAGCAGCTAGTAGTCTAAATAGTCTCACTTCAGGCAAGAAAAATATCTGGAAGATTAATTTATTGCTTGTAAAGTTTATGAAGGGAATCACCTTATGCATTTGACTTTGAAAATAAGTTATGACTCTTCTCGTAATAGCCGCCAATATCTGACTACTAAAATGTGGGGTTACCTATATGTAATTTGAGGCCTTCTTTGGAGGGTAAAGAGTTGATAGCTACAGATTTGCTACCATGTACCTTAGCTTACCCTTACCTTTATAACCCCAGATAATTTCGAAAGAATGCGAATACTTACCAAGATTGGTCAGGGAAGTAATTAGGTTACAAAATACCAAAATTTCGATCGTGAGTATGGGTTTAAATTGTCGAATGTCAAAATATCATTGATTCCAAAGTGTGAAACCGTACAATTTAACAATGTATCCTATCGCTGGTAGATACTGTCAGTGTTGTATGTCGAGAACAAATGCAGGTAAACAGTGAATTTGAGTTCAGTGATACCGCAAGTGAGTGCAATAAAAGACTTCGAAGGAGGGTAGACCATTAAGTCTGCAAATAACTGCTCATTCCCAACAGTTTTAGGTACCCTGTGATCATGGCACTTGTGACAGTGTTGAAATATCGGATACTCATAAATAATTTGGTAGGTACATAGTAGCAATGTCGAAGTTAACAAACTATTCTATGTTAGTGTTCATCATGAATGTTAAAAAATATATGTAATAACATTACTTTTTGTCTCATCTTCTTTTAAATAAATTATTATACTCATGGCTGTAAAATAACGTCGTAACTAATAAATAAGTAGTCACATTTATGGATATGTAATTAGATTTTTATTATTATTATGTTTGTAAAGGCGAATAAACCGATAATAACATTCAAGTCACGTTATGCTTAATTATCTTTTTAGCAGCATCTTATAATAATATGCATAAAGAAATAAGTATAATAATGCAGGATTAAATTATGTATAAAGTTCAATATGAGGTCATATTTTAAGTAATTGATACTTTTATTACCGAATTATCTATCCAAAAAGACGCTGCGTAACTTTCGTGTCATAGTGAGTAACTTTCGTGGCTGACGAAATTTCAATATTAAATATCTACATGAATAATGAACCGATTTTAATGAACTTACAGATTTGGTTACAGTTTGATAGCTTCTTTAAAGCAGTATTTTTTTCATTTGAATAATATCAGTATAAATTTTCGCCACGAAGGTGACACGAAGAACACTTTCTGAAGAAATGCCCTAATGATAAGTGTTTATTCCTTCTTACGATACCTTTCTCACTTAAGCCCTCTATAAGAACCGGTTTCAATTCCAGCGATTCCCCTACAAGGCTAATCAAACTATCTTGTATCCTTCAAATATTTTTCCGCACGTGTGCAATTTTAATCTACATAACTACATACATATAGTTGAAAATTGCACACGTAATGACGCTTCTAACACTAACCTCCACTTACAGTGTAATAGGAATAATCCAGTTTAATCTGAAATCTGAAAGCGAGATCGGTGACGCAAGGCGCACTGCCAAGGGCACGGTGCTACGTCAAGCGAACAGCACGAACGGGCTTACGCCTAGTTGAGTTTGAATGCAGAAGCGTCGTATAATTAAAGATATCAGCGGTGAAACGTCTTCATAGAATCATGGTCACTAATATAAAAAACCGGCCAAGTGCGAGTCGGACTCGCGCACTGAGGGTTCCGTACCAACTTTAACTGAATTAGGGAATCCATTTACTTCTACTTAGTAAAATCCACAATATTTTGTGGACAGCAAATATAACTTTGTTTTTCATAGTGTTTGTATGAAGTACAAAGTTATGTTTGCGGTTGTTGAAAATGTGCTATATCTCAAAAACAACTTGTTCGATCCCGTCCGAACCAATTTTCGTTGAAAGTATTTATTAAGATCTACATCATATATTTATTTCAAAATTTACACTTGTTGGTTTAGAAATTAGATGGGGGGGGGACGCCCATTTTACCATTTTGGAAGCGTCTAGCTATGAAACGTTTGACTTCAAAAGAAAATGGTTTTAGAAACCTCTATGTTATTTTAAAAGACCTATCCATAGACACCCCACACGCATAGGCTTGACAATTTTTTTTTTTTAGTTTTAGTTACATGTATGAGAGCCCCCCCTTCACTAAGCTAGTTAAGCGGTTAACAAGACACATCTTCCTACTATATTTCAATTGTGTAATGCTTATAGTTACAGAATAAAATGGGTGTGACATACGGACGGACAGACAGACAGACTGACAGACTTGACGAAACTATAAGGGTTCCATTTTTTGCCATTCGGCTACGGAACCCTAAAAAGCTATTACCAATCACGAATTCGATTTTAGAGGTTTGAATAAAAAAAAAAACTACCTCTAGAAATCCCCCATTGAATACCTTGCAACTTTAAAACCCCTTACACACTGCGACTTTTAGTATCGACGCAGTCGCGATGCTTACGCTATGTAGCATCGATGCAGTCGCAAAACTGTCAACGTTAACACACTGCACTACTTTTAACATCGATGCAGTAGCGATGCTAAAGAGCGTTAATATCAACGCAGTCGCGCTTCTGCATCAATGCTTTATTAAATCTGTTCATTGCGTTAGTTGCGATGCTGAAGCGAGTTTCCAAAAAAATTCAATTCAAAATTCAATATTCAAATATTTTTCATTCAATTTAGGACACAATGTGCCACTTATGAACGTCAAATGTACAGTGAAAAATAAAATAAAAATAAATGTGCCCTGAAGGGGCCGAATCATGTCTCCTTATCTTTTGGGCCCTACCAGCGCTTTGAGACAGAACACAGACAATTAGGCAAGTGCTGAGAAGAAACGCCGGAACAAACTCAGTCACCACTAGCTGCCGTAAAATCAAAATCATCAAAGGTAAGTACATCAGTCGGTGCAGGCTGGACGGACCACACATTCGTGTCGTTCAGGTAGTCTTGAACCTTATAATAGCCTTTAGACATAAGCGTGCTTTAACGTCTTTCTTAAATTTATCAACCGGCAATTCGACAAGATTGTGTGGTATATTATTAAAGAATTTTATACAATTTCCCATGAACGAATTACTAGTTTTAACTAATCTGAAGTTAGGAACGACAAGCTTGTGTTTATTTCTTGTGTTATATGAGTGAATGTCGCTCTTCTTCATGAAATTATCTAATTTTTTACGGACGTACATTATATTGTCAAAAATGTATTAAGAAGCCACAGTTAATATGTTGATTTTCTTAAAGACCTCTCTTAGGGAGTCACGAGGACTAAGTTTATAAATAGCACGAATGGCTCCTTCCTGCCAAATAAATATGGTATCAATGTCTGCAGCAGGACCCCACAAGAAAAGACCGTAAGACATAATACTGTGAAAGTAACTAAAATACACAAGCCTCGCCGTTTCAACATCAGTCAGATACCTTATTTTTCTAACTGCAAAGGCAGCCGAGCTTAGCCTCCTAGCTAGGGCTTCAATGTGAGGTCCCCACTGTAATTTTGAGTCAAGTGTAATGCCCAGAAAAACAGTGGAGTCTATTAAGACTAGATTATTACCATTTAGTACAATATTTGGTGTAAGTTGCTTTACATTAGGCAAAGTGAATTTTACACATTTAGTTTTACTAGCATTCAGCAACAAGTTATTGGTGGTAAACCAATTCAATACCTTGGAGAGAGTATTGTTTACTTCGTCAAAATTTTCTTCATGTCTTTTTATTTAAAAAATCAAAGAAGTGTCATCAGCAAACAGAACTATCTCACAAAGATTTGTGGAATAAAATGGCAGGTCGTTTACATATATCAGTAAAAGTAAAGGCCCCAATATTGAGCCCTCCAAAAAGTCGCAGTGTGTAAGGGGTCTTATACTTCAGCGACCTGTCAGTTGCATCCAACTGCGTTAACAATAGATTGTTTTGTAAAGAACTACGAGGAAAAAAAGTAAAATGTATATTGTGTATCATTGTAACACAGTCATCTTTATCGATTTACTCTTCTGTTTTGTTGCCTCTATAACTTTATTTTCACCGCCTGCATTTTCTTTGTTCAGACCTATGGTTTACTGGTAGATATTTTTTTTTGGCATTAAGTCCACCATATATACTACATTTTGTTATGTGTATGAAGTTTTAAATAAATAAAAGAGTTCATATTACCGCTGGTCACAACCAATTGATATTAATTTTAATATGTGAAAGGGATTTTAATCATGAGTAGCTTCTTAGTTTAAAATATTGCCAATGTTTTTCAAAGTCGCCCTGTATAAAGCTAGATATAATCTTGGGTATGCTTAGCGCATATCTTACTTCAGAGACTGTGCTTGTCTATGAATATTATAGTCTCGGGTAAAAGCAAGAGGAGGTAAAATACTAATTTTATGTTACCGTGCAAGGGTTGAAATCCGTGAATGTCTAGATTCAGTCTTTGTGTCTTTGTGCATCTATTTTCTAGCGAATCCTCGTCTATTGTAAAGATTCAACGCTGGTAATATTCTGTTGAGATTGCATTGAACAACTATAGATTACCGCAAATCGTTTTATTTTTATTTTTTATACATATTAGACCTCTTACACACTGCGACATTTAGCTTCGATGCAATCACGCGTTATTATCGACGTAGAAGCGCGACTGCATCGATGCTAACGCGCGTTAGTTTCGATGCAGTCGCGAATATTTAGTACATGATTTGACAATTTCCAGCTTTTTCATTGTGTGTGTAAAGGTTGACATTTGTGACTGCATTAATGCTAACGTGCATTAGTATCGCGACTGCATCGCTGCTAAAAGTCGCAGCGTGTAAAGGGTCTTAAGAGTAAATAAACTCATTTTCTCTCTTACTTTCTTCTTTCTTTTAGTAAACTGTGAGCCAAAAGTTGTTCCTTTGATATGGTCATAAGAATGAGTTAGATTTTTTTTTATACGTGTTTGCACACAATTAGATGCTGATACTTTCTTCAGAGGGTAAAGTGGAAAAGGATAACAAAAACGCTGAAACCGTTTTAATTTCGACAAATATTAATATTACAGTTCACTGATAAAAACGAATTAATTTATGAGTGCTTAGTATTTTAACTGACTTCAAAAATGGCGGAGGTTATCAACTGGACATTCATTCAGTCATTTATGGACCGATTTGTAAATTATTTTTCACTGGTTATAACTTCTGATGATAGGATCTTTGTGCGGCCGAAGGAAATTCTCAAATTCTAAAGGCACGTATAGTGTTTTTGTACTAGAATCTTAATGTTGACATGTTGTTACGTCTGATGGTCTACATCGTGTGGACCTGAGCAGATGGTGGAACTCCTCAACGCTTAGGCGTTCAGTGATTATAATGAACTCATGATAGGTAATTTGAAGCTTCTTAAAGAACAGAGTCAAGAGGTGCAACCCAAAAAAAAAGGAATAAGCGAAATTGGTTCAGCCGTTTACGCGTGATCTCGTGACCAAGGGAAATATGTTTTTTTTTAAAAGATGATTATAATAATTTTGAAGTATTCTGTTTTTCCATGATGGCCAAACCAAGAAACAAAAAATATGGTATGTTCGAGGAGAGAACAGTAAGTATATTTTAGTTGCAAAATCATGTGTAAGAGTTAATGGAGTTTGCGTAGACACTCCATTTCACGCATTTGGAAGTGTTTATCCCATAACTAACTCTATCAACCAAGTCACTAAGAACATCTTAGTACCTAAAGGCGACGACGTAGAGGGATTACTTTACTCCCCAAACACAAACACAATCACTAACACAAACTAGAATAAGAGCAATATTGTTTAATATTGTATAGCAAAATCACAAGGATAATAGAATTCCAAAACCTTATAGAATAATACAAATATGTAATAATAATAATAATAATAAAAAAAAACAATACAACAAAAATATATGCACATGTACAAATAATTATAGAAAAAGAAAATAGCAACTATAACAACAACACAAGAAAAAAAAAAAGAAAAAAAAAAGAAAAAAAAATATATATTAAGTTATCTTAAGTAGAAATAAGAGACGATGTTTAACTTATAAGAGAGTTTTAGCATAAACTAACAACCCTAGTAATAAGTATTGTAAAAAGCACTGTAAATTTTTGCGCGGAAAAAAATAAAAAGTAACACACATAACAAAAACCTAAATCAAAAAAGGCACGGACCAAAGAGTCTGTGGACTGTAGTTTTTTTTTTTTTTTTTTTTTTTTTTTTTTTATTAATGAATGAAGTGTTTATCCTGTTTTTCAAGTTTTATGTTGTGTTTCACGTGACTATGAGAATGCCTTATAATCCGATAGCGTACCATTTTTTTTCGTATACGTATAACTTTAAGATAATGTTACCTTTGGTACTATTATACTATGGCGTATTATACTATAATACATGCCATAGTTCAAAAGGCTTTAATACAAAAACTCCGGAAGAGTATTTTAATATATTCTCATTTTGTTTATAGTATAAAACCTTTAAAGATACAAAATGAGGACACTCTAAAAAAATATCAATTGAAGGGCTTCCCTGAACATCGATATTTTTTTAATAACAAAGCTTAAAAGTCTAGTCTTTATGAACAAGTAAATGGACATGCGTTTCAAAAAAAAAATAAGCAAAGAAATTTCTATCTGCTATCAACATGTTTTCCCATGAAGACTACAGACTACTACTACTTTCTCATACTGTTTACAAAAAGTTTCCCACAGCTTCGATTCAACTAATCGCCTCTTAACTTCTGCCTTAACCAGTACAGAACTTTTGAACGAGTACTTCTTAATGAAAATGACCATCGTGCAGTCAGTCTGTAGCTTTTTTATTATCTACTTCATAGGAACATTACAAAATGGCGGTATGAAATTGATTCACAACAGCCCAGAACGCGTACGAACTAAAGAAATTAAGTTATAACTTAAACAATCGGCAATCAAACGTAACTCTACGTGAAATTTATAGTGGTGCAGATTAGTCTTACATTAGAAACATGCGATTATTTATGTCATTTTTGTTTTTACGTTGTTTTGTTACTATTCAAATTTAATAATATAAATAGCACCTGTGAAAAGCAACTTAGGATAGCGACACGGGGTTCAATTCCTCGTCTGTCCCAGCCGAAGTTGCTTTTTACAAGTCCAATTTAAATTATTGAGTTTATGCAGTGACAAAACACTGTAAAAACAAAAATGAAATTATAAATGGGCTTTCTTCATCTTGACCGATTGTTAAATATATAAATTATAATAAGACGACCTTTGTGGTGTAGTGGCTAAGCACGCTGGTTGGAAGGCGTCGCCGCTCCTAGGTCCCGGGGTCGATTCCCAGTCGGGTCTATATTAAATTAAAAAATACTATATTGTCTCAGATCTGGGCGTTGTGGTATCACCGTAGTTTCTGATTTCTATAACACAAGTGCAATTAGCTACTTACTTTGGGATCAGAGCAATGTATGTGATTGGTGTGCAATATTTATTTATTTAAAAGTTGTCCAGCCATCAAACCGTATAAAAAAGTAGCAGTGCAGTCTTTACAAGAAAAACAAGATTGTTGCAAGCTACTTGACACAAATAAAAAGGTGTATTTAAACCTTTTTATTTGTTTTAAAACTTTTTAAATATTGCAATTAGTAATATCCAACTCTGTTTGAATAATATAGAGCATAATTTAACTCATTTTTTATAACCAATGTGTTCACCGTTGTGGGTTAAACTATTTGACAATATTCCTCTCTTAAGCATTAAATATTTAAAACAGATGTTAATTTACTTGTTAATAAAGATAAAACTTGAAAGATTTGTATCATTTATCGGTGTTTAGGGAAGCCCTTGCCTTTTTTTTCATAGTGTCCCCAATTAAGATAAATTATATATTATACGTATAAGAGATTATTCTGCAGAATTACAAAATGTTATGTCAGAAGAATGTACTCATAATTTTCATGATTTTGCAATAATATGTTGGTTATTGACAAAACAGCTGTTTAATGATTTCCTAAACCTAATTTTGCAGATCGTTATTTTATAATGGGTCAAAACTCTCTTATGGATCCGTCATTGCGTAATTTTTGGTGTCTTATTTCATTCTTAATAATAATAAATTGAGTGTTAAAAATATTCTAAACAATACTTCTTACATCCATAACAGGTACACAAATTGATCCAGTACGAATAAAAAAGGGAATAACATGTAAAACAAACAATTCGAAGTTGATACAGAGAAACCACATTATTACTAAACATATAATCAAGCAAATTATAAGTAACAACAAATTGCGGTGTTTATTAAAATAATTTTCCGGTAAAAATTTCAAGTTGTGGTAATTTTCTGACCCACTTCTGCGCTGATTTAAACGCGTCAAAAATTACCTAAAGGCGATGGCGCCGTCAGTTCTAATTACCAGTGGCCACGAGAACCTAACACGTATATATACAGTGGGATCATTTTCTGCAGCACACCGATTCATGAACGTCAATAAAACAATGTCCGTACAATGTGACATTATGACAGACTTCCCTGTATGATCCCGCTGGATAATTTGGTAATGTTAGGGGGAACTTTACAAAAAATATAATATTAACTTTGACTTAACAAATTGTCTTGGCGTTATATTGATTAGAATGTATTTTACCTACGAGATACTCGTATACTTTGTTCGGCTGACACTTGTTTGTTTAGGTAGCATTACTCTCTTTATGTGTAGATAAACAGGGTGGTCCGTCCAATGACGTCAAGATTATTTTTTTGAGTTCCTCTGTCCGAGGGGTACCCAAAAAAACCCCATGTGTAGTGTTTACATAAAAAAATTACATAAACTGCCAAGATCAAATGGAGGAGGACGTTTTATTTTCAAAAACGTCGAAAACAATTTCTAGTATTCGTTAGAACTCATGACACATTTTTGAAGTGTTATCTTTCGTTATTTTTACTTAAAATTGTAGTTCCTTCAGCTTCTGAAACGGTTACATAAATGGCATTGGCGGTTAAGTATAAGACAGATAAAACAAAAAAATGTGTACTCTGTATCCATATCATAAAGCTAAACAGTTCGTTTGTTTGAACGCGCTAATCTCAAGAGCTACCGGACCGTTTTAAATAAAATGTGTTCAATAGCTTATTTAATTGAGGCAGGCTTTAGGCTATAAAACATCACGCTGCGACGGTACGGGAGGGAACAAACTCAAAACGCGTGGACGCTGTCACGGGGAACCGCTAGTGGTTTATAAAACTGTACGGCGAGCATGCTGTATATTTTTCACTCGTGCTGAAAATTGACGGTTGTAGTTTCAATAGTAAAAAATGAATGATTTCTATTTAAAACATGTAACTAAGAGTCAACTTTATTGATCGTAATATGCTCTTTAAAATGGTATTTTCAAATATAAGTGCTTAAGATATAACTCGTATAGTGAATTTATTTTTGACAAATCGATTTTAAGTACGATGTAAGCTATAAATGGGAACAAATATTGTTTTGACATAGTCGTTGTAAAACCTTGGAATGAGTCATTAAAAGGAAAGAAAAATAAAGCTACCACCGAAGATAACCAATATTTCCAAAAGCAATTGCGTTCACTCCCCTCAAAACCGATCAACATGGCATGCACTACGCAATGCCACCATCAATTTGGCTCGCCCACTCAGACGAGCTCGTCAAAACATGACCTCTGTTGCCAAGACACATGGTGCAAATCCGTGGTCTTGGCTCGGAGCCAGGCTCTAAGTTCTACAAGTTGGATAATTTCAAGCGATTTGCTGAGTAAACATATGAATGGACGCAAGTCTGGCAAAAACAACGCAGAATTGTGCATTCTCTTTTTTTAAATATATTCAATATTTTTTTATGTTACACACGTCGTCCCCAGCGACTAAATCGTTTTAAATTTTCTCCCTTCCCTTCTATCACAGCGTAATGTTTTAGCCTAAAGCCTTCCGCGACAAATAAGATACCCAAAAAAACGGTTCAATAGTTCCTGAGATTATCGCGTTGAAACGAACTAACAACCTCTTCAGCTTTACAATATGAGTTATAGATTTAGACTATATTTATGTAGCTATAACGGAGGGACGCTGAAACTCGGTAATACAATTTTTCAATGTTACCAACAAACTTAATAACTTAGCTACGACAAGTCTCCGAATATAAAGTATTTATCTTTTAAAATTTGTTTGACGGTGGCTGTTTCAAATGCATAAAGAAAATTAATAAGCAGTAATTATAAAATACTACGAACAACGGAGTACAGTATATTAAATATCCACATTAATGCAACACGCTTTTATTAATGTTAAAAAGAACTACAATTACACTTGACTTTTACAAAATTGTGTTTCTCCGAAAGGAAATTTTCAATACTTGCTAGTTAAGAGAAAATTGTTAATGCTTGGAATGTTTCAGCAGAGATTTTTTCCTCTGAATAATTAGTACAATGGTCTCACAGATAACAGAAAAAAAACCGGCCAAGTGTAAGTGGGACTCGCGCACTGAGAGTTCCGTGTTAACTTTAACTGAATTAGAGATCCACTGACTTCCATTTAGCCAAAATACCACAATATTTTGTTTACAGCAAAAATAACTTGTTTTTTTTAGCGTTTGTAGGAAGGACAAAGTAATATTTGCGGTTGTTGAAAATGTGCTATATATCAAGTAAGTTGTAAGTTTTTTTAAAGCACTACATTGTGCATGTTTTTTCTAAATTAACACTTGTTTCGTTAAAAAGTTAGAGGACGCCCATTTTACTACTTTGGAAGCGTCTATCTCCCATATTATGTTTGACTTTCAGGAAAAATGGTTTTAGGAACCTCGATGTCATTTTAAGAGACCTATCCATAAACAACCCACATGCATAGGTTAGAGCAAAATCATTTTTTTAAGCTCCATGTATGAGAGCCCCTCAAATGTCATTTTATTTTATTACTAGCGGTCCCCCGCGACTTCGTCCGCGCGTTTTGAGTTTGCTCCCTACCCTCCCGTTGCAGCGTCATGTTTTATATCCTAAAGCCTTTTTCGATAAATAAGCTATCATCACAAAGAAATATTTTTTCAAATAGGTCCAGCAGTTCCTGAGATAAGCGCGTTCAAACAAACAAACTCTTCAGCTTTATAATATATTAGCGCAAGCGCACGTTGTACTTAAGCTGCGAACATTATTTTGGTGCGGAGTTATGTTAAAACTGCGATAGCTCCTAAGATATTTATTGAAATCCAATGATGTAAAGGGCAACTTGGTTCTAAATAAAATGCTTGTGATGATGAATGTATTTATTTTGATAAGAATAAATACCTGTGTGTATAATACACCTCTAAAAATGATGCATTATTTTTTTACAAATTTATTAACATAAAAAAGGTTGTAGTAAGTCAACCATAAAAGATAGACTTATGCTTTCGCGGACTTTATTATAGAACTCTTAATGCTGAACAATCTTGTCATACATGATTTTTGTGTAACTTAAGCGGTTTCCGCAGCGTACGCAGCAGAAGCTCTCAAAAGGAATATCTTTCTTCGGTTTTCGCAACATTTTTCGTTGCTGCTGTGGTCTTATGAGTCGTATCTTAATGTTATATAGACTAAAGCCTTCCTCGATAAATAGTCTATCCAACGTAAAAATAATTTTTCAAATCGGGCTAGTAGTTTCTGAGATTAGCGCGTTCAAACAAACAAACAAACTCTTCAGCTTTATAATATAAGTATAGATTAGTATAGATTGTATAAAAATCGTAAAGCGGTTATCAAGATACACCTACATACCAAGTTTCATCTATGTATTGCAAATAGATTCAGAATACAGTGGTTGTGACATACGGACGAACAGACAGACAGACTCGACGAAATTATAAGGGTTCCGTTTTTGCCATTCGGCTACGGTACCCTAATAAAAACTGATTAAGAAGCTTTAAATAACTCATTCTTCTTCTACTTAGTAGGACAAACATATTCTGATGGATTTGGTGCATGATATGTGCAGACAGTTGGCAAAGGTAAACTTAATACTATAACTATGAATATTTACTATGAACATTTAAATACGTTTTTATTAAGCTTTTTAGTTTTAATTTCGAAGACGGTTTATTTTTATTTTTATTTCATAACTTCTAGATATAACTTATCTCAAAAGCTACGGGAAGAATTTTATGAAACTTACACTATAAATAAATATCCTTTGGACATTCCCACACATCGCCATCTAGTCCCAAAGTAAGCTTCTCAAAGCTTGTTTTATGGGTGCCAGACAACGGATATAATACTTAAATACTTTTTGTTTGTAAATACATACATGATATACATAGAAAACACCCAGACCAATACAAACAGACATGTTCATGCACACAAATGTTTGTATTGTGCGGGGATCGAACCCGCACCCGCTGCGTAGTAGGCGATTTCTCGACCACTACACCAGACGGGTCGTCTAAACTACACTGTACCCTAAGTTGAGCTATATGTGTATATACACCTGCTAGTAAGCCCTAATAGATCTACATACTTAAATCTTATCCAATTCTGACGTTATCATATACATACAGATCGAATTGAATAACCTTTTTTCGAGGTCTGTAAATAAAATGGGCAAGAAATTAAAAAAGAAAATCGCTCAAATTTCCTAGTGTATTTATTTCCACGAAATTTATAAATTACCTATGCGTCCGCGTTTCATCGGCTATCCATCCACCCTGAATCGTGCTGTCATTCACAAGAAGAACTGTCATAAGTTGTAGCAAACGTGATCCGACGAAGCGTTTGCTATCCGTTTCCGATTCCAGATGCCCTGGCGTTTATAATTCCTTAACGTAACGTGCTTCCGTATGCTTGATGTCAGTACAATGCTATTCCCTTAATGAATAGATATGCTTCAACATTTAAGATTACCAAATTTCCATATGCATACTAATTATAGGTACCATAAAAAATTGAATTCAGTTGAATAAACACAGTATCTTATTATTTATGTTTCTCATTTTTTACAGTATGAATATCTTGATTGGGAAACTTGTAACGTTTAATTTATCTTTATAGGGATAAATTAACTAAAACCAATTGGAAACAGCAATTATCTAAGTATAATTTAATATATACCACAAAACCACTGTAGCTTGAACCCGCTACACAGCTTTGAGTAAAGGCGAACGCAGACGACACTTGTAGCGTTAATACGCCGTTAGTACAGCAACACATTCGCATGCTGCAGCGGTGCCACAGATCAGACAGATAAGATTGGTAGACTCTTTTGACGTTTATAGGACACATATGAAATTTGAGATTAGAAACTTAGGCGTCGCTACCGTTGTTTTTTTTTTGATGATTTCATACAGTCAAATTGATAAAAGCATTGCACTTTTATCTATTTCATATTTTTTAAAATCCTCATTATTAACCAACTTAGACTTTAAACAAGAACCTAATTATCACACCTATTACTATTAGTTAGGGTAGGATGAATTATTAATTAAATAATTAAAATAAAATAATGTTGAAATAATGTTTTTTTATTATTATTTTAACGTTTATTTATTATTTAGTTAGTAAGAACACAACCTAAACCTTGTCACAAAAACTTCCACGAACTATGTCAAATTTCAAATCCGATTTTATCTCATGAGATAACGCTAAGAATAACGAGTGTGTAAGAATATTTTATAATTAACACATCAGTCCCACCAGACGACTCGCGTCCGCCTGAGCGGTGCGTCAGAACAAGACCGAAATGGATGCATCATATCTTTATTCGAACGAGTCTTTTCGTTTAGCCGTATCGCTGTCGCATTTCAAAATATACCAGCGTAAAGCGTAACAAATCAAAATTAAATGTTCTCAACTGAAGGTGCATCACTTACAACATCATATTTTTATTTTATTGTTACTTATGAAGCATACACTCAATATAGTAAAAATATAAAAAACACGTACAGATAACACTTATATCAATTAAATCTATCCTCTGATTACAAAATATATACACAAAATAAATATTTTCTATTTTCTGTGTTCTGTTCGGCGGGCCTATATTTACCTGATGTTCCTATCCATTCCGTGCCATATCTGTGGCATAATAGTTTTGTGGTCCAGGGTTCTAGTCCCACTGGACGTACTATAATTATCGGGTTTGCAATCCCGGGCGGCTAGATTCAATCGTGTTTCGAATTACATCAATCCTATTGTCAAATTGTTCGACGATATTAACGTTGAGATAATTAAAACCTAATGTCAATTACATGTATGTTATCACACAAATACTAGCTGTCAAATCGGTTGTAGCTCAAAACGTGATGTTTTATAGCCTATAAATATCAAAAATATATTTTATTCAAATCATACCACTGCTGCACTGACTACTCAATCAGCGTGTTAGGGACGTTTCGTAATTTTTGAAGTTTTGTCATCCATAAAAATCGTCATCGTCAAAAACAGAATAAAAAATAAAATGCACTTTTAATGAAAATAAATCAAGAAAATATATTCTGCGAGTTATTGGGAATTGGGGATGGATTTTGAACAGGCGGCCATTCATCATTCATCATCATTATCAGCCAAAGGACGTCCACTGCTGAACATAGGCCTCCCCCACGGCTTTCCACAGCGACCGATTACTAGCGGTCTGCATCCAGTTTGATCCTGCAATCTTTATGAGGTCGTCCGTCCATCTTGTTGGTGGACGTCCTACGCTGCGTCTTTGGTCAAAGGGTCTCCAATCTAGAACTTTCCTGCCCCAACGGCCATCAGTTCTTCGCGCTATGTGCCCTGCCCATTGCCACTTGAGCTTACTGATTCTCAAGGCTATGTCCGTTACCTTAGTTCTTCTACGTATCTCCTCATTTCTGATTCGATCACGTAGAGAGACACCCAGCATAGCCCTCTCCATCGCTCGTTGCGTAACTTTGAGCTTCTTTATAAGGCCCATAGTTAGAGACCATGTTTCGGATCCGTATGTCATCACTGGTAACACACACTGGTTGAAGACTTTCGTCTTCAGACACTGAGGTAATTGAGACGAGAAGACGCTCTTGCGCAGTTTCCCAAACGCTGCCCAGCCGAGTTGGATTCGTCGATTGACCTCTTTCTCAAAGTTGGACCTACCCAATTGGATCACTTGTCCCAGGTAGACGTACTCGTCGACAACTTCGAGAGTTGAGTTCCCAATGGATACTGGAGTGGGTACAACAAGGGAACTTGACATAATTTTCGTCTTCTCCATGTTCATTTTAAGACCCACTTGTTGGGAGACTCGGTCAAGGTCTTCGAGCATAGTGCCAAGATCGTCCAGCGTCTTTGCCACAACGACTATATCATCGGCAAATCGGAGGTGTGTGATGTATTCGCCATTGACATTGATGCCGATTCCTTCCCATTCCAGAAGTTTGAAGGCGTCTTCCAATGCCGCTGTGAACAGTTTCGGAGATATAACATCTCCCTGTCTCACACCTCTCCGCAGTGGAATTGCCCTCGTATTCTGCTCCTGTACTCGGACCGACAAGGTGGCGTTATTGTAAAGGCACTTTAATACCTCTATATACCTATAGTCAATGTGGCACCGCTGCAGAGACTGAAGCACCGCCCAAGTTTCTATCGAATCAAAGGCCTTTTCATAGTCCACAAACGCTAAGCATAGAGGCATATTATACTCCTCTGACTTCTGTATAATTTGCCTAAGCGTATGGATGTGGTCTATGGTACTATAGCCTTTTCGGAAACCGGCTTGTTCGGGAGGCTGGAAGTCATCAAACCTACGTGCGAGACGATTCGTGATGACCCTTGAAAACAGCTTGTAGACATGGCTCAGGAGTGAGATGGGTCTGTAGTTCTTCAATAAGGTTTTGTCTCCTTTTTTGTAGAACAACACCACCACACTCTTGTTCCACGCCTCGGGCGTGATGCCCTCTAGCAGCACGGAATTAAAAAGTCTCTGAAGGACTTTAAGTACCGGTGTTCCACCTGCCTTCAGGAGCTCTGCTGTGATTCCGTCCTCGCCAGGTGCCTTGTTGTTTTTGAGCTGTTTAAGGGCCATCCTAATCTCGTAGAGGCTGATGTCCGGGATGTCTTCGGTGTAGTGACGGGTCAGGATAGCTCGTGGGTCTCTGACCGAGCTATCAACGGGTTTGGCAACTGAGGTGTATAACTGCCCATAGAACCTTTCGATCTCCCTCAAAACCTCTGCTTTCGTCGACGCTACACTGCCGTCCTCCGTCTTAAGCTTCGTCAACAGGCTTTGCCCAATAGACATGTTCCTTGCAAACACTTTGGAGCCTTCGTTCCGCTCTATCGTTTCTTTAACACTATTAGTGTTAAAGCAACGGATGTCGTGTCGCAGGGACTTCCATATTTGTTTATTGAGCTGCCTGTAGTTTTCAGCATTAACGGAGGTCTGCAGTGCCATAGATCGACGTTTTGCCATAAGGTCGAGAGTGTGGACCGACAGTTTTTGAGGTCTATTTTTACGGCCAGGCCTAAAATACTTAGACCCCACCGTTTGAACAGTTTCCACAAACCCGTTGTTAATTTCGTCCACTGTAACGCAATTTTCTAGGCAATCAAAGCGGTTTGACAACTCGAGTTGAAAGCTCTCGGGATTTTGGATATGGGCACGAGTAGGTCGGAGCGTGGACTTCATCAGGCGGGATCTTTCCAATTTGACATTTATATTCAATATGCCTCGAACCATTCGGTGATCGCTACCGGTTTTCACCCTGTTGATCACGGAGACATCATTGAATAACCGTCTCTTGGAAGTCATGATGAAGTCAATCTCGTTTCTCGTGAAGCCATTGGGACTCAACCAGGTCCACTTCCTTTGAGGCGGCTTCTGGAAGAAAGAGTTCATCGCAAAGAGTCCCTCCTTCTCCAGAAAGTCGGCCAGCCTCTGTCCCCTGGCGTTCCTTTGCCCGTATGCAAAGGGTCCCACCTTCAACTCATTCTCGCCTCGCTTGCCCAGTTTTGCGTTGAAGTCCCCCATTACAACAGTAAAATAGGTTTTGGAAGTATGTATGGCTCTACTTACGTCCTCATACATTTCCTCCACCTCTTCATCCGGGTGTTTCGAGGTCGGTGCATATACCTGTATGACCTTCAGCGAATACCTCTCAGATATTCTGAGTATAAGGTATATCACCCTGCTCGACACACTCTCAATGGTCACGATATTGTTGACGAGGGACTTGTGAACGAGAAACCCGACACCGCCTTGGGACTTTTGGTCACCCTCCCGGTAGAAGAGCAGGTTGCCGGACTGAAGAGTTATCGTGTCCTCGCCCTCTCTACGGACTTCTGATAAACCCATTATGTCCCAGTTTAACCTGCTCATTTCTTCCTCCAGCTCGAGCAACTTCTCGTCTGTCCTCAGTGTGCACGCGTTATAAGTTACCAGGGCCAGTTGTCGTCGGGGGTGGCAGCGCGACCGCCTCCGGGGATTCTTAGCACCCCCTGCCCCGCCGTTACCATGACCGCTACCAAAGTCAGGAATAGCGGGGCTGCCGGAGACTGGGGGCCTGGTTTTCTGGTGTACTAACATTGAGGGGATTTTGCCAATACTCGCCACGCTTGGCAGGCGGGTTGGCGAGCGCAGAGACGCAGCCCCTTGCAGCTGTGACGCTGCTGCCCGTCACAGTCCAACATTTAGCTACGCCTAATATTGGATGGTTATACCGCCATCGGTCGGTCGCCAGAGCCTCGTCTGTATAAACAGGACGCACCACGTGAAGGTGAGGTTGGCTTGGAGCTTTAGGTTTTGGTTAAGCTCCCTTACGTCCCTGGCGGCCATTGATGATCTGAAAAGCTAGTTCCTAAATACTTTTATGAAATGTTGAAATTTTAATGTAAAAACGTAAAAGGTGTTTCTAAACTCCCCGTTAGGAATGAAGAGAGATATTTGGAAACAGTAACTAATCAACTTTCTTCTAGAATCATAGGTCGAGAAATGACATTATTTTGAATACTTCTCGTACTAAACTCTCGGTTACGTGACCCGTCCAATTTTCATAGAGTAATTTTTTTGGGAATACTTGTAACCACGTTTCAAGGAAAAAGTATATTAAAACTACTTTCGAAAAACTCCTTTCATTTCTTACGGGTTGTTTTAAAAACACCTTGTATAAAACCATTTATATTACTATACATTATTACAGTAATTAGATATTTTTGTATTTTGGTGAATGTGTTCAAAGGAGACATTAACAAATACCATAGTTTAAAAATATAAGATGAAGAAAAAGAGAGAAAGGATCTCGTCTGACACTGTTGCTTTTTCAAGTGAATTTATATTATTAAGTTTGTATAGTAATAATACACTATGAAACAAAACTGTTATTGGATAGGTACGAGAATACGAGTAATACTTGTTAAAATAATAATGATGCGTGACTTTAGGTAACGATAGGAGATATTATTTAGGTAGTGTGTAGTATTTTATTATTTGAGAAAATATTTCAAATTAACGTAATTCAGAAATGTTTTTTTAAATAAAACTTACCTACTGTATAAAACTATTTCATTATTATTTGATAATACATATCTTTAACATAAGTAGCTGATCAGGGGTTATAGAGAATACCGTACAGAACACAAACACTTTACACACTGCGACTTTTAGCAGCGATGCAGTCGCGATGCTAATGCGCGTTAGCATCAATGCAGTCGCAAAATGTCAACGTTTACACACTGTGCTACCTTTAGCATCGATGCAGTAGCGTTGCTAACGCGCTGCTGCATCGATGCTAAAACTCGCAGAGTGTAAGAGGGATCAATGAGTTCGAGAATTTCGACGTTGTCGAATTGTAGCTGTAGCTGAAAATATAGTCTTATTTACGAAAGCCAAAGATAAATCTATTACAGCTGTTGAAAAGACGTTCAAGTTTGTCAGTGAGTGCCTCAGTGAGGTTGGTATAGTAAAAGTCCGCTTTATCAATAATAGGTCAATTATGATTCATTATGCTGATAGTTTTAATACTTATGTACCAAGTAACCGTCGCCATTCTTTTATTAGTACACAACTTTATCCTAACGTTAGAATAATATAATCTGGTAAATTATAGTATATCTAGTAACAGTTCCATTAAAATAAAACGAAATATGGAAACAATTATGTGCTCTTTCTATTTTAGTGATTTATTTTGTGTGTACTAGTAACAAATTTTATTTTAATTCATAATTAAAAATTTAGCTTTCAAATCTGTAAAAAAATATGAAAACTGTTATTTTTTTATACGTTTATTTAGATACCTTTTAAGAAATACAAGATCAATATAAATTTTAAGATAGATTTATGTGCTGTCGCACCTCAAGTGCTAATGTACTATCTTAGTAGGTACACCAGGCACTTGAGGGCAGGTACTTTTGGTACTAGATCCAGTTCATTTTTTTGTTTATTGTATGCTATTGTGGTTATTAGGGTTTATTTTAAAATATAATCGGTTGTACAATTAGTTTTGTAGTTATCGTCAAAAAGAAACTATTCCTATATGTTTGAAATGACAAAACTACAAAGTTACATATTTAGAAATACAAACGATGCAGTTAAGTATTCAGTAGGTAATGAAAATCATGTCCAAGTTCTATGTAGTGCCTTTGTATCTATCATATTTTACATTATGAAGCGATTAACTTTAAGCCTTACGAGTAAGAGCGCTTTCACACTTAGGCGGCTATAGCAGCGCGATGGTCTCGCGGCAGTCGCGCTGCTGTCAATTTCATACATAAAATGACAGCAGTAAGCCTTTCATATTAGAGAGATGCGCTACTATCACACTACTGACGCTCTCATGTGAAAGCACACTAAAATTTCATTGTCAAAAAGGTACTCAAAGTCCTTTAAAGGACTCATACCTTTTAGTACACCAAAAATATTATCGCGCTGCTTTTTTATTATGTGATAACATAAAGCAGACTGCGAAAGACAGAATACAGGCACACACTTTCTCCAAGTTGACACCTCAATACTTTCAACTTTTCTTCTCTTTGCTACATGTCGAGAAGTAGATGATGATGTCAGAGACTCGTCAAAGGTATTGTTCCCTTATATACTTTCGTTCCCATCGACTTTCGTTATCATAATTCTACTAATATTATAAACGCGAAAATTTGTGAACGTGTAATAATTTGTGGATAGGTGAATTTTGATTTGATTTAAAATATATAACATCCTTATTAAATATCCTTTTGGACATTCCCACACATCGCCATCTAGCCCCAAAGTAAGCTACTCAAAGCTTGTGTTATGGGTGCCAGACAACGGATATAATACTTCAATACTTTTTTTTTGTAAATACATACATGATATACATAGAAAACACCCAGACCAATACAAACAGACATGTTCATGCACACAAATGTTTGTATTGTGCGGGGATCGAACCCGCACCCGCTGCGTAGTAGGCGATTTCTCGACCACTACACCAGACGGGTCGTCAAATATATATTACAAACATTTAGCTTACCATTCATGGAATACCATTTAGGCTATATGTCAAAAAAATATGAATTTAATGAGGGAAGACTATTACGATAAATGATAATAACGAAACCAGAAAAATATGTTATTTTCGAGCAAACATCGCGTACGCTGCAAAAGCTGTAAGAGTTAGACCAATATTATTTTAGAGAGAAATGTGTGCCTTAAATAATTCTACAGGAAACTCAGCAAGAGCGTTATATATCTATCTTATGGATTAATTTTGATAAAACTATTTTATTTCGGATACGTAACAGATTATGGACAATGTACAGTCGCCAGCACATCAGACTATACATTTTCATTATGTTGTTGTTAAATCAAACAATAGAATTCCCTAAGAAAATGTGTTCCGGTTAGAGCATCCGTTTCACACCTGAGCGAATACACCAGTATACTGGTTCACTTTACTGCATGATTGTGTTGGGCAGTTAAATTGTTTTAGTAATTCTCTAGTATACATTCTCTAAGGATATCTAATCTTTTGTATGTAGCAGCACAAGTTTTTAAAGTGGTAGTGTCCGTACTTGTGAGATTAGTTCTGTACTTTTTGTCTCGTGCCTTTGTTGGAACGAAGTCGATATAAGACGGGAGTTACGCAACTGTTTGCGTAACAACCTCTTGCATTTTCCAATACCACCCTTATTTCGAGTAAGTAGGAATGGAAATCGTGTGTGAACACTGTCGAATTGTCAAAGGGCGGGAAGTTGATGATTTTGGAGAAAATTTCAAGAGCAGGGAAGCTGTTATGATAAATATCGAAGTAGGTTGTTCAAATAAGTTCCGTAAATGTTGTTTTGGATAACTTATGTTTTGATATAGGTGGCTGTGCCACGTAGCAGTATCAATTTGCATCTTCTTTTGTTTGGAGTCATGAATTCAACTTCCGTCTTATAACATGGAGTTTTATAAGAAGCTACTTTACCTTTATTTGGTAATTAAAACATTACATTATTACGTTACCAATTATCACATCAAATACATTAACACAACAAGAAAAATGTTTTAAATTAATCGAAGTGGTGTAAACAATTAATAAAAAGACAATATTATTTTCCACAAGCACACTTTTTTACTAAAATATCTAGGTAATATAATTTTCCTGCGTTAGTAACAAATGAAAGACTTAATTATTTCTTCTTTACAAATTCATAAAGGTTCCCACAGGCTTGCCCGAAAATTAATACCGCAGTAGAAAATTAATCGAAGTAGAAGAATTTATTATCACAGCTACATTAATAGACCGGAAAATCCGGGAATGGAAAGAAAAACTTTATCACATTACATTAAAGTATGAGAAAGTATATAAATGACCATCTAAAATAGTTTGTTATTACTAGCAAAATGTATCAAGAAAACATATTTGTTGTGTGTATATATGTGTGTGTGTGTTTCTTAATATAAAAAACCCTGTAATAACAGGTATCATAATAATAATAATATATAATGATATCATTATACCGCAACAAAAAAGATTTTTGTTTTTCAAAGTGTTTGTTAACTTTTTCGATCTGAGTTCTGTGTATTATTAGTATTAGGATCGTGCTAATATAATAAACTTGAAAGTTTGATAGGATGGATGTATGGATGTGTGTTTTATTTTATTTTATTTTCATTTATTAACAAAACCAACAGTTTAATAATAAGTTGCACAAAGTAGTTAGTTCTCATATAAAGTTAGCCAATAACAGGTTTCCCTATATTTGCAATCGGTTTAGGACGATTAATAATAGTATGTGCATAGCAAATTAAAACAAGTTAATTTTAGGATGTAACATGAAACACACATAATGAATCTCTAATTATTATTTTCCATGGTATTTCCATAAAAATAGTATTTTAATCCGTACCCAAATTAATACTTCATTTGTTACAAGCATTTAATTATGAACATATTTCCTCTTGAAACCTCTGGATTCCAATAATTATCTCATACCTCTTTAAAATATGTTTTAAAATATGCCATGCGCTCATGGACGTAGCGACGCGCGACGCGCCGCCTGTCGCGTGTTTGTGGATCTAATAGTACGAATGCATTTATTTCTGGTGATTACTAACAAATAGGTGACGTCTTCAAAAAAGGCATATATTGTATTTTATTCGACGAATATTCCTTATCAGACGTTGGAAAAAACGAGCCTTAAACGTATAACCTTAACTTTACTTACGTATACCAATATAATGAAATCGAAAAAGTGTTTGTAGGTACTGATAGTTTTTAATCAAAAAGGTAAACCTTTATATAACATGGAAAAAACATCTCCATTGGAGGTATAGTATATTAGAGAAAACTTAATAGATATGTGCAAATGTAAACGGTTTAAAGGTTTTATGGAAAATACCACATAACGCGAGTGAACCCGCGGGGGGCTGCTAGTTATTTAATATTAAGTTTTTTACTTTACTTTAAAACTGTCACAACTTTTTTAACTCTATTGGAGTTATAGGGGAAAAATATATATTTTTAGGGATACACTCACTTAATCATACTCGTATTAACAAGTCAAGTTTTTTAAGTCTTTAGTGTAAAATGTACAAAATACGATCAAAAGGTTTTCTTTTCATTATTAACAAAAGCCAACCTGTTATAAAAGTGATTCTTTATCACTCTCAACATAATGTACAAGTAAAATAATCATACTCTTGTCTAGCTGAAGTTATGAAAAGCCCACATAAGCGAAAATGTATTATTCCATATCAACAATCACAAGTACCTCTGCTACCTATTTATCATCAATATTACCTACCCTCACTTTATTAATTTTCAAACTATTTATTTTCTGCGGCATCATGGGACGTTGCAGTATTAACCTCTTGAAATAGTTTGTGATATTTAATTTTAAAACCAAGCAATTGCAAGTATTCTTTACAACACTAATTTTAATTCAATTCAAACTGGCGCAGGAATTTAATAAAAATACCTCTTTCACTATTTTGCAATGAAAACTGTTTACTTACATTTCAAGTTTATTCCTTCGAGAACAAAATCTGAAATGTGGGTATTCGAGAGATAAAGTATTTAATGGACGGACACTCTGCTCTTTAAATTTAAAAGTAGATAGTTGAAACTAGCAAAATGTAAGAATTTCTCTTGGTGACACAAAACATCTGTTGTGTGAATTACTGCAAGAATTTTATTAAATAAAATACAGATGCGTCCGGCGCTAACTTAAATTTTATTTAATAATAATTTCAACTGTATAGGTGACTTATTGTTAATGAATTATTTAGATACATAATTAAATTTAATTCTAATTTAGTTATAAATCATTTTTATGACATTGTATAACTGTGCATGCTATTTGAAATTGCGAAATATTTGCACTTATTTACCCGTATATACTATCTTGAAATTTGATGATCTATTAAGGCTTCCAAACACGTTTGTTTATTTCTCATGAAATTAGCACACGTGTTTTAATGTTTGTGTGTGTTTTAAAATATACCATATCTGTCTCGGGATTTATAGAAAACGAGAAGTCATAGCGTGATGACTCTTTTTTAATTCAATTAGGTATGGTTCAACTTACGGTACAGTGTAAGCCTTATCAAAATCAGTCCAGTAGTTTTGGAGCTATAAGTAAAAACTAAAAACTACAAACATAAACTATTAAATAATTTAAAAATAAAACCATCTTAATAGATCTGACTAAAAACCTTAAACTAAAGCATTCGTCTTCTATTTGGGAAATAAATTCTTTTGGAGTTGGTGCATGATGTGTGTAGGTGGACTGTTGGTGAACGTAAGCTTATCATCATGCACGGACTCCAGAAGTATTTGTTTCGCATAAATTGAAGTCAAATTCGTTGTATAAAGCTTTTGAATAGGGAATGGATTTTGATGAAATGTCTTATTAGGATCGGAATAATTTACCTTAAGTGCGCCTTCACATTATAGCGTCAGCAGCGCGGCAGCAGCGGATGTCTTTACATTGGCAGCGCGACAGTCGCGCAACTGGGTCCGTCCCACCATTACCCATTTCAGTGCTTATACGGGCATAGTATAACCACTGCAATGGGTAATGGGTATAGTGGGACGGACCCGCGCGACTTACGTGCCGCTGCGGCGCTGCTGCCGCGCTGCAGTGGTAATACTATCCCCGTATTGGCACTGAAATGGGTAATGGTCGTAGTGGGACCGACCTAGTCGCGCGACCGTAGCGCTGCTAATGTAAAGGCATCCGCTGAGCCGCGCTGCTGACGGTCTAATGTGAAGGCGCACTTACTAGTGGAAATTTGTGTATGAAATTGACAGCAGCGCGACTGCCGCGCGACCGTTGCGCTGCCAAAGTCGCCTTAGTGTAAAAGCGCTCTTATAATGACTTGATTTAATTCTACAGCAAATAATATCTCCGTCAAAGAGAAATGCTTTATAAATTAATAAATTATTAATTATGAAGACGGACTAATTCCCTGTCAAAGTTTCTCTGAAAGTTACTAAGTCGACTTGTACTTTGGCGTTATGAATACGTCAACTTTTTGTTTTTGTGTACAGGCAACGACAAAATAAGTTTATCATTAATAGTAAACTTTCGTGGTGGTGCTCCGAATATGATGAACTAGCGGTCCCCCGCGACTTCATCCGTGCGTTTTGAATTTGCTCCCTCGCCTCCCGTTGCAGCGTGATGTTTTATAGCCTAAACTCTTCCTCAATAATTAAGCTATGAAACACAGATATTTTTGTCAAATAGGTCAAGCTGTTTCTAAGATTAGCGTGTTCTAACAAACAAACAAACTCTTAAGCTTTATAATATTAGTAAAGTAGTATATATGTATATCTTCTCGTCTCCTTAAACATGATAATATGTATACCATATAAATAAACAGTAAAAATAAAATACGGTGTTTCGGTGTTTCCTAGTAAATACAATCAGACTCTATTCAAAGTTCGATTGAACAGGCTTCTTTTGGGCGAGTTCATTTCATCTTTGACTTCGTCTTAGTCTCACTAGGCTTGGGCTTGAGGCAAGAGCGAAACCATAATCGTTTAAAAAAAAACGGTTGCCGCCAAAGTACTTCAATTATGTCATTTCCGGCAGTTCCTGAGATTAGGGCGTTCAAACAAACAAACTCTTCAGCTTTACAATGTTAGTATAGATAAGCACTACCAAACAGCGGCAGAATTAGCAGAATGTTGTATAAAGTCTAGTAGGAGGATTTTTTTTAAAAAAAGTGTATTTCCTTATTTGTAAGAAGAAGGAGACACACACAAGAGGCTATCACTTAAATTTGATGATGATAATCTTTGTTAAACAAAATCTTATAAAACTCAAAGTTGTTGAATTTAGACGTATACAAAATAATGTTTAGTGTCTCGAAACAAATCATCAAATCTTAGACCCCTTACACACTGCGGCTTTTGAAATCGGTGTAGTCGCGCGTTTTTAAAACGCGCTTCAGCATCACGACTCACGCAATGAACAGATTTAATTAAGCATCGATGCAGAAGCGCGACTGCATCGACGCTAACGCGCATCAGTATCGGTGAAGTCGCCAAAATTCAGTACATAATTTGTCAATTTTCAGCTTCTGCATCGCGACTGTATCGATGCCAACGCGCGTTAGCATCGCGGCCTAAAGACACAGTGTGTAAAGTAAAGAGTCTTAAGTCTTATGGTCTATTGTGTATACACGTGTTTGAAAGCCTTAATAGATCAACATACTAAATAGGTACACATTGAATTATTTTGAATTCTTCCCATTTTGAAATCGGTAAAACACTAGGGGAGAGAGGGGCATAGTGGAAGAGGGGGGCAAAGCGAAAAATTTGATTTTACCAACACTCTTTCACCCAACGGCACCCGCACCTCGCACAACCCTAGCGCACGTCCGACCAAGGTCATTGACCAAAATCAGTCCGGCTAGCACCACCTAGCGGGCTACCCGGCTGCGCGATATGTATCGAGTGAGTTTTTTATGAAATTCAAGGATTTCAGAGGCTGGATATTTATGATAAAAGTGAGTAGTGGCGGTGTATTTATTATTTTAATATAATATCTGTTTATTCTACTACACTCAGACATTTAGTAGATTGAACAAATTTAAATTTTTGTTTAGTAATGAATTGAAAACTATATTATTATCATAAAGGCAAAGTGGAAAGAATTACTAGGGGGCAAAGTGGAATGATTTCCAGTTTTGGTGACAGTTGATTTAATACGTTATATTAAAGCGACATCAACTTTTATTTCATAACTACAAAAGAAAAACAAACCAATGCTCATGAACGGAAGGTCAAATAAGGAGAGCGATCGAGCGAGTTCGGTATCCAAAAAATATGGTATCCCAATTGGAACTCTCCATCGCTCATGAACTTTGTGGTGAAATTGAAGGCGGTTGTTTTGTTTGTGTTAAATATAGGAACTAATGCATTTTGTATGTGAATGTCAAATATGTGCCTTTTTAAATTAAATAAAAAATCACTTTACCTGTGGAAAGTCTTTGATTTGAAATAGTTCCTTTATACCAAATTAGTTGATTATCTTACTTAATTTTATTGATTTCATTAGTATAATACTCAAGTTGATGGGAAATACGCCAAATAAATCCCTTTTTCGCTTTGCCCAATGTGCAATTCCACTTTACCCTTGTGATAAGGGCAAAGCGGAAAATTACTACTTCTAAAAAAAGTTAATTTATTACCAAAATGGTTAAGAATTCGTTGAAAATATTTAACCCTATCTGTAATACAATAGTTCTAGAACCATTACGATTAAAATTTGACTTCAGAACTACTCTAGTCCTTTTTATTTTTTCGATTGAAGTTAAGTATTCCACTATGCCCCCCTTTCCCCTAATATAATTAATAATTTCATAATCCGAACATAAACTAAACAATTTGTAACATGACCTTAACATTGTCTTAACACAAACAAAGAGTGGTATTAATAAAATATGAGCATAGAGAAAATAAACTTCTCTAAGGTTCGCTCAACATACAAAGATAAAACACCCTTAAATCGGCTTCAGTTGGTGCACTATTTACCCTGTGACAATGTTGGAGAGGGCACGAGTGACGTCATAAAAGCCGGACATAAAGCAACAGATTCTTTACCACTTTTCTGGAACACGTTATGTGTGCGCAATATAAAGTCAACTTTATAACAACAGATGAAAATTGAAATTGCACTGTCAAGTGCACTTCTCAAGCGGTGACACACTGTCACATAGATTATTGCATGGGCTTGTATTTAATAAGCTGTGTCAACAGCACCTTTTAGTAGCAAATATTCAAAGCTCTGTGTTTACACTCATTTTGTGGAAAAGCTATGGTAATAAGTAATTAATTTCATATCTACTATTTTCCAACTAACATGGCCAACGTATTCCCCAGAAATGAATAAATTTGAAAATGTAAGAAACCCGACAACCGTTTCTCAATTAAAAAGGCTATTTTTATTATTAAAATGACTATGCTGGAATAATACATTAGTATACACCTCTATCATGAACGCGTCTAAAAGAAATTATGTATAGTAATTTCCATTCGTTTCAATATTTGTGCATTAAATTTGAAAATTTGTGAGCCTTAAAATACGTACACGGCTACTTTGGAATCAAAGAGGATACTGTGTATTAATAGGTACGATCCCATTTGAATCATGCCAAGAGTTAACTGGAATTTGTTTTCGAGATAATCATGACTTACCTTTAAGAATTTGTTACTGATAAAAAAAAACTGTGAGATCCCCAATTTTTTTCCATTAGAGTGTTCTTGGTTCCTACAAATTATAATAATATTAAATGTTTGACCCTTTACACAATCCGAAGAAGCTGAAGCGCGTTTTGAAAACGAGATTTAATAAAGCATTAATGCAGTCGCGCCTTAGTACCGATGCAGTCGCAAAAATTCACTTCATAGTTTGACAATTTCCAGCTTCTGCATCGCGACTGTATCAATGCTAAGCGCGTTAGCATCGCGACTGTATCGATTCTAAAAGTAGCGCAGTGTGTAAAGGTTGACATTTTGCGACTGCATCGATGCTAACGGGCGTTATCATCGCGATAGCAAGCAAACTACAATTCAAAGTCGTCAATGCAATAGTATTATGCTATGAATTTTATAGTTTCTATATTTATTGATGCTTACAAAAAATACAAAGCCATTAAAAAGTATTTCAAGTGGCATGACGATCAGAAAACTTTAGACGATGAAACGCCATTCGGATAGCAGTTTACAGCAAGTCACTACTTGTGATCGAGTTCTGTCAACTAACCAGTTCCTTAATAGAGTGGAGGAAATTGAAAATCTCAAAATACTAAACGAAGTTTTGGATCTGACAGCAAATTTTTGCCGAGTCAAAGTTAAGTTGGGCACTACTGCTTAGTACCTACGTGTCAATAGAATACAGTGAACCCAAACTAAAGATCGGATAAATTAAAATTTACTTTCATCTTGTCCAAAACAACGGCTTGCGAACAAAAACAGATTAGATTTATTAACAACTTACGAACTAGAATAACTGCTAAATATTTTTTTACGTTTGTATGGGGAATTTGCCAACATTTTGTATATGACACAAAAAATAGCTTATTTACAGCTGAATCATTTTAAGAATAACTTTTTTCCGTAAAATATTTGCTTTACGTAAAGCATTTTTAGGTAATATATACTTAAGATAATAAAATCTAGTAATAATTCATGATGTCTAATAAATCTGTCAAGTACACGTCAGCCAATCGGCAAAAAATTAACTGCTTTCATAAACTGACTAAAAACCTTATAATAACGCATACTTGTTTTAAATGAGAAACTAAATCTTATGGAGTCTTAAAATAACGCTTGAAAAAGCATAAAATATCGCATATTTGCCACATTCATATGAGAAACCAAATCTTTTGGAATCGGTGCATTAAACGTCAAGCTTATTTATACCAATAGTCTACAGACGTTATGCACCGACTCCAAAATATTTAGTTTTTATTGAGACGAATGTCTTTTTTTAAGTGTTGTAGGAAGGTTTTTTAAAGGCGGTTTATTTAAATTTGGAATAAAAATGTGCTCTTACACAATTCATCCTCTTTACACTTTTCCTTATATTTATCATACTTCCAAAACGTATAAAAGCTAATTTCTGAACTAAAAGCATGTTCAAACATGTTTGCAGCTTGAGCGCGCTGGCGCAGAGCCAACTGTCTTTTATCACCAGCGATCGCTCTCTGATTAGCCTCTCAACATGAATGTTGAATGTGATCAGGCGTGAGTAACGGAACGTTACGCAATGGAGACGATTCATATTTTAGTTTATTTTCATTGATATATTTGCTTACTACAAAAGATATTCGGAGTATTGATAAAGAAGCACAGATATCTACAAATTCCTTTCGTGGAAATAAGATATATAGATATCAACACATCACATAGTTAATTGCAAATTATATATGAGGAAATGTACAATTTAGGTGGCCATGAGTGTCTGGAGATATCGCTTAACGCTTTAAGCGATATCTTCCAGACAATCTTTGGGTACAGAAAATATGAATTAATAGAAAGGGGTTTTTGCGCGTAGAAAAATCAAGACCGCTAACTGATATAAATAATTAAAAGGCTATTGGGTTGCCAGCAAAGACTGAGTTTTAGGTGTTCTACGGTATAAATTAATAATGATGATGGTAATAAAGTTTGTAAAATTAGAGTTTAACATGAAACTCTTGGGCAAAGGCCTTACCTCAACTATGAAGTAGTTTGAGCCATACTCCACCACGCGCCTCGCTATCACATGTTGTCAAGCATCCCATAATGCTTCTGAGACTAGAATCAACTGATATTAATCGGGACCAACGGGCCTTCCAAAGCACGGAGATGCTCTTAATATGCGTGATCACTTAAATCGGTCGTATTGGTCATCAATCCAAATGCGACCGCGCCGTAGGATGCTTAACTTCGGTGTCACTACTAAAGCGATGTTACCACCGATGATGGTGATCACGATATTATGGGACAATAAGAGCATTCAAGATCTGTATGAGATAAGAAGTAAAACTTTCTTGTTTGGTTCTACTTATAGTAAATAAAATTATAACTATTATTCTAAGGATAAAATTATACCCAAGAGAGCCGATGTATTATAAAAACCTATACCCTAATTGATACCTTTAACTATTACGAGTGCTGAATTAATCAATTACTTAACCCCACTCCAGCTTCTTTGACATAACTATTAGTGAAGAATTTGTTATTAGATTACTAATTTATTAGCTATTATAAAAAAATAAAAATGTCCATATGGGTTAGTAACAACAAATACATAAAAACAATGTTAGTAAGGCAGTACAATAAAAAATAATAAAGGCCAGGCAAGATAGGTTCACCGATTTGCACATTTAGTAAAATGCAACTCGGTGAACCTATTGAGGAACACAGAAACCCTTCTACCCTCGAGCAACTTTAGGGTCCTGTTGGCGCTCTCACGGATATGCAACCCAACAGCGGCAGTCTTTTTTCGCATAATGGTGCGGAAGTCATCCACACTGGCTCCAGCAAACATACCCGAAGCGCTACAGTATCGCGGGAGCCCAACAGGGCCCTAAGGATGTTATTATACTGCACTCTGAGAGCATTGTAGGCCCGCTGCGTGAAACTGGTCCATAGAACACTGGTATAAAGCTTTGACAAACACAACAGCGTCAACACTTTCGTTCTAACAACGTTATAGAACGTCCAAAAAATATCTTCGTGATGAGGCACATAGTCTTACCACGTCCTATTTTTTTTACTATTTCAAAGCACAATAACGGCTGGCGACGTCGAATCTCTGTGTAATCTTCAGGTAGCTACGTCATTGCGCCGCATTGTGTCTAATTTTCAAAGTTCTAGCTCTACAATTTTTTTTTTGTTACTTGAACATTATTCACACACTCATTGAGAAATACCCACACACACATGAACAACGTCGTCAAACGTCGTTTCCGGTTGTACTGCCAGTCAAAGTCTATGGACGTTAGCGACAAGCAATAGGCAATATTTTGTTTGCTATACGGCGATACGAGTGTGGACGTCATCAAACTTTGTATGGAGTTCTTATGCACCACGGCCCAAAAGATGACTATTGTGGTATGCGTCCATAAACGTGTTAAACAGAGTGAGCTTTACACCTATAGTAAAAGCCCGAAACATGTATATTATATTACTACCATAACCTACCTATACATTGCACTCAAATCTGATAAAATTGTGATTGTAATCTGTAGATTGCTTCTCAAGCGTACTTAAAGGCATAATATAATGAATGTTGCTGTAATCTTGCTTGTTAGCTTCCAGCACATGACTGATTAACTTTATAGAATGTTCTACCTCTATATTAAATACCTATAACCTCAAATAAACCGAGTTAGGGGCCTAGACCACGTCAGTTTAGTACGGATTCGAAAAAACATCTCCTAAAATGGCTAAAGCGGGGACGTGAAATGTCTGAAATGATTAGTATCAGGTATTATCTCATGAGACGACTTGGATCGTGTAGTGGCTATGGTCCCGAGTTCGAGTCCAGGTCGGGTCAATATTAGGGTTCCGTAGCCGACTGGCAAAAACGGAACCCTTATAGTTTCGTCAAGTCTGTCTGTCTGTCCGTCCGTATGTCACAGTGACTTTATTCTGAAACTATTAGCGTCACACAGATGGAACTTGGTAGGTAGATGTATTCTGTTAACCGTTAACGATTTCTTTACAACAAAAAAATAAAAAATGCCATTTGAGGGTTCCCATACATGGAACTAAATAAATAAATAAAATTTTTGGTCAAACCTATGCATGTGGCATAGGTGTCTTCAAATGACATCGAGGTTCCAAAAATTATTTTAATGACAGTCTAACATTTCGGAGATAGACGCTTACAAAATCATTAAATGTGCGTAAATTTCGAATAAATACATGCCATTTTTATAAAAACTTTCAACGAAAGTTGGTTTGAGCGAGATCGAGCTAGTAGTTTTTGAGATATAGCACATTTTCAACAACCGCAAACATAACCTTGTCCTTCATACAAACACTATGAAAAACAAAGTTATGTTTGCTGTCAAAAAAAATGTGGTATTTTGGCTTAGTGGAAGTAAGTGGATCCCTATTCTGTTAAAGTTGGCACGGAACCCTCAGTGGGCGAGACCGACTCGCACTAATCCAGTCTTTTAAATATTCTACAACAATTTCCACAGCACATTTTGGACAGATCAATGTGTATGATTAGTATTCAAGTTTAAAATTGTCAAAAAAATTTAGCTGCGGAAATATCGGGGTTCACACAATTTATTTATGATTATAGCTTATGTTCAAGGCATAAGCCTTTCATCAAACCCTTTGATGTAGTTTTAGCGTGAAGAAGTAACAAATATCCATCCAACTCACTTTATAATATTACTAGGATCACTATTATTTTACTGAGCCGTTGAACTCCAAACCATCCGACCAAATATGTAAGTGATTTCGATTTGAAGTGATGCCAAATGCGTGGTCTACTAATATGAGGCAGTCGCCGTGTTTTTCTTAGATCCCCAATTTTCCCCCTTCCGGGAGCAGATTGTGGCAAATGTGCCCAAGCTTCCCATGTTTTGGCGGGCTCATTGTTTTTGTAAACATTCGTCTCATGAGTTCATTGGCATCAACATTGTGTATACAGGATGTCGGTGAAAGATATACGACTATAGTTGTTGTCTTAATTCAATTAATGTGTAATTAATTACTATCATTAGTCTTCGAAGTATTCCCGAGATGTAGTTGATTTGTTAGCAGTCTTTAAATGATGCTATGTATTTATGTTTAGTCATATGAAACTATCAAGGCTTTGCCCATATATACAAATGATAAAAATCAGATCTATTATCTATATAACGACCGAAAAGTCTAAATGCAACTCAATGATTGCTCTGTTCACACTCCATACGAATCGCCCTAAACCGCTAAGCCATGCTTTCATGAATAATTAACAAGCTAAATAGTCCAATGACATAATACAGACACGAAAAGAAAGTACGCTTTGTTCAAAAAGTTAGATCACAATTTTGCATCACCTTGATACTCGTATTGATTTGTTGACAAGACATTTGGAAAGCGCACGTTTATTCATTATAGGAAAATAATATTTATTGACCGTGTTATACGATTCAAATATTTTGTGATCCCATATTTTGTAGTTGAGCTTTCTATTGCACGAATTTCATAATTATTCAAAAAAACGCATTCATTACATATTTTTTTCATTTCAAAATTCTTAATTATCAATTAAAATTATAACATTGCATAACTTAAATGTACGGTCATACAATTACATATCTTATAAACTACTTTATGAGGCTAGGAACAGGCACCTATCAAAGTTTAATTACATACTTATTTTGAGCTAATTAAAACGGCTTTAGTTCACAAATGAATGCGTTTTGTATTATATAAAAATGCAGATCATTGTAGTAATTAATGCTCACTGCTTCATAATGACATTAGTCATTCGGGTCAAGTGTGCGCACTTTTGTAATGAAGGGCTAACCACGCATAAAATATAAGAGATATAGAAATGAATTTATTGCTCCAAGATTACTCATTTATAAGCCTTCAAATTAAAGGTAACATAAAAGCAGAAATAATAGTAGTTTTTTTTCGGTACCAATTTAAAGAAGAAAAATCGCATTGCGCATACTTGACCCACATTGTGGGTAAGTGTACGCAGCCGTGCGGGGCAAGTATACGCACTTGGGGTAAGTCAACGCATTGCTAAATATGATTAAAATAAATACAAAAATAAAGGAATAAAGTTGTATTATATTTAGAAAACAAAACTTATGTACCTAATTAGTATTTAGATACCAATCAGAATTACGACTACTACTCAACAACTTATAAAAAAAAACTTAAACATTAGTTATCTTTGGATCACAATCAATTATTTTTAAAATTAGTAGTAAGAGATCAATGTATTTTAATTAAAACGTAAGAATTATATAATAATAAGCATTATTATTTTAATAATCATCAGTATCAGTGATCAATTGATTTGCAATAATCACATGCAAAAACAGAATCATGCAATTAAAGACGATTTGAGCATTGATTCGAAGTTATCTGATCACATATTTTTGTTAATTATGAATAATTTGGAATCAATGAACACATGTTATATTTAAGAATCATCAGTACAATCATCACATACAAAAACACCCCTTTTTTCGTAGGAAGTGCATTCCTCGTGCCACCAACTTTGGCAATACATGCATTGAATCCATTCCTCAGTAGGTGGCTCTGTATATTTTTCCTGACATAGAGGGCAAAAATATTCCACAGTTTTAGAGGTCGAGGCTGAAGAAGGCTTTGGTCTCTTAAAAATCGATACATTCCTTGCTTTTTTTTGTAAGGTCGATTTCTTTAAAGATCTTGAAAGTTTTGCATCCAGTGCCAACTTTGAAGGTAAATTTTTAGGACGTTTCGTTTTTGCTGCTTCTAGTTGCCTCTTATCTTCCAGCTGTTGTTTGTACGGACTTGAAGTGATTACTTGCGACTTCATTGCCACCTTACCTCGAGTATTTCTTTTTCCCTTCATTCGAGGAAGAGGAGACAGCGTTGCGACTGACACGTGTCCAGTATTTGACGTTTTACTTCCTTGTAAATCAATAAGAGTATTGATGGTAGACGTTTTATCAGAGCAGGGATCATTAGATGGAGAATCAATAGCGTCTGAAAATAGGTTTTCAACAACAGAGTGATTATATCGGTCAGGTGCATTTTCATTGCTGGTGTAGTTAGAAATACTAATTTTAGATGGAGCTGCTACATTAAGAGAATCTTCATCAAAAGTATCTAATATTGATGGAGACGCGCGATGATCATTGTCGACAAAGTTATCCCCGGTTTCTTCATTTTGCATGTTGGTAATATCGGATAAGTGACTACCCTCGACTGGTTGATCGTGATTCTTATTTGATGAGTCTTCTTGTGAAATAGACTGAAAATTTTGAGCCGCGCCACTAGGTTGTTGATTTTCTGCAGATCCATTTGTACCCAGAAGCTGATTTGATGATTCTTGAATATCAATGTCTTCATTTTGAGGCATTTGATCGGTAACTAATGATGGCGCAAAGTCTGTCTCATCAAATAGGTCGTTGTCGTATGGATATATGCCTGTGACTCTAAACCCAGATTCAGCATTACCCAAAGTGGCCACTTGTTTGTAAGCTTCATTGAACAAACGCGCCACCTGGTATTGAGTAACGCCCCTTCCTGGATTTTGTGACATGAACTTGTCACATTCTATTGCATATTTCACCTTCAAAGGACTGTAAACACATCGGTCTAAGGGCTGCAATTTGTGACTTCCATGTGGTGGCAGCGTCAGCATCACAATATTGTTCAGACGAGCATAATTCACAGCACCTAAGCTGATATGAGATGAGTGGTTGTCTAGGAGCAGCAACACGGGATCTTCAGGCAAAGGATGGCTAAAATTTTTAAAATGTTCCAACCAATTTATAAACAAATCTGTGTTTACAAAGCCACTATCGGACACCATGCAAATGCTTTGTAAAGGACCACCATCTAGTAATTCATCTCTTGGCCTTTTACGTGGATAAATCAGTGCTGGTGGAATGTAATGACCAGTAGCACTCGTACAACAAATAGCTGTTACTGTGACACCTCGTTCTGCAGACACTATTTTAGCGACTACTTTTTTTCCTTTTGTAGTGATTACTTTAGGAGTCTTTTTAGGTACGGTATTTATCCCCGTCTCATCTACGTTATAAATTCGATTTGGTTTAAATTTGTATTTCTCGTACAACTCCTTCAAATTTTTATAAAAACAATCGACTTGAGATTTATTGAAACCCATAGCTCTTGCCAAACTTGTGGCTGCCGACTGTCGCAGAACTAAATGAGGATGACGTTTTAAAAAACATTCCACCCAGTCCCGCCCTGCCATTTTACATGATTTATCAAATCTATGATCGATTTTGTTAGCATCAGCATACTCATAGGCTAAACGCCGTAAATCATTTATTGTCAGGCCAAAATATCTCTCATCCATTTGCTTGCAATGAAGTACAAACTCTAATTCTTGTTCATTATTAAATGTTGGCTTAAATCGACCCATTGAAGAAGCAACAGTGTTCAGTTTAAGTCGTTTTCTTAGACAAGACTCACTTATTCCAATGGCACTTGCAGCAGCTCTTTTGCTCTTCCCACGTTCAATGAGTGCTTTGGCTCTTACGATTTGTTCCTCGGTAACCGGTGCACGTTCAGGTTTTTTTCTTATATAATTTCGCGGCATGTTGATGAAAGTCTGAAAAGTTAATAAAAAGTATGAGTAAACCATACTTCTACACAAAATGATGTATGAATTAAACATCGGTATCAAAATGACACTGCAGGGGTAAGTGTACGCATGCGCACACATACCCGCGCACACTTTCCCCAGGACACCAAATTGTAAATAACCGTTTACCAAAAATATTGAACGCAAACATAACCTTATATTTTTATAATAGACGTGACGTAAAATGGTTATATTTAAAGAAAAAAATTACTTACCGGTATGAGATCAATAACTTTGAAGCTACAATGTTTTCCAAAATGTAAAAAACCACGGATTGAATCGCCAAAAACAGTTATTTACAGAAATAATTTTACTTGACCACCGTTCGCGCCAGAGACACGTCGCGACTAGTTGGCCGTTTGGGCACCTACGTTCGATGCAAACAAACTACCCCTCCCCCTCTCCCCGCTCTGGAGATACAGTCACTGCGCTCACTTACCCACTGCGCTCAGTTACCCCGAATGACTCTATAACAGTGGGTATGAATACACCTAAACAAAATACTATTACCGTACTTAGAGGTGTAAGCAAAACAAAGTCTTGTCCAGTAAGAACGTGAGACCGTCAGAGAAACAGAGATGTCACCGCGGCATTGGCAAAGCTGTCAATGGCTTTGAGGATCGAAACTTGTATTTATTTTTAATCTGGAACTTCTGCTTTTACTTACAGTATGTTTACACTAATAGTAAAACCTCGAGAGGGCTCGTCTGTTTGGCGCTTAAACTGCGCAAACTTAATGGTCGTATTCAGAAACCTTGTACAGAAAGCTTTGTTTTGAATATTGTAGAACAATTTGTGGAATGCTCTATAATAAAGTACCTAGTTATTTCATTAATTAGGTTCTAACCTGTTTTTATAGTCAATTTGACCTATTTTAAGTCTGTTCAGCACTTAAGTGTAAACTCTAGGTCGGTACAACCCTTGAGAGTTGCAATACAGTACTACGCGACAAACTCACGTACGAGTAATTGTCCGCGTCTTCGAGTGTGTTGACTCGTAAAGAGGATCGAACCAATCATTTGTTGACGATCAGCGGCCTAGAAAAACGATTGACGATTGTCTAGTTTTATGCCCTGCAACAAAGCTCACAAAATATTGATTGAAAATAGTATTTTTTTTTTTGGTAAAATTCTTCTAGCTGACAGCCGAATCCGGCTGTGGTTTAGCCCTTCTATAGATAGAAATGATTACCATTTCGTACTTAAACTGGTAGTATGAAATCCTACCTTTCTGTTCTCCGGTCGAGGATTAGCTACTTAATTAACCTTTGTATTTTTATGAGAAGAAACCAAAAATTGCGCACGGGCAGGATTGAACCCCTAAACTTTGGCTAATTGGGCCAGTGCTCTTTCCAATCGAACTACCGTGTAGTCGTCACCGTGTTCCGTGTACCGTATAGCCAAACGTTGTGGGTTCGAGTCCCGCCCGTGCGCAGTATTTGGTTTCTTGTTTCTTTTTATAGGAATACAAAAGTAACAACATGAGTGTTAAATACATTCTTTACCACTGAATAGCGCAGCGTTATCAATTTCCAAGTTGCATTTTTTTTAAAACTATTTGACCCACTGTGCACTGTTGCAAAAGAGTTGAGTAGATGGCGCCGACGTTACTTGTAATGACGTATTCATAAGAGACCAGTATTTACGCGCGGTCGGAATAACTGCACCGTGGAAATAGCATTAGCCCGGTTAACCAAAGGTGTCGGGTTCGAGTACCGCCTTCGCAGAGCATAATATGTAACATACAAGGTAACGGCCGTAAGACATTAACTCCAATATTTATACTTTACATTATTTGTGCAATTAATTAACGCCGCCTTCTTATATCCATGCAAAATCGACCCCTGTCCCACAAAACACCTTAATGTGTACCAAATGTCAGGACGGTGTAAGTAGCTAATGCAATTTACTGCAGTAATCATATTACTGCACTTGTCTTGCCTCGGATTGAGTAAGGCTCAGCTGCGCCAAGCGATCGCCCGAAACTAGCGATTTGGTTAACCTATAATCGCGTTTGCTGTATTTAAATCATAATCTTGTTAAACTAACACGTTGTAACCCAGCTTGTCATGTAACAATTATGCAAAATATTAATAAAACTGTAATAAGTAACTTTCATAATAGTGCTTTTAGAGCAAAGCACTTAAATGCAGATTTAGCAAAAATAAATTGACATTAAATATTGTAAGTTTCATGCAATTAGTTATTCAAACTCGTATACACAATTATTTTTATAATTATATTGATGATTGATAGATTTAATTTTAAACGAGCAAGAATAAGAATGGCCCTGTCCATGCATCTTAATACAGTTATTTTTTGCACAATTAATGATCTCACCGCGCTGTGAACCTGGCATTCTTCGATTGCCTGACTATACTATTAGGTATCTATCGCTTTATGCCCACAACACGAACTAGCGGTCTCCCGCGACTGCGTCCGCACGTTTCAGTTAGTTCTCTCCCCTCCAGTTGCAGCGTGATGTTTTATAGCCTTAAGCCTCTATAAATAAGCTATCCAACCCATACAGAACTTTTCTTATCGGTTTATTAGTTTCTGAGATGAGCGCGTTCGAAAAAAAACAAACAAACTCTTCAGCTTTAAAATTTTTGTATTGATAAAGAATATGTAAAGTTCTTGAATATGCAGGTATGGTCGAGGTCTTTGGCGCCTAGCCACTTTTCAACGAAAATCGCTTACACGCGAAACATGGGCGTGACTTCAAACAAACCATGAAAGGGGGCTAATGATTTCGAATCTTCAGATGGACGCTATACACATTAATTTTCTCGTATTTTACAATCAAAAAACTAGTTTCTATTGACATTTCCTTTAAAAATTCAAAAGATCTTATTGTAGGGACACTTACATTTCTTTAAGATTCATATATTTTTTGTTCTCATTTAAACGTTTCTGAGAAACGGAACGTGCTGTTGCATATTATACGCAATCTTTTCCATCAATACTTGATATAAAAATAAACAGCCTCCGTCTTGGAATCACAAACTATCCTTTTTGCTATTAGGTCTTGTCTCTTGGAAATGTATTCGAAGCGGTGAATTCTCTCGTCAAGGAGAGCTGTAAAGGAATAATTAGAATGGTATTTACTGAAAAATTATTAGTATTTATATTTTAAAGGGAATTAACGCTTCAACAAAATGTGTTCTATGCAAAGAGTCGCGTAGTTAATGTATTCACTGAAAAACATACAATAGGTAGTTCCTTTACATTATGTGATGCATAGGTAGTTCCTTTACATTAATATCCTTTTTTTTATACTGATCCCCAGTATGAACCAAAACAGCGAATTTATCAGGTCGGAATATGTTTTCAGACTAAAAGATCGCGTATCTCTTTCATTCGAACCGAATTATTTTTCCTACTTTCACCAGATATTTCTAAAATGCTCCAAAGGTATTTAAGGAATTCGGCCAAATCGTAGGGGGAAATAGGAAGGGGTTCCTACCGAATTGGCACAATTCAGCTGCACCGTGGTCGGAATATTAACTCTACCATACTTGTACAGTCAACAGCGCTTAATCTGCCACGAATTTTTAGGTTTCGCCTGCTATTTTCATATTTGTGACCATCATAAAAGAGGTCAATTTCGAGTGTAAAATTTTGACAGTCTGTGTCACAACATGATGCCCTGTCATTTGAAGTTTAGTTTCGCAGCATTCTAAATATAACCTGTTTATTTCTCTTCTCAAGATAAGTATTACATTCAAATTAAAATTAAAAAAAAAACATATCACAAATAATAAAACCGGCTGAACAGATTTTTGTTAAACATGGTTGAAACTCTTTATAAATTGAAACCAATTTTATTAAAAATAAATAAGTTATAAATAAACAAGTTATGACTGATAAAAAGCGAACACTAGCATGTTTTAAACCATAAGTTTCCGAAATTCCGAAATGTCTTTTTTTTAATCGTAAACCATTTCCATTCCATTTCCTTTTCAATTAAAATATATAATTAATAAAATCACATGAAAAAACAAAACTAGCTATACTGGCAACTTCTTTTCTTCAGCATAATGTAATCATGGAATAAAGACAGTAAAATCTGTGTCGGTGGTAGATAAAATAATGTATTTTATTTAATTTTATTTATCTTGAAGCAATTAGGTCTTTAATTTATTCTATTTGTGTATCTTTCCTTGATCAACATTTTTGTATGTATTTAATGATATTTGAGGTTATTTGTCATAATAGCTTCAAATCAAATTACAAAATTACTAAAAGATAACTACGCAACAACAAGTACTTTTACCACAGTATTTAATCAACCGAACACACCTAGTTGTTAATACTAATTTTAATTCATAGTACAAAATTTAGAAAAGAGGTTATAGGTAAACTTTGTTGAAAAGTTGTTAATTATATTTATTCTTGAATGCTAATGTGTTATTAGTTCACGATTAACTAGTGCAACACAGTTAACTGAATTAGTTGAAGTATCATGAACGTACGAGCTTTCGCTTATAACAACGTGTTACAATGCCTGTAACCTCTTTTATATGTTCTGACATTGAAACCATTAGGGTAAAACCCGGATAGTTGCCCCATTTTTTGAAATTACTTTATATCTCTTATAGTACAAAAAGCGAGATTCTTTATTTGTTAAACTTGGATCGCAAAACTAGAGTAATTGCAATCGAGGCAACTATACCCCCGGGGCGACTATCCGGGTTTTACCCTATATACCATTTGTCACGCTGTTCAGTCGACAGCACATCACTTTAGCAAAACCGCTTTTCTCAACTCGTCATCATCTCACGCAAAATATACCAGAATCATTTGAGAAAAGTGGTTTTGTGACATATAATCGTATGCATTATCATCTGCTATCACTTTCAGGGCACGCATGCCATCACCGCAGCCTGATTATGGACGTTCGAACGCGTTCCCGTTGCTTGCAGGCTTGTCGCTACTTAACATAGTCAGGATGTCCCCAACAACACCTACAGAACGGTTGACACGAAACCTCAGTTTCGCACCGTCAAACCTAATACAAACACAAGATAACATGGTCACTGTGAGAGTGAGAAGGTACAAATCTGAATAAATGGATGTGTTTCTCTATTTCTTCGGGATTTAACGTTTTGGATCTGGTGTTCGTGAATTACTTACAAAGGCAGATACAAAAAACTCAGGATATTTTTTGGTATATTTTTTAATAACACACCCATTAAAGTCTAGAGGGAACAATACCAATAGTTTACCATTAACGACCTCAATTTAGTATTAAATACCCTGTCTTTTTTGTAACGATGCCGGTAATTATATCATTTCATTCATCGTCAACTTTAATAGCACCAACATCATAAAAAACTAGATCTAGAGCGATAATCTGAAAAATATATGTTTCTTATCTATGTTCTTTTCATCCAACTGGAGTAAAACGTAATTGCAAAAGTGAAAAGCAATGTTTATATCACCTAACAGTGATAATAAGCACTGTGGCATTTTATTAAGAGATGGAATAAAATAAGCATATTGTTTTTGCAATTACACTAATCTATTATGATTAAACCATGAAAAAACATGGTCTTCCTGAAGTCTTGACCCTTCTACAGTAATAAATATTCAATAGTCTCTTTTTTGTCATCCTATTCTTCTGCAGATAATAACTAATGGCATGCCATAAAAAGTAGCTACTCAATTATATAATGTTTGTTTTTTTCTAGAAATGTGTTCCTTATCTGTGAATATTTTTGTTAGCAGATATAACAATTTTATTGGTGCCTATCCTGTGCTATGTTTTACAATTTATAATTGAAATTATTTGAGGTTAATTTTGTACAGTGAACATTGTGTACGCTAGCATATCAGGTTACCCATTTTAGTTGCAAACTAGCCCTTATTACAACCTCTTACCGCAGTGTTTGCCTTGTTGTGTTGTCCGTACATACGAGCAGCACGTCCAGGTGAACACTGCGATATCTTATAAAGTTGTAATATGGGTTAGTTTTCAAACAAAAGTGTATTACAGGATATGCTGGCGACTAAGCGTAAACTTTTAATTTATATTTAAGTCTGAATACTGAATTGAAAACAACATTTTTTTACAACTATCTACCATTTTTGCGATACTTCTAATAACATTGGAAGTATTTTAGAAGCCATTCTTTCAAGATGGCGCTGCTTCGTTGCGTGACTAAAATGCTCAAGACTTCATACACCAGTCGTGACTTGCCATCAATATTTCAATATAACTTTATAACGGAGAAAGAAATAGGATATGACTGATATGTAACGCGAAAACTCCACGCGATGTCTATGATAAAATTTAGTTTTATAATAGTAATAATAAACCATCTAGTTAGATTTTAATGATTGACGACCGAGAGATTGACGACGCGTCTGGTGTAGTGGTCGAGAAATCGCCTACTACGCAGCGGGTTGTGGGTTCGATCCCCGCACAATACAAATATTTTGTGTGCATGAACATGTCTGTTTGTATTGTTCTGGGTGTTTTCTATGTATATCATGTATGTATTTACAAACAAAAAGTATTTAAGTATCATATCCGTTGTCTGGCACCCATAACACAAGCTTTGAGTAGCTTACTTTGGGACTAGATTGCGTTGTGTGGGAATGTCAAAAGAATATTTATTATTATTATTTAATGGGCGGCTCATTTAGTGAGCGGGCGACTCATCGTCTGCCGTGATTATTGAGACGAGGCATAGGATATTATAGGGGTCCCGCTGTCACATCAATATTCTAGCAATCGGGCCATCAATTTCCTAACTATAGCAAGCAGCAAAGTCTTTATCTTATCTGCAATAGCCCTTGCACCTAGCGAGTCTCTCTCTCTGGCTGTATCTATCTCCCCAGTAGTACAGGCAGAGATAGTGTCCGCAACGTGTACAGCAGTAACAGTAACAGTAATAACCCGTAGGAGAAATACAATATTTAAAAAATGCTTTCATCATACACCATAAATAATTAATTATATAGGATACCGTATAAAGAAGTCGGTAGGTTTAAATAAAAAGAGATAAGAATATAATAATGAGAACATATTACATGAAATTACATGTTAATAATTAGTCATACGTTACACATCATAATACGAAATACATAAACTAATACATATTTTTTTAATCAAGGAGTGTAAAATGCTGCCGACTTTCAAGCGTAAAGTTAAAGCCTTTTTCCTTTCTCGTTTATAATTTTAAGCGTCCTTTGACAATGTCTACGTTACTCAATTCCATTTCCTTTTTATTTTTCTTACTACAAGTGCAAAATCCTTCCTTTTACTCTACAGTGGCTCTCGGATCCGCTGGTTGCAACAGATCCTGCATTTATTTTTATCCGTCTGTTTTTATTTATAGTATACAATTTTTCGTTAGGACAGGAAAGTTCTAGATTAGAGACCTTTTGACCAAAGACGCAGCGTAGGACGTCCACTGACAAGATGGACAGACGACCTTGTAAAGATCGCAGGATCAAACTAGATGTAGACCGCTTGTGATCGGTCGCTGTGGAAAGCCGTGGGGGAGGCCTATGTTCAGCAGTGGACGTCCTTTTGTGGATAATGATGATAATATATCTTTGTATTTTGTTGTATGATGTGAATTTTATAATTATGTAATGACATTTCGAAATCGAAACTTGGGCGGTGCTTCGGTCTCTTCAGCGGTGTCACATAGACTATAGGTATATAGAGGTGTTAAAGTGTCTATATAACAACGCCACCATGTCGGTCCGAGTACAGGAACAGAATACGAGGGCGATTCCATTGCGAAGAGGTGTAAGACAGGGCGATGTTATATCTCCGAAACTGTTTACAGCGGCATTGGAAGACGCCTTCAAGCTCCTGGAATGGGAAGGATTCGGCATCTCCGTCAAAGGCGAATACATAACACAACTTCGGTTTGCCGATGACATAGTCATTGTGGCAAAGACGCTGGATGATCTAGGCACTATGCTCGAAGACCTCGACCGAGTATCCCAACAAGTGGGTCTTAAAATGAACAAGGAGAAGACGAAAATTATGTCGAGTTCCCTTGTTGTACCCACTCCAGTATCCATTGGGAACTCAACTCTCGAAGTTATCGACGATTACGTCTACCGTCTACGTCGCCGTTGGGGCAGGAAAGTCCTAGATTAGAGACCCTTCGACCAAAGACCCAGCGTAGGACGTCCACCAACAAGATGGACAGACGACCTTAAAAAGATCACAGGATCAAACAGGATGCAGACCGCTAGAGACCGGTCGCTATGGAAAGCCGTGGGGGAGGCCTATGTGGCAGCAGTGGACGTCCTTTGGCTGATAATGATGATGATGATGATGACTTATCGTTCTTCTCATATCTCTGTTTATAAAAATCTGTCGACTAGAATTTTGATCAAAATATTTCATCACTATGCCTCTTCTTATGATTCGTCTAACCTGAAGGTTGTCAAGAAAAAATTGCTTCAAGCAATAAGATTGCCTAAATTGTACTACTAGCGCATGTTTGTATATACTATCCTGTGTTATTATTATATTTGTGGTGTGCAATTAAGTATTTAATTAAATTATTATTATAAAATACTAACGGTATCCCTCGATTTCATCCGCGCAGCTTGATCTTCTATAGCCTTCCTCGATAAATAAGCTATCCAACAAAAAAATATTTTTTCATATCGGTCAAGCAGTTTCTAAGATTAAGCGTGTTCAAACAACGAAACAAACTCTTTAATTTTTTAATATTAGTAAAGAAGTATAATTATGTGTTCCATATAAATTAACAGGTAAAAATATACATTTATCGGTTGCAGCCAGCGTATTTCAGCTATGGCATTTCATAAAAGCGGTACTCGATGCCAAGAAAAAAAAATATGCAAGAGATACTACGTTACAGGGATTCCTCGTGTTTCCGAAAGTATTTTAAAATATCTTAAATGGCGGTAATCGTGAAAGCTTTGCAGCATAAATATATTTTTGAATTCTCCACTGCAACTTAAGAAAACTTATTCAGACACTATTTTCCGTCCAAGAGCAAAATATTATCTGTTCCACCTTGTCTAAAGCATTTCAAAATAAATAAGGATTTAAAAACTTGCTTGTCCAAAAGCTTTACTTGAAAGAGCTTAGGTGGGCACCCCGCACTTTTATTTTTTCGATTCCCACTAAGCTCTTAAAAGCCTGAAAATGTGCAGAAGTGGAAAGCATTTAACCCCTAGAAGCGAAAGCGAAAGTGACAATCTCACTTAAGCCCCTAACATTACTTGTTGCGCCATCTGTTGAGCGGTGCTTGCACTATTTCATGCATGGCCTACTTTCAGAGGTCGTTATTTCAAGGCCACAGGGTTCACTTTCGAGGTCGTTCGCTATGCAACCAACTAGTTTAAGTTTTCTTTGAGGCGGACTATACTCTTTGTTTCGTATTTCCTAAATGCTTTTGTAATTGAGTTAAAACACGACTCTTTCTGAGTTAAGCTTGATAAACTGGGCTACGAGCTCGCCATTTGCATTTTTTGAACAGCAACTACTTGAAATCCATTTAAATAAAAGTTTTGAAAATGCTTTATTTGATTGATATAAAAACCGCTTTCCGTAACTAAAATAAGGTAATACCGTTGAAAAATAACTAAATTTGATTCAACGTCTTCAAGTTGACGGAAAAACAATTAAAGCATTCACTACTCTTTCGTAACGTTACTTGAATGCAAAAATAATATATATATTTTTGAAAGAATAATTACATTTAAATACAAATCTTTATAAAGTTCAATCTACCAGGACCTGCATCTATCCGTTTTTAAATATTTCCACCGCGGTTCAGGTTACGTATTCACTAGCGCCATCTGTCCTCATTTGTATTCCGATTGGCTTTATTGAACCAGCGCCATCTACAGTTGACGGTGGAATCAATATTTTAGCAATGCTAATAACTAGGTCACGACGCGCGGCACCCGCCATAATGTATTAAAGATAGAGGGCAGTATATAGCCAGATTTGATTCGAATAGTATTTTCTTTGATGTTTTTTTAATATTATTTAAGGCTCGGTCGATATTGAGTAATGATCATTTATTTAACAAGTCTCAAGGATACGGAATGTAATTTAATGTATTAAATTTACATTAAAATAAGCCTTTATTGCTGTTTAAGTTATTACAATATAATATAATATGTTGCTTGTCCTTAGACAAAGGCCTCCTCCGACATCTTCCATCTATCACTATAGCTTTATGTATTATAACTATTTAAATTAAATTTTATTTTAAAAATCTTTCACGGAGAGCTTTTTTAATGCCCACATAAGTTTAGTGTACCAAAATACTTCTAGTAGATTTCTTGTTAGAGCGGGATGCGAGCAGGACCACCAAAAGCCTGCCATAGGACGTCCACCAACAAGATAGACAGACAACCTTGTAATGATCGCATCATCACCCTGGATGCAGACCGCGACCGGTTGCTGTGGAAATTATGGGGAAGGCCTTTGTCCAACTGTAGACGTCCTTTGGCTGATATTGATGATAATGATTGTGATTCTCCTTGGGACAGAAAGGATTTTTATATTTTGTTACTTCTGTTTAAAAACGTATTAAATTATTTGCTCCAACCCCTGCATGGAATGTTTTTTGGATACGTACTTGTGATTTCTGAACATTTGTGTGGTGTTTGATTCAATTGATAACAAGGTACGTATTTAACTTTGACGAAGACTTTAAAAAGTATGATTATATATTAAACGTCCTATGAAATATTTAAGTGCGTACCTTGTTTTTATTTAATGAGTTTTTTTTTCTTCATATTTGTAATATTTGCAAATAATTTGTCCACAGGTAAGTTTTCTGTTCTTTGCCTTGACCTACAAAACACGTGACCAGGTAAGTTTTAGATGTATTTAATTTTTATATGTATTTAATTTTATATGTAAGTGTACACTTGAAATTAACAAACGTTTAAAAATAACTTCTATCTATAACATTCGAAACGAGAATTTCTAAAATCACTAGCATAAACCAGTTTTGTATAGATGCGACTGCATCCTGCATAAAACTACTATTTTAGATAACTGGGCTCCGATTCTTATGTCAATCGTTTTTAGACTTCCGTAGCCGAATAGCAAAAAACGGAACCCTTATAGTTTCGTCAAGTCTGTCTATCTGTCACTTCGTATGTCACAGCCTCTTAATGCTATAACTATAAACATCACACTGTTGAAATTGGGTAGGAAGATGTATCCTGTTAACCGCTTTACGATTGTTATACAAAAATATAAAACAATGATTTTTAAGGTCCCCTCCTTCTAACTTCTAAACTAAGCAATTGTCAATTTAGAAAAAAAATATAACGTTGATCTTAACAAATAGCTTCAACAAAAATTAGTTTGGACGAGATTGAGCTACTAATTTTTGAGATACCATTTTCAACAACCGCAAACATAACTTTGTTTTTCATATAAACTTTATGAAAAACAAAGTTATATTTGATGTCAAGAAAATATTATGGTATTTCAGTTAAGTGGAAGTAAGTGAATTCCCTAATTCAGATGAAAGTCCGACTCGCACTTGGCCGTTTTTTTCCATTTGGCAATTCGACTTCGCGTTTCACCGTCCTACCGAATAAATCAAGAAATATATACTCGTAAAAACTACCGTACGAAAGTAAATCGCATTGTCACCGTGACATTGATAAATCAATAATTTGAAAAAGAAAATTCTATTGGTGAATTTTTCGCGAATATTAACTGCAAGAGAATAATACCTGAACCGCATCAAATTCATAACAGACACTAATGAGTGTATAATGAAGCATGTTCCTTTAATATGTAGTTTCAGAACAATTCAAACATCCAATTTACCTGTCATATGCACAGTGCAACGAAAACCCAGAATAAATAATTAAATTCTGGACAAAGCCTTTGCTGCTTATTGTTTTCGAATAATGACGTGGTTTTGCGACTGAAACCACACTGTATTGATTAAAAGCGCCAAATTAGTTTGGTTTGTTAAATGCTATTAAATTAAACAACAACTTCTGTAAAGTCTATTTTTCTTTGCTGGACAAATATTGGAAACAATCTTGACAGTCCTTTTTAATGAAATTATTCATATTAAAATAAGATAAACACAAAACTCGCAACTAAAATAGGTTCAAATTCATTGTAAAATACTGAGATTTTATTAAATAAAATAGGTTATTAATTTAAGTAACTGTATTATTTTAAAAGTTATGAAAAGATTGTTTAACAACTAGCAAAGAAAAACTAACTTTAAGTTAAATTATTCATATTAACTGTGGAATTAATACAAGAGAACCGTATGCTAAATTATTAACACTCTAGTTGACAACTGTTATTATTTTACGGTTTAAGGTAGTTATTCTTCAAAACACTAGTTACGCTATTAATTATACCCGTTTTTAACCAATATTTGAGTGAATTTAACATTAAGGGCCGGTTTCTTTGATAGGATCAAGAAACCGGCCCTTAGTGTTACATCGCCGTTTCATGATGATCATTGACTTTTTAAACTAACGCAGTAAGCCGTTGCATGTGTGTACCAACACTTACTTCAATGTATATCATGTATGTATTTACAAACAAAAAGTATTTAAGCATTATATCCGTTGTCTGGCACCCATAACACAAGCTTTGAGTAGCTTACTTTGGGACTAGATGGCGATGTGTGGGAATGTCCAAAGGATATTTATTATTATTATTACCTACATTTGTCGCAAGTCGCTTTGGCGCGTCTCCGTCGAAGTTTAAGACTACCCTGCCAACACAGTACCGGCCTAGTTAACTCCTACCTTGATGGGAGAGCTGACAGTCGAGGTCACTGCAACTGTCAAACTCTTGTGAGTTAGACCAAGTTGTAGTTTCAACAAAGAACTGACACGATTCCACAAAAATAAGGCAATTTAACTCGTTAACTGCCGCGCATTTGGACCCGAGTGCGGAGGAACCACTCCAGCGGTGCCTCCCATTCAGGCCCGAGTGTTTACAGCGATGTCTTTTTCTGACGTTATTTTATACATAGAACTGCTTGGCCACCAGACCAGCACGCTGTTGCCAATCACTAGGGCCCAAGTGTGCATGTTTTTTAAAATAATGATACCGCAAATATTTTTTACCGATGTTTATTATATTACGTGTAACAATTGTGGTTTCCTGGCTTCTTTTTCGTTTTCCAAAGGACATCCATTGCTAAACATAAACATTTCATCGGTTTTCCACAGCGACAGATCACTAGCTGTCTGCATGCAGTTTGATCCTGAGATCTTTACAAATCAGTCTGTCCATCTTTTCGGTAGACGTCCCACTTTGCGCCTTTGTCGCCTTCAATATTTAACTTTTCTGCCCCAACGGTCATTTTAGTAGATTATTAATATATAAATAAACATATAAATGTTGCACACCAATCACATACATTGTTCTGATCCCAAATTAAGTAGCCAGTGCAATTGAGTTATGCAAATCAGACACAACGGTGATACCACAACACCCAGACCTGTGACAATGTAGAAAATTTTGATTTCTATATTGACCTGACCGGGAATCGAACCCGGGACCTCGGAGCGCCATGAAACCCAGCGTGATAAGCCACTACACCACGGAGGTCGTCAAAAAAAGATTGATATGATACTGACGCTTGTGCTCGTAGCGCAGTGGAAGCAGCGCTTTGGTAGTGATACCGAAGTGAAGCAACCTACGGCGCGGTCGTGTTTGGATGGGTGACCATTCCGACCATATAAGTGACGTACATCACGAGTATCTCCGTGCTTCGGAAGGCACGTTAAGCCGTTGGTCCCGGCTAATATCGGTTGATTTTAGTCGTTAAGCCTAGTTAGAGGCCTTATGGGCGGCTTGATAAAATCTGACAGCAGGGTTAGTCGCTTGCCTTGCCAACACCCCTTCATCAACCCGCACTGAGCCCGCGTGGTGGAGTATGGCTCAAACTACCTAACTATAGTTGAGGTAAGGCCTTTGCCCACTGCTGGGCTAGTGGTACAGACAGGTGGTGTTACAGGCTAACTTTACTTTTTTTATGATACTGACAATATACAAAGATCATATAACTGAAATCTCTCCGTTGTTAGGTGACAAGGATATAGTGAGGCCAATAAATTGTTAGGGTAAAAGCATCGACAGCCGGCACGTCTTAGCAACGTCCTCATTCCGGTCCGTGAACGCAAGGCTATTCCGCATTGCGGCCGAGGACTAATAAAATCCTGGACGACCGACCTCCGGCGCATCTACCCTATCTGGACAGGTTATTTGAGGAGTGTAGAAAAAAATGCTAACAGCGAAACTTGAGAATAAACTTCTAGAAACTTCCTAGCTAATACTTAAAGGTACTCAGCTGAAATACTCTTAGACTCTTAACACACTGCGACTTTTAGTATAACGCGCGTTAGCATCAATGCATTAGCAAAATGTCAACCTCATACACTGCGCTGCTTAGAGCATCGATACAGTCGCGATGCAGAAGCTGTGAATTGTCAAATTATGTACTGAATGTTGCTGAATGCATCGATACTAACGCCCGTTAGTATCGTATAACTTTGTTCTTCATGCAAACACTATGAAAACAAAGATATATTTGCTGTCAACAGAATATTGTGGTTGTTTTGCGAAGTGGAAGTGGAATCCCTAATTGAATTAAAGTTGACACAGAACCCTCAATGCGCAAGTCCGACTCGCACTTGGCCGGTTTTTAGATATATTTTAGTTTTTTCAGTATCGAAAGGGAAACGATGTCAAGAACGTTTACCTACTTCTACACGAATGATGTACTCCTAAGTATGTTTGTTACTTTATTTGTGTTTTTTTGTACGAACTTTTAGCAAGGCACACATTTCATGCGACTATTTTTGTTTGCAAAAGCTTTTTCTCTAGCCGATTTTTAGATTCATTTTGTAGTTAAATTTAGAAAACCATCGAAAATGAATTAACATGCTAAATCGAGACCTTGTGATTTTTTTATGTATTACAACTCAAAATTACCACGCTTTTATATTAGGTTGGGTTGTATCTATGTATGAAATGGAATCATTGAGCATTAATTTGACCAATTTCCAGAAATTTGATTAATTTGAAACTTTGCACACGTATCAAGGACCGATGACAATCAATAATTTAATAACAGTTTCCCAATATCCTTATAAGGACCGCCAGGATTAATGAATTCTTTCGTAGATCCTCTGTAAGGGAGTAAGAAAGATAGAGCTATCGCGTGATCTGCGCATGTCTGCAGTTTCGGACTTACTCTTTCGCTCGGGCACTCGACACAGCACAACGGAAGCAGATACGTTAGCGTATTTTTCTGTGGATCCCTTCTTTTCATTACCGGAGTGGGTGTTTTGCGCGCCTGCTGCTTTCGTCGGCTGTAGTAGCCGTTGCTCAGACTCCCTCTCGTATAAAAAAAGTTCTTACTCCCGATTACTTCTGTGTCAATTTCGATTCCTGCATAGCTTTGGACTTAAAGTCGATAAAGAAGGAATCAAATATAATAAACCAAACTAAAATAAGTGAAAAATAAATTACAGTTCAAAAAACTAAAAAAACACGCATTTAAAACTTGGATAAATTAACCACCGGATATGAAACGCAAGAGCGAATGTATGAAAACATCATTAGCCAATTTCTGCGGGGCGGGGGGAGCTTGTCGTGTCAATTTTTGACATTTAGTGCATGAAAGTGTCGATATTTTTTATCGATATGTACAGAACGAATGAATGAACGAATCTTTTGTAATTTTTATCACTAAAATAATAAATTACATACTGGGCATGTTTAATGCACAAACAATCGAATGAAAAACTGAAACATTTATATGAACGGTCTGGCAAGTAACACTAACTAGAACTTCCTAAGGCATTGTGAAACCAGCACCATTTAAATCCTCCTATGGGATAATTAAGCAGTAGATTTTTGCGTTGGCATTAAATCACACTGGTGTTAAATGGATACCACATATTCGGTGATGTTTTGTGGGGATCCATTTTGTCTCCCTTCGACCCACTTTATATTACTTAATGGATCCACAAGAAATCTGAAATTATATTTTAAAGACGTATTGTCATAAAATATGAGGTTTAAAATTTTAAAGCAAATTGTTGTATTTTTAAGATTACCTTTATCTATTCTCGAGTGAAACTTTTTACAGATTTATTATTTTATTTTAAAATAATTTATAATAATAATTTAATAAATGTTTATCGATACGATTTATCGACAATTGTCAAGCACGATTAAAATTAAACTGACAAGAGAACGAATGATAAACATACGACAATCCTACCGTATAAAGTATACGTTATCTTGTTGATTTTGTAGTAACTGACCACCACTTTTTTAAATGGCAATGTTACTTTTCTCTTGGAAAACACATTTCACTATTTTCATGAAAAATATCAGCTTTTTTGGGATAAAACATTACTTACAGATGAAAATGAATATTTTTGTCTTGCCGCTATAATTTTTATACAAAAATAAGCCACATTTACCCATTTTTTCCGACAATGTTTCTCACTGAGCTCTATCACCGTACTGACAAGACGTCACCTGTAAGTGAGGCCAAAAAGCCCGCTTCGTGGCTAAGGGGGCACAAGCGAAATTGCACGTCATTGCGCGTCCAGTGGTTTATTCGTCCAAGATTTAAAACTGATTGAACTAAAAAAATAAAACTACAGTTATCAATTGAAAAATTCATATTATTATACAAAAAGCGTGGGGGGCTTGATTTCGATTGCGGTATACATTTATCAATAACTAGCGGTCCCCCGCGACTTCGTCCGCGCGTTTTGAGTTTGCTCCCTCCCCTCCCGTCGCAGCGTAATGTTTTATATCCTAAAGCCTTTCTCAATAAATAAGCTATCTAACACAGAAATATTTTTTCAAATCGGTTCAGCAGTTCCTGAGATAAGCGCGTTCAAACCAACAAACTCTTCAGCTTTATAATATAACTAGCGGTCCCCCGCGACTTCGTACGCGCGTTTTGAGTTTGCTCCCTTCCCTCCCGTCGCAGCGTCATGTTTTATATTCTAAAGCCTTTCTCGATAAATAAGCTATCCAACACAGAAATATTTTTCAAATCGGTCCAGCAGTTCCTGAGATAAGCGCGTTCAAACAAACAAACTCTTCAGCTTTATAATATATTAGCGCAAGCACACGTTGTAATTAAGCTGCGAACATTATTTTGGTGCGGAGTTATGTTAAAACTGTGATAGCTCCTAAGATATTTATTGAAATCAAATGATATACAGGGCAACTTGGTTCTAAATGAAATGCTCGTGATGATGAATGTATTTATTTTGATAAGAATAAATACCTGTGTGTATAATACACCTCTAAAAATTATGCATTATTTTTTTACAAATTTATTAACATAAAAAAGGTTGTAGTAAGTCAACCATAAAAGATAGACATATGTTGTCGCGGACTTTATTATAGAACTCTTAATGCTGAACATTCCTTTCATACATGATTTTTGTGTAACTTAAGCGGTTTCCGCAGCGTACGCAGCGGAAGCTCTCAAAAGGAATATCTTTCTCCCGTTTTCGCAACATTTTTCATTTCTGCTGTGGTCTTGAGTCGTATCTTTATGTTATATAGCCTAAAGCCTTCCTCGATAAATGGACTATCTAACGTAAAAAAAATTTTCAAATCGGGCCAGTAGTTTTTGAGATTAGCGCGTTCAAACAAACAAACAAACAAACAAACTCTTCAGCTTTATAATATTACTAGCGGTCCCCCGCGACTTCGTCCGCGCGTTTTGAGTTTGCTCCCTCCCCTCCCGTCGCAGCGTTATGTTTTATATTCTAAAGCCTTTCTCGATAAATAAGCTATCCAACACAGAAATATTTTTTCAAATCGGTCCAGCAGTTCCTGAGATAAGCGCGTTCAAACAAACAAACTCTTCAGCTTTATAATATACTAGCGGTCCCCCGCGACTTCGTCCGCGCGTTTTGAGTTTGCTCCCTACCCTCCCGTTGCAGCGTCATGTTTTATATCCTAAAGCCTTTTTCGATAAATAAGCTATCATCACAAAGAAATATTTTTTCAAATAGGTCCAGCAGTTCCTGAGATAAGCGCGTTCAAACAAACAAACTCTTCAGCTTTATAATATATTAGCGCAAGCGCACGTTGTACTTAAGCTGCGAACATTATTTTGGTGCGGAGTTATGTTAAAACTGCGATAGCTCCTAAGATATTTATTGAAATCCAATGATGTAAAGGGCAACTTGGTTCTAAATGAAATGCTTGTGATGATGAATGTATTTATTTTGATAATAATAAATACCTGTGTGTATAATACACCTCTAAAAATAATGCATTATTGTTTTACAAATTTATTAACATAAAAAAGGTTGTAGTAAGTCAACCATAAAAGATAGACATATACTGTTGCGGACTTTATTATAGAACTCTTAATGCTGAACAATCCTGTCATACATGATTTTTGTGTAACTTAAGCGGTTTCCGCAGCGTATGCAGCGGAAGCTCTCAAAAGGAATATCTTTCTCCCGTTTTCGCAACATTTTTCATTTCTGCTGTGGTCTTATGAGTTGTATCTTTATGTTATATAGCCTAAAGCCTTCCTCGATAAATGGACTATCAAACGTAAAAAATTTTTTTCAAATCGGGCCAGTAGTTTCTGAGATTAGCGCGTTCAAACAAACAAACAAACAAACAAACAAACAAACTTTTCAGCTTTATAATATTAGTATAGATAAGTATAGACTATAGATTTACTATAATCTGTGGATATCATAACAAGACCCCCAGTCAGTCTTAAATCCCCAATCAGTTTTAAATGCGTCATTTTTTAGCTTTTTAAACTATAATTTATTTAAGTTAAGCTGCGTTAAAATTTTTGACACACAGCGCGCCAACGTCCCATAATCGCTTGCCACGAAAAACAAGCCAGTTATTTGAAAATGGTTGGAAATAGGTTATTTTTTCTATATTTATATTAAAATTTGCTTTAGAAATATGTAAAATACAAAGTATGTTACACTATTAGATTGCGAGCCTTTCAATATTTACATGTTATGTATACTCTCGATACTTACATATATGTATATGTGTTGGCATTTTATTAAAGCCTAATTAACTTGGCACAAGAAAGCAATCAATTTCTTATCAGCGTATTAAGTAGAAATAAATATATATTTACATTTTTTTTCGAAAAGATGTTAGACTTTGAAACTAAGATACATTATTGAAAGCACTTTTAGCCCCCGGCTCGACCTGCCAGTGTGCATCGCCGTCTTGTGATGGAACAAAGGGTGGCAATACATAAGAGTTATGTACTTCAGTAGTCATACCTCTGTTTGCTTAGGTCATCCTGCAGAGATAGGCTTAAGTCAAAGCGGCAGCATTATTTATACGGTGATGTCTTTCGTGACTTCCAACGTCGGTTCGATATCCGATCCGCTCCTCGCTCGGAACGAATGTCTGAATTTGTAGTTATAAAGGTTGCGGCAATTGGGTTCAATAACCCATAAATATAAAAGACAACCTGACTTATAAACCCACATAAGGTTTTGTAGACGGTTTCACAAGTCGTAAGGTAAAGTAGGTAAGTTTTACTATAAATTGGTTATTGAAAGCGTAAATTGAAGCACGTTTGTTCACAATCAAGAATTATTGTCAGTAAAAACATTAGTTTAATAGCAGATTTGGCAAAAATCCAAAGTGTTTGTATAAGGCAGGCCACACATTGGGCGCGTTTGTCGAGCGTGTGAACGCTGCATCCATCGTAACAAGCCGTATTGTCGTTGAAGGTGGGGGAAGTAAGGCAATGTTGCAAAAACGAATCACGTCACGTTGGCTAAAAGCTAATAGTGCCTTTTTTTTCATTTCACTTATCGCACGTGTTACCATGCACTTGCGGGTGACGGAGCCCCGGGTTAGCGCGTGAAGCAGTGTCAGTTGCTCATAAAACGCGAAATGAGCCTATCGTCGTCTCGAGCTCGCATAGCGTTTATTTTGTAAGCACATTGCAAACTAATAAGAGCGATTTTCTATTAGTGATGAAGTACTCGAATGTTGCGTCGTTACAAAGCACTGTGTGCTATATGAGCGCTGTTAAATCTAAACGATTTTCAACTTCTCGTCTCCATAACTCTTTAGCTGCAAACGCAATCGGTTGCTGTGTGGCCATCGTTCAATCAAACATAGATCAAGCATCACAGCGCCGTCGCAACGCACCGCTGTTAAACCGGTAGAACACCAACGCATTGAACGCGCTAAACGTTACCGATACGATACAACTATCACGATTGTTTTTTAAGGACTTTATTTAAATAATGATAATAAAATACATGCTTACCAAGTACAATTAATTTCCGTGTTACGTATTTCTGCAAAATGAAAAATGTACTTACCCGTAAATGTAATGAAATGGCGAGGAATAAATGCTTTATATTTATATTGTTTATATTTACAAAACATTTGATTAGCACAATCATGCATACGATACACTTTTTTGGCTTCTTGCACCACTTAAAGCTTATGACATTTTGTAATTATTATGTTAAATTTACCTCAAGCACAATAAGAGAACACGAATATTTTGTATAAACAACGGACTTTATACAAGACCTCCTTATTTGCAATGAAAACTATCACGATTAGATATGTTTGAACGAGATATATCATAATTATGCGGGATTCGCATGCCTCATGCGTTCAGTGGCCTAAAGGCGTAAAACGCGATGCTTACGCCAGGTCACCACAGCGATTGTGTCGCCCACACGCTCAAGAAACGCGCTCGCCCAGTTTGAGGTCAGCCTATTGGCTATTCGCTATATCTCACTTCAGACTCTACATTATAAGTTTCAATCTTGTTTTCTCTTTGTTTCGTAGTAGGGTTTGCTAAACATTTACTTCGAAAACGCAATTTGTTAAATTTACTAATGCCAAAATATTAGATTAGTTATTCGTATTCATAAATCACAATAAAAAAGTTGTCAAATTAAGAGTTGAGACTTGACCGGTTAAATATGTTTAAAACGACAGATTTTAAAACTGAGATGAAAAAAATGAACTGAAATTAGGTGACGTTTTCAAATTAGGCGTTTTGTATTCTATTCGACGAATGTTCCTTATTTGACGTTGGTAAAATCGACTCTAAGTGTGCCTTCACATTAGAGCGACAGCAGCGCGTCTTTCTAATGTGAAGGTCTTACTGCTGGCATTTTATATATGAAATTGACAGCAGCGCGAATGCCGCGCGACCGTCGCGCTGCTAAAGTCGCCTTGGGGTGAAAGCGCTCTTAGTTTTCCTCCTTTTTAGGGTTCCGTAGCCAAATAGCAAAAAACGGAACCCTTATAGTTTCTTCAAGTCTGTCTGTCTGTCTGTCCGTCCGTATGTCACAGCCACTTTATTCTGTAACTGTTGAAATTTGGACGGAAGATGTATCCTGTTAACCGCTTTATTTTATCTAGCTACGCTGCACATATTAAGTGTCTAAATAAAAAGGATATAATCAAATACGGAATACACGTGAATGAAATGATAATTGGGTAAAGAGGTGGTTCTGTTTTCCTTTTTCATGCTTTGAGTATAAATTATAGAAAACTTATCCGGACTTTGGCGAGCCCATAAGGAGCCTTAGCTTGTATCTGAGGTTGACCAAAAGATTCATGATTTTTTTATAAGTAAAATATAAGTTAAAATAAATCTTGGGAAAATAAAGGGTCACGCAAATCATTATATTCATCATTAGTATTTTCAACCTTGCTCGTATCATAATAGAGATTAAGTTCAATGTTATCAACAGCATAAACAACTTTATTTAATATAAACCTACCATACTGAACATTCTCAGCTTAATAGAACCATCCAACAGGTGTTTTTCTGTCCGAATACACAGTAAAAAGAATAAGTTAAAATGCCGGCACCCGAGAAGGCCAATTAGAGAAACTAAATGGCTTTTTTCGTTTAACAATGCCCGTTGTATGCTTAGGTTCAAACTTTGTTATGAATATACACCTTTAAATGATAGTGATAAATTCTATGTGACGAGCACTTTAGTACCTATGGTAATTTAAAGTGTTTCTTTTAAGTTAGGAACGAGACGGCCGAAGCAAACAATATGTGCGATTACCGGGTATCTGTCATAACACAGAATTTTTAGATATCGATTTTCATAATACAGAAAACTATTCAATGAATGTAAATTTATATTTTTTTCTTGATTAATCGAATAGTTAATAATCGTCGTTTCATCACATCGAATAACAGTTCACCAAAAAAATGATTCGCAACTGTTTTGTTAAACAGAATAAAGATATATCAAACTAATGTTTCATAGAATTATTAAGTTATCGATATAACCTTTCATAAAAACTTGTTTCAATGTGTAACGGCTCCCATATATTTTTAGTAAGAAGGCATACATGCATGCATTAATGCATGCAAGTAAGCAAGCAGGCATGCAATAATGCATGCATGCAAGCATACAGGCATGCATGCAGCAAGCAAGCAGGCATGCAAACAAGCAGCATGCATTAGGATTTCCTCGTCTCCGGCTTTTTAGTTACACTCTAGTATCGGGCAGACTAGTACCACGGCGAGGAGACCACGGCGACTCGGGATTAACGCAGTTTATTTATTAGATCAATTTTTATTACATATTTATATCAGTTATGCTTTAAATTGCCTATTAATAAAGTATGCAATATAATATTAGTAACAAATTCGTTTGAAAATACGGACTTAATTGAAGTAAAATTCGATGTTTCAAGAATTCTGCATATTGAAACTTACGTGGAAAGAAAAAGATGGGTAACAAAATAGAAAGCTAACGTTACTTCGATAAAATACGTAATTTATGAAAAGAAGTAACGATGAAGTAAGTTTGTAGATAATAAGCATTCGACCAAATGAAATTGTGATGTAACAAGTTTCTAGAATTTGTTGAATATTATTTTGGAACATCTGCGAATCGTTTTATGAGGAATGAAAATCGATGAAGAGAATTGCGATTAAGTGATGGGTTCCCGCGGTTACCTTATTATTTTTCTATAGTGTCACTAGCCAGATACTACTTTCCACAAAGCAAAGAAATTGACAGTGCAGGGCAATGAATACAATATCATTGGTGCAGGGCCTCAATTATCTTGCAGTTTGTATGAGAAAAAAGTTCGCCGATCAAATATTCGAAGAATATTTTTGGTTTCTCAGGGTCACGATCATAGAAAAAATAAATAAGGTTAGAATGGTTTTGATCGTTCGTTTGTATGGGAACCTCTGTCGCCGGTGGGAGTTACCGCGCTGTTGCTGCAGTGATAAAAGTACCAATCAATGAATTAACGCACCAATATCAGAAACCAATCACAATTTCCGCTACGAGCTCTGTGATTGGTGTAATTAGTACTTGAAACCAGCTACCAATCACAGAGCTTCTAGCGGTGAAACCTCCAATCATCATTCAGATACGTTCGTTCTTTTATGTCAAAATACTAGTGATGTGGTAAAGGTCGATTATTATAAATTCAATTACCGATGTAATGTTGTTTCTCTTTGTGAATAAACATGTAGGATTTAAGTTTGAAATAATTTGGATAATTTAACAGCTCATTATAGAAAAAAAAAAGAGTTGCTAAACGTTACTTGAAATAGAGTAACTTATACCTTTAAACATTAGTTTCTAAAATAGTTCTAGATAAGTAGAATTGAATCATTCTTTGTATAAAGAATAAGTAATATTACTTATATACGACAAATAGATTCCAATGTAAAGAAAAATGCTTAAAGGTATAAAAGCATAAAGGCCACGGTCTACATCATTCAGGTATTATATCTTACCATACGATTTTTTCATTTGTATTCTTAGCTAATACCATAAAGCCGAAGAGTTTGTAGGTGTTTAATCGCGCTAATCTCAGGAACTACTGGACCAATAAAAAAAAGTTTTTGTGTTGGATGTCTAATTTATCGAGAAAGACTTTAGGCTTTAGGCTTGAAAGGGGAGAGAACAAACTCAAATCGAAAATAGTTAAGATTACATTAAAAAAAATACAATAAACCTATAGACGTATGGTTGACCGGTATAGAATGCTTTTGGCATTAAGTCCGCCACATGTACAATTTTATGTTTCGTGCATGTGCAAGTTTTCAATAAATAAATATGACCCAAGTTAGTATGGTGGTTAAGTTAAAGAAATGTACAGCTGCATTATACAACAGTTAACCTTGCAGAGCTTTTGATCGCATTTAAATCACATCACCAAAGGGGTTTTGCAGAGGTTTGTTAAATTACAAAATTATACACAAACTCACAATAAGTGAATAGCTGACTACAAATAACTCTTACAAAAATATTTGTATGCAGGGTCTATTGATAATATGAATTGTCGTACCCTATTTTACAAATAAATAGACCAAACGATAAATTAAAATCGAAGATAATAACAGCGAAAGTAGAAAAGTTGAGGATTAAGCAGTGCGTCTTTGCTGAGTAATATTTTTATTGCAGGAATACGTTATTTTGGTAGCACGAATTAGAATATAATACTTTTTTTTTTCAAATAGCTCTAGTAGTTCCTGAGATAAGCGCGTTCCAACATATGAACTCTTCAACTTTATTGTATTTATTTTATCATTATTATGTTTCAAATAATAATTAAACAAAACTTATTTTTATCCTTTAATACATCAGTAGGGAAATTACCATTTATCGATAATTTTATTGTGCTGTGAGCTACATCTCTAGTGATGCGTATACAAGCGAACAAAGCAAATTGGACGCGATACATTGCGTGTTAAGATAGCAGATTTGTTAAAAACATGCGTGGACAGACATCAATGAATATTTTTTTTGAACTTAGTGCAAGAAAACGGCTATCATTTGAAATATCATAATTAAAAAGTGTTTTTTTTTGCAAATAATGTCGAAATAACTACGAATTATTACTCACCGGTGAAAAAATACACTTTCTCTCTCATTTTTTATGACCTGGCTTCACGCTCTTCAAGTAATTATAGCAAAAGACGGCATTTTTGACAAAAAATAATGCAACGCTCTTGTCACGCAACTGAAGTAGCTACGGCTCAATGCAGGCATATGCCTACAATTAAGCTCGCTGCCGCACTGACCGGGGCCATTCTAACCTTATTCATTTTTTCTATGGTCACGATTTATGTGCATTTAGATAAGATTCAATTTTTTGTGCTAGTATTTTTGCGTGTGGATATACAGCGTGCTCTTTTTGTTTTCTTGAAAATTAAACCAAGTATTCTACAAAGTATAAGGAATATTTTCCCTAAAGAATTTATACTTAAATGAGCTTAATGCACGAATAAGATTGTTTTTCAAAATCTGTTTGTCATTATTTACTTTCAGTGTTTTTTGTAACGTTGTCAACTTTACTACAAATGGCAATGGTCAGCAAAAAAGGTCACAAACGATCATGCTTTGTTATTGTTTTGTACAGGTTTTTTTGTTTCTATTTCCTTTATGAGTAGTTTTCACGTATCATTTATCTTACTAACTGGTTAAGGTAGGCTTAAAGAACTTTAAAAAAATATGTTGGCACATAAAGTGAACATTTAAAATGCTTATAAAAAAATTGATACTTATACATTATTATTTTAGTAATTTGAACGGCCATGTTTTACTACGAGTATTCGTAGGTACGCATTTACTTTTTAAAATTTACGTTGGTTAAAAACAATTACCTTCTGGCATAGCACCTACATAAAGTTTAAAAAGTTATTTCCCAAAGTTACGCCGCGGCGCCGGCGCCATCTCTTGATGATAAACGTACATCTAATAACAATCTGCTCAAAACGATGCCGTGTACGTATCCTGCGGAACATCGAGCTAAAATCTATTTTATTTATGGATTAAAGAAGAAAAAAAAGGATCAAAGAAACATCGCAAGATCTTTTTTTGTTAAGTTACTGCTGACTTCTGAAAGCCAGCCATCACTTAGGACTAGACTAGTTTTCTGGCCGTACTACAACGCACTTAACTCAAATTATTAGGACACACCGAGTACAAAGGTTTTTTTTAAATAACATATATTATTAAATAACTTTTTTAAGAATTAGAACCCAATTCAGTCACATTCTTCTTCTTCTTATCGTGTCGATGGTAAAGCGATTTAAATTTGTTGTGCCCAGTAATGGGCGAAGCGGATTGTCTTGTCGTTAGCACACATAAAGAAGATCTTCTAGCAAGCACGAATCAGGACAAGACAGTAAATATGACATGTTTTGTGGAGTGAACCCGCAAACACAGGTCAGATAAGTTGCGTCGGAAAATCCCCACTTGAACATGGAGTCCTTGCATTCAGTCACATTAACTATCAATACTAAAATTATAAAGCTAAAGAGTTTGTTTTTTTGAACGCAATAATGTCAGGATCTACCGGACCGATTTGAAAAAATATATTAATCGAGGAAGGCCTTAGGCTAATCACGCTGCTACGGGAGAGGAGAGAGGAAAGTCAAAACGCGCGGACGAAGTCGCGGGGACCGCTTGTATATAAAATATGATAAAGAGTAGGTTTTCCTTTACAGATATAACTAATACTACGTAGACCTAATCCCAGGACTCACTTTCTATATACTACACACACACACTTACTTTTGAGACACACCCGCACGAATCGACGCACGCACGTGCGCAAAAACACATACGCACCCACTCACGCATGATCTCTCTCGTTATAAGACTCGAGCCTGTTTTTTTTTAGTAAAATGGTTAAACATGTAATCAAATTACCATACGACAAAAGATTGACGCTAAAATTGCTGCCTTGATAGTTTACATATAATACTCTTCATATTTTCTTGTGGAGACGGAGTTTCTGCGCTGTCTTATCCGTTTGACGGAAAAGACTTATAGACTAATTGACGGCGCAGCACTGCAGGTTATATTGGCAGACTGACAGGACTGGTAACTTTCTCATAAAGTTACATTTAACGTTGTACTTCTTCAATTTAGTTAAAAATAGGGTCGGTTTCACAATTGACTAGTAAGTACTGTTACGAATAATTAAATATAAAAATTAATTTTGTAAGAAGTAGCAGGAAGTTATAGAGACTGTGAAACAAGTCTTGAATATTAAATCGCCATTAATATTCACGTATTATGACCATAGATGTGCCACACAGAAATTTTGCCAGCACCATGGCCGTCAAAGTACAGAAATAAAATTGCTTAAGATGCTGCAACTTAGGCAATATAAGAGATCTTTTAAATTTGTATCATCATTTGATTAAAATGGGAATTTTTAAAATATTTTAATGCAAAAATTAACTTTGAAATGTTCTCGAACATTACCAGGCTAACATACATTTGCCGGCTGTTTAAATTGTGTTGTTAAAATAATATACCTTACTATAGAACGGGAATGTTCTCGGCAATGGAACTACTATAAATATGACTAAAAAACTTGATTTTTCAACTTCCAAAAAAAATTCCTTAGACCCCTTACACACGCGACTGCTAGCATCGATGTAGTCGCGCGTTTTGAAAACGCTCTACAGCATCGCGACTCGCGCAATGAACAGATTTAATTTAGCAACGATGCAGTCGTGTGTTAGCATCGATGAAGAAGCGCGTCTGCATCGATGCCAACGTGCATTAGTATCGATGCTGTCGCCAAATTTCAGTACATAATTTGTCAATTTCCATCTTCTGCATCGCGACTGTATCGATACTAACGCGCGTTAGCATCGCGACTGATCGCTGCTAAAAGTCGCAGTGTGTAAAGGGTCTTAGTAACAGTAAATACAACTCCATCGCAACCTCCAACTACGTCTCATCCGAGCAGTTTGAGCATTTGATTTAGTTGAATTGTCGGTTAGCTGTTTAAGTTTAAGTTGTGGTGCAACTCGCTCTATAAATTTACCCTCTCAATTCTTACATGGAATACCTCTGCACCTGACAGACAGGCAAACAATGAAGCGCCGTTCGGTGAAATGCAAATAGAATAACGAAATTCTAAGAGAACCTTGGGTAGCGCTGAATTCTTCAGATTTGTTGCTCAAGGCACCAGTCATCTCGGAACGAATCTTAGTGCTATTAAATACATTTACTATAATAATCAATAATATTTTTATTTATTAATACACTGCATAGTATAAAACAAAGTCGCTTTCCGCTTTCTGTATGTGTCTATTTAAAAATACGCAACAAATTTTGATGCGGTTTTAGGCTTCCGTAGCCGAATGGCAAAAACGGAAACTTTAAAGATTCTTTAAGTCTATCTGTTTGTCTGTCTACCCGTCCGTATGTTACAGCCACTTTATTCGGTAGCAGAACGAATAGACGTATTTTCATGTTCTCTGAGTGAGTTCGCAAGAACTGCATTATTCTCGTATGTAATACGTTATAAGTAGATAGGATAAGTATAGATTAATTTTACACTATTGAATTAGGTTAAATCTACCTGTAATGATGGTGGTTTTTAGGTAATAAATTAACAAATAATTGTATTACACAGTTGAAACTTAGTAGGTATATGTATAATGTTAACCGCTTTAGGATTCTTTAGTTAAAGTCGGCACAGAACCTTGGCCGGTTTTTTAATAAATAGAGTGATTCAAAAGAAAGGTTTATGTGTATAAAACATTCATAATATAGTATACCTAAGTTTCTAAGTGTAGTCGTTAATAATTTTTTTTTGCGCTTGCATTGCAAACTCAACTGAACTCTACAAGATGGATCAAAATAATGTACTACAGTATTGGGAAAAGTCCACAAAAAAGCTCGCGGTGGTATCTGTCTATCTATCACGGATAACAAATGTGAATAAATGAATGAATAACCCATATGCATTTTTATTCCACTTCTTAAAAGAAATAATGGCTTATTTACGAACCGATTTTGAGCAATACACAATTAATCCTTATCCGATTAAGTCCCTTAAATATATTATGCATTTAATATAAATCATTATTAGTTACGGATCTGATTTCGGTTTATGATTTGCACAAGTTTCTCATCAAGGTAGATTACAGTTTCACGTCAGTACGAATTGATGCTGTCCAGTCAATTAAAGTTTTCCAGCCGATTGAAGTTGCTTAAAAACGGGGGGGTATTAAATCATTTACATATGTTTGCTTTTGGAGTTTATGGTCACAATCATCGTGATAAAGAAGAAAATCGAAGAGGTAGACATTTTCTGCATTATCACGGTAGATGTTTTAAAATAGCTTTTCTAAGTAATTTGCAGACTATTTTTGCGTTTCTTTCTCATTGTTTCTAATTTAAAAAAAAAGCCAAGTGTACTTTATAAAAAATACTTTTAAAAAACGCTGTAAGTTGACAATGCAGTACCACCATGGTGGCAGACGAGGTCCTCGAAGTTTCTTAGGGTGTAATTATCGCTATTAATAAAGTCTGCCACGTGTACTGATCATATCGAAATTTTGCTTGACAGCTCTGTAACTACAAACATTTGGCGCTTTTACAACATATCATTAAAATGAATATTTTCGGAAAATTACAGATTTAAAATACAGAGACAGCTGTTGCGGCCTATCGGCGTTACAGGCCGGGGCCGGGGGCTTAGATTTCAACGTTGTTTGTTTTTCACGTGGCCAATTATGAGTATATATTACTTTATCAAGAGTAACATGTAAAGAAAATTGATTTGTATTGTCTAATCAAAAAAAATGACAGAACGCTGTATAAAGACAATATTATCAGCATTGCACCCATGCGAAGCCGGGACGGGTCGTTAGTATACTTTATAACAGTTTTAAGAAGTATTCTTTTAGACAGATGACCTTGTAAGGATCACAGGATCAAACTGGATGCAGACCGCTTGTGATCGATCACTGTGGCAAAACTGTGGGGGTGGCCTATGTTCAGCAGTGTCCTTTGTCTGATAATGATGATGATGAATAATTATTTTATGGACTTGTTTATGGACGTTAACATTATTTGTAATCCGAAAGAATTCATATTATACAGAAATTGTATCCTTTAGGTCACAAATAACATAGTAGATCAGACTGGCAACACAAATATCTGTACTGAAGCAATTGACTTACATAGAAACTAGATAGCTAAAGTGTAAAGCGATTCGTAGAATACGCGGTGCCCCGAGCCGCGCATATCAAAACACCACTCTTGACTTGTTCGCCCGGCAACCATTGACACAATGAAACGCTCATCTACAGTAACGTCAGTGTCTCCCTTCAATCCAACCATATGGTGTATCCACGCCGCCCCGCGGCACCTGCCGGCGGTGGTGCCGACGGCCATGCCGCTCATGCCGTAGCGCTTTTTTACATAGTATTTAACAAATAACTGTCGTAAGCCGTCGGCAAAGCCGGGCGATGTATTAGATGCGACGACAAGTACTTTTATTTTGGCGTACCATGTGTATCATGTGCTTTAAACGATGTATTGATTCATTATAACGTTCAAAGAAAGCTCACACATCTTACACTTACACAGCTGAATGCACACTCATGAGAGCGTCCCGATAACTTCAAAGACATTTTAAAATAAATAGCATGTTCGTAGTAACACGTTACTATGCAAATAAATATAATACAATGTAGTTTAAATTATCGTGTGAGTGTAATACTTTTTTATGAAAATCAGAAGCATCATTATGAGAAAACATAGGAAGAGACTCTCGAACAAAAGAGAGATGTGATTAAAAAACTTTTTTTTTTCTATTTATATGCGGAAATAGAATAGAAGGTTATTGTTGTTTGTAAAATGCTTGCAGGAGTTTGTAAAATTAACTTACAGAAATAAGAATTGAAATAATAAGATTTTTATCTTATCGTATATGGATAGGTATAAAACCGCCCTCTCTATAGAGTGTTGTTTTGGTAATTGACATCGAACTTAGGGATGGTAACATGTTTATATTAAAAAAATATTCAAATTATGTGCCAGTGTTTTAAAAGAAAACCTCTTCACAAAATTCTAAAAAAATCAAAACGAATGGGGGTCTACTCGCACCCTCGCTCCTAGCTTGCGTGTATCTACGAAATACTACGCCGTAGCTATTAAGCTACGAAGAGGCGGCCTGCCGTTAATAGTATTGACTCGCTCGCTAGTTTCGCATTTTCCATTGTTTTTTAATATTATTATTATTGCAATCATTATCATTTATACAATACCAGGGGTATTGTGTAGTCAGCCGTCACTGACCAAAACAACACTATCATATATATATAAAATTTATCGGCTTGACCAATTTCGATAATTCTATGTTTTGATTATTATTGCCAGAATAAGGTTTTTATTAAAGAAAATTTAAGAAAAATTTAGTGGGTGGACTGATTTAAATGATTTTTACTTTGTCAGATTCAAATGAATCCATTTTTTCTTGGTCACGGCATCACGCGTGAACCACTAGAACGATTTCGCTAACTCTTTTTGTTGTGTTTGTTATCGTCACGAAAAGGTTCTTATGAAAGACAAAAATTAAGCAGGTGGACCGATTTCCATGATTTTTACTTTGTCTGATTTGTCACCGTCAGGAGTAAGATAATAATTATTAAAATTTCGGGTTTAGGCGGGACGGGGCCGAGGATGAAACAACGTTAGCTGGTTCTGATATTTATAAAAAAAATGGTTAATTTGTAATTCCAAAATGTCACTGTCATTGTCAACATTACTGGATTGTTTTTGAGATGGTTTGCGTTTTGATTAAACAAGGGTTGTCGTCTGAATACAGATGAGAGATATAACTTGTCTTTACTAATGACGTGGCGTTTCATTAGGCTGCCTTTCATTGCCATTTGTTTTTGACTGGGAGTTTTATATTTAGTTTTGTTATTTCATGCAGTGTTTAAAGTGACTTTAGGTATTTTTCATGGCGTGACTATACAGGGTAGTCAGTTACTTGTCGACACTATTTTTGTTGTGAGGAGAAGATAAATGGGTGCACTTTTTTTCAGTTCTTGAGTGAAGTGTTTCAGATGTCTACGGATAGGTATCACCAAGGAAAAAACATTTCCTACCGTAATAGCTGACATGGTTGTTATACAAATATTTTAGTAGAAATAAAGTTTGACTCAAATTTAATTCCCAACCTTAGGTTTCGTTCATCACATTGTCATTTTTGAAAAAAAAAACATCTTAATCTTTATGCGTTGGATGTACTAAAGAAAATAAATACCTTAATATTTATTACAAGTTATAAAATGGTTAGCCCAAAGCAAAAAAATCTTTAAAAGTTATTTCATTTGTAGTCAATATAAAAGAAATGCGACAACATGTCCAGTAAAAGTAATATCTTACATAATTCTATTTTGAATCATTGAACCCCCTATAAAGTTAATTATTTTTTATTTGCCTCAAAACATATTTACTGTCATCACCCTGTTTACCGGAAAGTTCTGGAATACTTTGATATTGGGTGGGTCATTACCGCAGATGAGACTGACGTTACTGATATCAGATCCCACGCCCGGGATTGAATGGGCGGCGTGTAGTAATACCTTCATTTGTTTTGCGAGGTTCGAGAGCAGGTACTGTCAAAATAAAAGTTAATTTAATGGGTATGTGTATCCCCTAGTATGCAGCGCTTGCTGTATATACGTTTTTATTAAAAGCAAATATTGTGCAAAAAAAAATTTTATAAGAATCGATTTTACGATTATGGTGCCATAGTGAGAATAATGAAACCATGTTTAGTCATTTTTTACCAAGTCACTCTGTATAGACTGCTACTGTTATCCTTATTTGACGACGCGTTTGGTGTAGTTGTTAGGGATCCTGACTATTAGTGTTTTGTATCGTCGGTTTCGCGAACGGTTACCCGACACCAAGATGCGCAACACTACGCCAGCAAAATTGTGTTTCATTTGTTATCATTTTTTAAATATTATTATGTGTATGTTAGTATTTAAGGTATCTTTAGAATGGGCCTTTGTTGCCTGCAATAAATGATTAAATAAAATAAATAAATTACGCCGGCCGTCGCGGGTTCGAAACCCGCAACACATGCACATGCATATGCACATGAGCACATGTTTGTGTGATGATCATGAATATTTGTACTTAAGTCATGGATGTTTAATGAGAGACGTTACCGTCATAATCACTGTCTGGTATTTGTAGCAACACAAGAAAGAATTTTCTTTACTTCGAAACCACAACAATTGGTGTGTTGTCACGTGTCTCACGGATCAAAAGGACGCCGGCGGTCGCATAAACAAAAGCATAACAAAAGACTGTTGATAAACACATCCGTCAGCGTTTTCACAGTTAGGCGGCTTCAGCAGCGCGACTGTCAAATTCATAAATAAAATTACAACAGTAAGCCCTTCATATTAGAGAGACGCGCTGTTGTCGCTCTAGTGTGAAGGCGCATAACCTCTTTATTTTTTTGTCACTTATAAATTTCATGATTTAAGATTCACAAAATGGTGAATTGATTGGTGGTGTTCACTACCAGCCGTATCATTCTTACAATGAATGTTTTGAAACTGACCCCAAAACGGCGAAGCGAAGAGATGAATTGTGATCTTTCCCCTAATGCGTTTACGATACCAATCTTGAGTTAACGGAAAATGAATGCGATCTCGTGGAATATCTGAATGTTTTGTGTAATAGCAACCAGCCAGAGACCATTAATAACTTCTTACATATTATACTTACGAAACATCAATAGTACTTGATGTCGTCTTTTCATTCACTATCGTCTTTTTATTCTTGAACTAGCAGTCCCCCGCGACTTCGTCCGCGCGTTTTGAGTTTGCTCCCTCCCCTCCCGTCGTAGCGTCATGTTTTATAGCCTAAAGCCTTTCTCGATAAATAAGCTATCCAACACAGAAATATTTTTTCAAATCAGTCCAACAGTTCCTGAGATAAGCGCGTTCAAACAAACAAACTCTTCAGCTTTATAATATATTAGCGCAAGCGCACGTTGTACTTAAGCTGCGAACATTATTTTGGTGCGGAGTTATGTTAAAACTGTGATAGCTCTTAAGATATTTATTGAAATCAAATGATATACAGGGCAATTTGGTTCTAAATGAAATGCTCGTGATGATGAATGTATTCATTTTGATAAGAATAAATACCTGTGTGTATAATACACCTCTAAAAATAATGCATTATTTTTTTACAAATTTATTAACATAAAAAACGTTGTAGTAAGTCAACCATAAAAGATAGACATATGCTGTCGCGGACTTTATTATAGAACTCTTAAGGCTGAACAATCCTGTCATACATGATTTTTGTGTAACTTAAGCGGTTTCTGCAGCGTATGCAACGGAAGCTCTGAAAAGGAATATCTTTCTCCCGTTTTCGCAACATTTTTCATTTCTGCTGTGGTCTTATGAGTCGTATCTTTATGTTATATAGCCTAAAGCCTTTCGCGATAAATGGACTATCCAACGTAAAAAAAAAATTCAAATCAGGCCAGTAGTTTTTGTTATAGCGCGTTCAAACAAACAAACAAACAAACTCTTCAGCTTTATAATATTAGTAAAGATATAATTATTTATTACTAAAAATAGGGCAACGCCACATTTAGCGCTCAGCTTTGGCGTCGTCGGTGACGGATTGACAGCTAGTCTAGGGCGGGGCGCCACCACTCGATTGCTAGTGCCGTTCTAATGCTTAATACAATAAATTAAATTTAGTTATTTATTTTATTACAACTGATAACAAAACAGTAATTAAACAAATAGATACAAAAATACATATTTAATTGAATTACAGTGTAAACTAGACCTAGCATGTTACACATTTACATTAATCAATTGCGTGATTAATTCATTAAAAATTAAATACAGAATTAAAATACTATTCAATTATAAAAACAAAACAAAATTATGAATATAAATAAGGTAGAATAAATTTACAATAATTATTGAATTTAATTACATTATAAAGTAAACACAACACACACAAAATTATAACTCAGAATCAGGTATAAGTATGGTGGGTAACACTTAGCTGAGGTCATCTGCGATTAATGTTTAATGCTTCTCGATTTTCTGCTCGCTAACAATATGTACATTATGCAAAAGACTAGTTACCTGGTGGTGGCTTTTGCAGGAGTACTAGAAGGAGATTTCATTAAAAAATTCTTATAGCACTGGATATGACGATATTTCCACACATGTTATTAAAGATGTTTCAAGATCTATTTCAGCTCCCTTGAGCTACATCATTAACTTTGTATTGTAAATGGGATCTATCCTGACAAGTTAAAAATAACAATTATTAGGCCTATCTTTAAAAAGGGAAATAAAACGGAAATAACTAGCTATAGACCAGTAGCGCTAATACCGGTATTCTCAAAAATAATTGAAAGGGTAATTTATAAATGTCTATATAATTTTCTCGAACATAATGACGTACTAGTTCCTCAACAGTATGGGTTTAGACAAAGCAAATCCATAAACATGGCTGTGTATGACTTTTTGCGTAAGGTATATACCAACGTGGATAATAGGGTGCCAACCGTTGCCATTTACATGGATATGACGAAAGCTTTCGACCAGGTAGATCATGAAATTCTTTTAAGAAAATTAAATGCTTATGGCGTAAGGGGAAATGTCAATAATTTGATTAAGTCGTACTTGACCGGAAGACAGCAAATCACCCAAATCACTCGTGTAGATTCAATATGCAAAATGGAAGCATGCTACAAATCAGACCCTAGAACAGTGAAATTTGGAGTTCCTCAAGGGAGCGTTCTGGGACCATTATTATTTTTGATTTATATTAACGACTTGCCTTCTGCATCTAACCATCACATGACTTTATTTGCTGATGATAGCACTGTTTTATTTGCTAACAAAAACTTGACTGAGCTTGAATACGACATTAATGAATCGATAAAATCAATAATTAAATGGCTTGAATCCAATAATCTGAAAATCAATTTAAGTAAAACAAAAGTAATGTATTTTTCTCAAAGGAATGACTTCATAAATCTTGACATTAACTACTTGGGACAGACAATTGAAAAAACTAACACAACTAAATTTCTAGGACTTCATATTGACGATAAACTAAAATGGAAAGCACATATTGAGCATGTATGTTCAAAAATTAAGCAGTTTGCATTTGCACTTTACCGACTTCAACTGATAGTCAACGAAAGAGCTGTCCTAACTGCATATCATAGCTACGTAGCAAGCACTCTCAGATATGGTGTAATTTTCTGGGGAAATTCTACCGATAGGGACAAAGTATTTAAAGCTCAAAAGTCCTGCATAAGATCAATGTTTAGGCTTAAATATGATGACTCCTGTAAACCTTATTTTATTGACAAAAAAATCTTAACACTGCCGTGCATCTATATTTTGGAATGTACTTTGTTTATAAGACATAACATTGTAAATTTTGAATTGATGGCTCGAGAACGCCACAAGGATAAATTGTGCTCAGTTGGTGCTAAATCAAGCCTATTTAGTAAAAGTGTATTTGGTAATGCTCCCCGGATTTACAACAAAATACCGAAAACAATCAGAGACTTGAATGACATTAATATATTTAAATCTAAATTGCATGAATATTTAATTGGCAAATGTTTCTATACTATTAATGAGTTTGTGACGGAGAGAGCTTCTGACTGACATAATTAATTTTAATTTATTTTTGTAATCGATTGAATTTACCTTAATTATTATTGTATTAACTGTATTTAACATGTGCCCTTCTATCATTGTACGCCCTAGCTAGAGGCAGGACACAGAGAGTACTTCTATCGTTGTTCAACTTCTTTAACCTGTGATCCACAATAAAGATTTTTATGATTATGATTATGAGACGCCCCGTAATTGTTCCATTACTTCACATACTTTCTTAACCCTAGGACCCTACTTGGGGTGCTGGAGCAACCCGCGAGGTTTATTTTATTCTCTTATTTCGTAGGTAGTTAATGCACGTTATCGACTCCTGGCGTTTTTAACTTTAAGAACTCGTACTACAGATTGGCCAGGGATGCAGTAACAGCTGGCTGATGACTTGTGCACGTGTGTCGTGGGGTGCCCCAGCACCCCAGTGTAGTAACGACGTATGGTGAATCCCTACCTGTTTTGTCATATTGACCACCAAAATTGACAAAGAAAAAGGCAGCATCATAATTTGACATCTAGATTTGATTAACCAAATAATAATTATGATATTAAATCATTTCCTTAAACTATTTTTGTTTTAAACTTTACAAACTATTTTATCTTGGGGTGCCTCGGCACCTCTGTGACGGAATACTGTATACGTCAGGAAGTGCAGGGTTCCAGGGTTAAGTCCGTCTTTCGAAGCGAATAATTTAGACTGATAGATAATTATAATAATTATTAAGCTGAACTTAGCAGTCACCCTGCGACGGGAGGGAAGAAAGTAAACTCAAAACGCGGGGGACCGCTAGTATGTAATTATGTCCCACCCAACTTCCTCTTTTTTACACCGTTCACACTGAAAATACCGAATACCGTACATACGAGGGTCAAACCGAAAGTTCTTAGAACTGGCCACTTATAAACAATATAATAAAAAAAATATTCTAAAATTTGAAAATATATGATCTGAGTATATATTTCATTCATTTGTCATTTGTTTTACGATTTGGCGGCAAATTAAAAATTGTCTGTGTCACGTCAACATGAATTTAACACGAGAAAATTTTCGTGCAATGATTTTTTATGACTTTCGATGTCATTTAAGTCAACAAGAAAGTTATGATAGACTACGATTGGCCTTTCACGATGAAACCCCATCTCGTGCGACTGTTTACAACTGGTTTAATGAGTTTAAACGTGGTCGCACTAATCTCACTGATGATGTACGTGAGGGACGGCCTTCTACGGCGACGACTGAAAATAACATCTGTGTTGTGCGGCGTATGATAGAGACTGACAAAAGAGTGACCTATCAGCAGATTCGGACAAGCTTAGGCATCGGTATGAGTCAAGTGCACAAAATCCTCCACGAACATTTAGCGGTCAGGAAGCTTTGCGCCCGGTGGATACCTCATAATTTGACTAAGGCTCAAAAACTCCATCGTGTGGATTGGTGCCGTAAAATGATTGAAAGATTTAACGGAGGTGACTCAAATGCTGTGTTCGACATACTAACAGGTGACGAAAGCTGGATTTACTGTTATGATCCTGAAACCGAAAGACAATCTGCTCAGTGGGTGTTTCCTTTAGAGGAGTTGCCAACTAAAGTGAAGAGAGATCGAAGTGCGGGAAAAAAAATGGTGGCCTCGTTCTTTGGAAGGATAGGTCATTTCGCAACAATTGTGTTAGAGGATCAAAAAACAGTTTCTGCAGAATGGTACACTACCAATTGTTTGCCACTTGTCTTGGAAAAAGTTCGAGAGAAACGACCTCGCAGTAGGATCCTCCTTCACCACGACAACGCCTCGTCGCACACCGCCAAGCGAACGATCGACTATTTGGCGACATCAAACGTTGAATTACTGGGTCACCCGCCGTATAGCCCCGACCTCGCGCCTTGTGATTTTTATTTATTTCCAAAAATTAAAGAAAAAAATTGGTTGCCTGTAAAGTCGGTATACGGGCGAAAGTTTTACGTGACAACGACTTTTTATGTCTGTCTCTCTCGTTCTTACGCGTGCCTCTCACTCGCTCTCAGTGCTGCGCGCGCGGCAGACCGATCATAGTTGAGTGGGAGAGAGACGCAAGGCATTCGGCGGGCCTCTCTCTCGTTCGGTGACTCACCTTAACGTTACCGAGCGTTACACTTTTTCATAAGTGACTCCCAGCCGCAACCTAATTTAAGACGTTGTCACGTCAAAACTTAAAGGAAAGCGGTTTATGAATGCTGAAGAAGCGGTGGCTGCGTATCGTGATGCCATTGAAGAGACCCCTAAGGACGAGTGGGCAAAGTGCTTTTCCCAGTGGTTCCATCGCATGCAGCGGTGTATTGACGTCAATGGACAATATTTTGAAAAGATATAATAAAACTAATAACTGGCTAATGTAATCAGTTTTTGATTTTCTAAGAACTTTCAGTTTGACCCTCGTATTTCTACAGAAAAACGCGATGCTCAGCTCCGCATCGTTTGACCACAGATGAATAATATATGTATCTAAATACCTTTGACAGCACAAATTACTTTTACCAGAACACCCTACAAAAGTTTTTTTGTCTACCCACTAACTTAGCAATACAAACTAAACCAACTGTCAATTAGACAGTTTGTTTTTCAGTTGTTGTTTCGTTTAGACGGCCAGGCTTACTTGTCGAAACTATTGCTAAGTTTGTGTATGTTGCTGTCACTTTTTGTCTTTATTTGAAAGTTGGCTTGTTTTATCAAAATGCTTTTATTAATAATTATTAATCAAAAACGTTTTCATAATTAATAAAAAAGGGTATAATAGATCAAACTGTATGAGGGTTAAAGATAAGAGTTCAGAAATTACGTGTTTTTAAAATCGTTATATTATGTATATAAGTCGTTAATTGGTTAGTTATATCTCATATCTCTATTTGTCATATTATACTACTGTGTATTGAGATTAGTAATACGAGTCCGTTTGGACTTCTGTAAGTTATAATCATGCAATAAGTTAACTCCCAAATAGCTCTTAGTAACATACATTGCATTAAAGTTCATATTATGTAACTTAGAAATCAATAAACAGTTGCAACACAGTCACAGTCACACACAGAAATTAACTGACATTGACAAACGTTGATATGACATTACCAAAACATTGAAATAGACATCCGAACCAAATATAAGGTTCAGTCGCCATATACAAAAAGAAGACATCGGAACCTTTTCAATAATGTTTTTTATAGTGTTTTGTCTCTATACAAACTTATTTATATAAATTGCACTTGTAAAAACCAACTTTTGTCTGCGTCAGACGAGGAGTCGAACCCCGTGTCTAACGCTATGCGGGCGTATGGCTAAAGTACATGGACACCGTCACATTAGAAGGCTGTTAAAGTGCTTTCTTTAATGCGAAGGCTGCGTGACATCATAAGTGCGAGACTGCTCTTACAATACATTCTAAACACAACATTCTAAATCCCAGAATTATACTAATACGTAAACATCTTGTCGCCTGATGGATTACACCCGCAACAAATACACGAACGATTACTTAAAAAATTTTTTTAATCGTCACATAGAATATTCTTGGACACGCATGCGTATAAGACGGCACGCAGTTCTCAGTTGCCAGTAAACAATTGGTGGTCGGCAAAGCCCGTAGCTTCAGCCGCCGTTGCACGGTCTTCCCGCGTAAATACATAACCTAAAATTTTTTTTTCAATACTCGTATTAAAGTGCGTGATAAAATGTAATTTATGGAATATGTGGCCGTTAGTGACTCGTTTTAAGTAATTAAATACTATCCTTGTGGCTGGATAATTCGCAAGGGCATTCGCTGGTTAAGACGGTTAGTAATAAACACGGTTTGAACTAGTTGAGTAAGTTGCGTAGCCTTTTTTTTTATAAAAAAGGCCATATTACATAGATCCATACAGAGAATTCAGCATGTTTTTGATTTTAAAGTACCTGCATTATGATACTTAATAACTTTCTAACCACGTGACAATATTAATTTACAAAATATAGCACCCAGTAAATATATAAAACCTGGTGACGATTATGATACATTTTACTATCATTTGGTTTCCAGACAATAAGGAATCTAAAGAAAAGTTTGTTCAATAAATATTACCTTATTTTTTAACACGTTTAGTGTATTTGTTTCTGGCTTAAGCGACACAGAAAATTGTTTGGTTTAGTAACTTTTAGCTTATTAGTAATATATTACATAAAAATCGAAACCGTTTCAAATGAAACATGGCTAAAAACACTCGGGATGAGATTATCTAGGACACAAAATATAAACGAAAATCGGTCACCCGTTTGGGAACAACGCAGATACACAGACAGAATCGTCATACTTATAACTTAAAACACACCTCTCTTTTCGCGTCGGAAGTTAAAAATTGATCTTAATAAAAACTGTATTTTTACGACGATACGGGTGAACGTCTTACATTTTAATATGTGAGTTCCTGCACCCTGGCCACGTAATAACAGAGTTGTCAGCCTTTATTGGCAAACCTATTATTTTCTTAATATTGTACAAGTAGATAAGGTTTCAATTGTGGTATGTTTATATTTTTACAAACACAAGACAACTTAAAAAAGCTTTCTAACAATCGTAATGAATTCACTGATACATCACAATATTCAAGGCATTTGTTTTGTATTTTAATTAATTAATTTCTTTACCCAAAGGTTGTCTGAAAGAGATCGCTTATAGCGACAAGGCTGCCTTAATTGTACATTTTTTTTCTAAACGAGTTTGTAATGAACTTATGGGATGTGAAATAAAGAGTTATCTATCTAACCATTGTCATATTGCTACTTTTAGAGAAAACTAGGAGCTCCCCGCGGCTTCGCCCCCGTAAATAATGTATCTATTTAAATATCATAATAAACATAGCATTGATGCTATTCCAGTGAATGAATTATATTAAGGTACAGTTTTATCATTATTTGCAAAGGAGTTTCAAACATCCATACATTCATAAATCCTCACCAAATTGTACCTTTATACATGATATAAGTATGAAATAGGATGTATGCGTTATTAACTTTCATTGATACTTTTTTAATAGTTTATTAAATTCCCGTATTTTGATCTTTTAATGTAGTCGCAGTCCAGATATGAGTTATTATTGGACCTGATTTTAAATATGCGACGACTTAGACTACACTCAATGTTTTTTTCTCTTCTAAGGGCTGATTTCGAAGTAAAATCGGTCAGATAAAACTTATCACACTGAATGAGTATAAAAAGACCGATATTAAATTACATTAACATTTTCTTCCAAACAGGTAACGATTTAAAATTAGGCGTATTGTATTTTATTCAGCGAATATTCCTTATCTGACGTTGGTGAAATCAGGCTAAAATAAATAAAAAGAGCAGTCAACAACGATTCAGATACGTCAAATTAAACAGCTGTCAGTCGAATATAAAATTCGGAATCCATAGAAACGTCAAGAAGTCACTAATAAATTATCTATAGATACACTAAACTACGCAATTAATATTTTTGACAGCAGATTGCTGTTGAGTTTGACGTTTCGAAATTATTTTAGTCTATCTCTTTACATTTATTAAGAAGTGAAAGACATTTATTTTACGGTATCATCTCGTGTATGCCTAGCATCAAGCTCACTTAACGTCTAATCGTACTTGCGTCTGTATAGTGTGTTTCGCAGCGTGTCATAAAGGCAAACCAACGGAACTACGCATGTCAAAGTCTACAAAGCGTCGGCAACACCAGGCACCAAACAAATAAACAACTTTGTTCTGTTTGAAGTTACACCATTCGCAAAGCTTTAATAAAAAAAAAGCTCTTTTGCGATAACCTGTGGGTAGACAGTGAAAAGGCGTTTTTATTTATTTATTAATAACTGAAATATTATCTATCAACTGCAGCCTTATTATCATAACTAACGAAATTGGCAGATACATTGTTAAAATAGTGAACTACCATCGAAAATACATGAAATTTTATTTCTGACTAAATTTTACTTCGCATTCAATTCTCCGTCCTCAATTAACTTTTGAGAAACGAATCAGTTTATATCATCCACGCGTTTTTTTCCAAGAATGAATTATAGTTGGCATAATCAGAAAATATTTCAGCGCTTATTGGTGTCTGTTTAAACCGTTTACATAAATCTGCTGAAACTTCGGAAAAAATGGGTCCAGTTTCGCACAGTTTGGTTCCGTACTGAAATTGGGTAGACGTTGCACTTTTGGACAAACTGTGTGGAAGAAATTTAAAGTTTCCTTTCATAAAACGATCATTCGGGGTTCGCGGAATCCTGGTTGAAATACGATTTGTAAGGTCGCGTTAATGTAAGAAACTTGTTACGAAGGAATTCCAATGAGCTCTGAATGTAACCAGTGATCAAAAAAATTGAGTCACTTTCGTCTCGTTTTTTAACCGACGAAAAAATGAGGTTCTCAGTTCGACATGATTATTCGCGAATATCTCGCGTTCGACTGGACCGATTTTAATGCGGTTTTCACTATAATATTACAAGTTACAATGAGAAGAAGTTTAAGGATTATTATTAGAAATATTTAAGATCAACCAAATACTTTGTAACTTAAACAATCACAAAAAATACTACGAAATAAAATTCAAAAACAAACACAGACTAAAATAACGCTAATAGGAAAAACAAACTCATTTTAAGTCGGTGCATGATATGCGTACGCAGAGCATAACTCATCATCCCTGAGTTAGATGACACCGACCACATCAACACCCAGTATATCACAATGCCCCATGTATATTAAGGGGCTCCCCGCATTTTAGCGCACACTACCGCCACTCTATTTAAAATAATTATTACTCCTTAAATACAAAAACTATCAAAAATCTGGTAGACACAATTGTGGTACCGGTTGTATAGTTTATTTAGTACGTTTAAATTGTTACAAAAGTAGTTTACTGTAGTTAGAGTTAGAAAAACTGCTCAATATGACCATTTTTGGCAATTTTTCTAACTGTAACTGCAGTTAACTCTGTTTTATTGAACTTAAACATTGTATCTAATATAATATAATATATACAATACAAGTGCATTGGCAACTTACTTTGGAATCAGAGCATTGTATGTGATTGGTGTCCAATATTATTATTATTATTATTATATATTATTTAATAAAAAAACTAAACCTCTTAAACAGAGCTACAATCGCATCAATCAGATTTTCGATTGGTCTTTTATTTAACGTGTTATGATTTTTCTACTAAAGTTGCGCGATAAAATTCGGGGAGTTAAGTTACTATAGCAATTATACAGATGATCACAATTGAAATGAAGCCACTTGTAGTGATAAAACATTTCCGAGTAGAACTTCTTGTATTTCATGGAAGTGGGTTACCGGTTGCAAATGAATTTAACTTGCAAGAATGCTCGGCCTCTTTAATATGCGGCTGGCTCTATCACTTTCTGCTTTCAACTTGTTTTCAGCCTTCCACATGGATATCTTGTTGTCAATCTTTCTTCACATTTATTAACTGCATTTTTATAGCTGGTGGATGAACTTTTGAAATTCAGTTCTTTTTGTTGGAATTTTCACCTATGACGTCCCTGTCAGCCTTGAGGGCCTTTGGTACGAAAAGAAAAATAAGTTTTTTCGAGTTTTTCTTAATTAAAAAACATAAGGTAAAAAAACAATTAAAAATCCAAAGCTGCACGCAAAAAGAACCCCAAAGCAATGTACAGCTTAGCCGGTTTTTTTGACAACTTTTTTGACAAATTTTGACACAAAGCACCTAAGAAACTCCGGTAGGAGTGAAGGGCTGAGTCATCATTTATTTTGTATGGGAAATAAATTAAAAAAATCTTTATAAAACTATGTGTAATAGCATTTGAAAAGGTTTGAAGGAGTTTATGAAAATATTCCAAAAATATTTCAGCAATTTTTTTCAAAATAAAAAATACTTTTACAATCATACACAGTTTGAGCTCCTCCTGATACGATATGGCTGATGTATTGTTTGTTGTTTAATATACCACTAATGGTATCATTTGTAGTGTAACACCCTTATCTCTTAACTTATAAACGCATTTTTTAGCACACTATTATTGATTTTCTTCTCTTAATTTTTCAATACCACAAGTTGAATTGGTTCCATTTTAATACATGCTTATTTTACAAGAATTATGTAACTGTAATGCAACTACCCGCGGAACCTTTTTTGTCTTCCCGAGGTCACTTTATAATCAAAGTTAAAAACGGCTAAGTGCGCACACTAAGAGTTCCGTGCCAACTTAAACTGAATTAGAGATCTACTTACTCCCACTTAGCCAAAATACCACAATATTTTGTTGGCAGCAAATATAACTTTGTTTTTCATAGTATTTGTATGAATTACAAAGTTATGTTTGCGGTTATTGAAAATGTATTCTATCTTAAAATCTACTAGTTCGATCTCGTTCAAACTAATTGTCGTTGAAAGTCTTTGTCAAAATCTACATCTAATTTTTTTTTTCAAAAATTACACTCGTTTGGTTTAAAAGTAAGATGGGGGACGCCAAAAATTACCACTTTGGAAGCGTCTATCTCCCAAATGTTAGAATCTTAAAAAAATGTTTTGGAAATCTCGATATCATTTGAAGAGAACTTATCCATAGACACTCCACATGCATAGGTTTGACCAAAAAATATCATTTATTTAGTTCCATGGCCCCTTGAATGTTATTATTTTTTATTTTTTGTATAGGAATCGTAAAGCAGTTAAAGGAATACATCTACCTACCAAGTTCCATCTGTGTTACGCTAATAGTTTAGACGGACAGACAGACAGACAGACTTGACGAAACTATAAGGGTTCCGTTTTCGCCATTCGGCTACGGAACCCTAAAAAGAGATCAAATCAAAAACAGGCTAATTCGACTTATCCGTGTGTATGTAATATTGTAGGAATTTAATAATGTTTGGGTTTGATGATCGATTTAGGCTTCCATTTTCAATATTCATGTATTCTAAGATGTTATGTAAATTCTCAGTTTAATAAAGACTGGAATGGCCTCTTATGTAATTCTATCTCTACTTTAGGTTGTTTTAAGTACATGACTGGTAGGTACACAACTTTGTGTAACAAGGATACAAAAGGAATATTAAAATTTTCTGCCAATCGAAGAGTAGTCGTTACATCATCAAGTCTCGTGTCGTGTGCCATTATTTTATGAATATTCGATCAAACGATTCTCTAGCTGAAAGGTTCGATATGCTCATAGTTATTAGTATGTAAGCGACGTAAGATTTGTAACTGCTTTTATCGCTTACAATAGGTTTCAATGTTTTTTTTATTAATATTTGCAGAGTTGAATTAGTCATTGTTATTTTCATAATTATTTTCAGCTGCTGCTGGTCTCACCCATCCAGTGTGGATCAGTTTTCTTTACTACATCTAATAAAGATTCAAAAACTGAAACATACTGCAAAGCGCAAAGAAAAACGTTGTTGTGTTTGAATAAAAAACGCAGAACAAAGATTTGTGACTTAACAAAAATCCTATCTGACTCTCATCTCTGGAGCATAAAATCTAGCTTGTAAGTACTCGTAGTTATATTAATCCCGTTGATAAATCCTTTTACTAAATGAGCAGTAGTTTGGTGATACAGACGTTGTGATATAAAATAATATTTACGACTAGTACAAGATAGTCGGAGTTTTCTTTTCTGGCTATTAGCGCCCCTGGCGGCCGCCCAAGGAACCGCCCGATGTAAATGGTAAACGCCTCTATTTTTTGTTGTTCCTTTTTAATATTCTGTCCGCTTTAGGTTTCTTTACCGAAACTAAAGGAGCTGTGGCCTATATAGAGCTACTTTAAGATGACGAATTGATGATTTAGGGGTTAATTATGTTGTGTCGGACTAAGTAATTAAACCACACACGAAAGTAATATTTATTTATTTAGTGAGCTGATCCTTGAGTAGATTAGCTTCTTTTGCAGAGTTGCCGAAACACGATTGATTGACTTTTGTAACAGAGAGAATCATGTCAAAGATTCCTCTTTCAAAAAAGATATTTAAAATACAAAGTACTGACAAACGGGACTTAATTTTGACCTTCAGCTTTTTATGTTGGTAACTTCGTTCACACTTTAAAGCACTGTAGAAGGATTTATATGTAATTACATATTTTCATTCATAAAATAATAATTTGACGATGTCGTATTTATGATGAAAATATGACGTTATCTAATGCTGATCTTCATACCCATCTCTGTTTTTTCCGTGTAAGTGGCAATAGTACTTTTGCAATGAAATAAATTGTTTATCAGTGCGTCGCCTATATAGTAAACAGGGATTGTGATCATCTTTTCTTGTTAATTATAATTGCACTTTCATAGCATAGTCTAGCACCAATTATCACGTCCATCGATTTTTTTCCGTGTCGTAAGTTGAATACGTTGCACTTTTTTTACTGAAAAAATCAAGTGATATATCCGGCGCAGTCATTGCGTTAAATCAGCCAGTAAATAAAATGCCTAGGCAGCTAAGTTAACATTTAAAATGGCTAGGCTGATGATTAATTCGACTAGAAACCATGAATGTTTAACGAATAGGCGTATTGAAAGTTAGCCTTTAGAAGACTGATGACTGATGTTGTTAAGCCAAATGATTAAAATATAGTTAAGATTTTCGTCACCTCGGTGACACCAAATAAAATGGCGTCAATGCTGCAAACTAGAAATGATGCATATTTTTTTTTCATTTTTGTTTGAAATTTTAAGTGAAATACAAATATGGAGTGGAGATACTAATACGCGTCAGCATCGCCAGTGTGTCGATGCTAAAAGTAGCGGAAGTGTGCAATTGTCAATTTGCGACTGCATCGGGACTGCATCTTACTTCTATAATAAATTAATGACAGTTAAAAATTGTCCATCAAAAAACTGACTTAAAAGCTTAGAATAACGAATTATTTTTCTAACGAACAGAAACAATTTATTTCAAGTCAGTCAAGATGTCAAGCTCAACTGACAGCTACAACAACCGTTACGCATATCGACGATTATTGAAAGGTCGTTCTGAGTTTGAAAATAGAGTCTGAATTTATTTCGTTTGACCCAAACATTCAATGTCACCCTGTCTACGCACGTTCTATTCATTTATGAGCAAATATTAAAACATTTGCCATTCCAGTATGTTTGTCCTAGGGGCAATTCTCGCGCAATTCGTATACGAAAAAAGTTCATCAATCGAATTTTCCTTGTCGAAGAAAAAATAGTTTTTGATTTTTAGGGTCACGATTTCTAGTGTTTTGATTTTGTTCGTGCAACAGTTTTTTTGCGTCTGGATATTTATTAATATTTTTGGTAAAATAACCGATTTACCTAAAGAATCGATTGATCGATCGATTTCGTGTGGTAATTTGAACGCGAGTTTAACCAAACTCGCAATCGAATTACACACGAAAAAAACTCGTTTACCGCGAGCATCGGCCTGGTAACTGAACTGTTCATTTTTTTCCCTGACGCATTTCTTTCGTTTTAAGTATTTGCCAATGGTCTCAAATAAAAACATAGGTGAATAACATCTATTGCAGTTATTACTCGTTACTTGTAAGTTTAAACTTAAATCATAAAATGCACCGTTAGATTCTGGAGTAAGCAATGTTGAAGATAATAAAGTTTATTTTTCTACACGTTGCAATGTTGTAGTCAGCAGCTGCAATAGAAAAATTGTGTACGATATTTGAATTTTCTTCATACAGGGTGTTTCTATTTATATTTATTTTATTTTTTATTTATAATTTACAATAAGAACTTGATTAAAGAACTATTATATTCACAGCGTTACATAAACCATCTGTGGTTTTACATGGGGTTTACCGAACGTTGCGCTTGTTAAGTCGTCATCGTACTCGTACTTATAATTAACTGTAGGTGGTGAATACAGAAATTAATAAATTTGGCTATTTGAAATCATTTAAAATACATATCTAGCATCAATACAGGTTGTAGAAAAGTAGGAGCTAATTCAAGGGTGTGGTTGTCAATCGAGTTTGGAATACAGGAAAAACATTCAGAAAAAATATTAGGAACACAACATTCCATATAAAATAGACCTAAGTCTTACAGAGCTGAAAAGTATCTTATGAAATAGTTAAAAAATATGTCATATTCAATATCACCATTTAAACGGTCTAACATTAAAAAAAATGCTGTAAGCATTCGTACAGGAACTTGAGCTACTACGAATAGTCGTTTGTTGAATTCAGCCAAATTTGAGAATTATTGTTTTTAGTTGAAAAAATGTCCTTCACAGCATGAAAATACACAGTGCACAGTTACACAGTAAATCAACTTTATAAATAAATAAATAAATGTATTCCAATCTTAATTGACAACCCCTTTGAGCTCTTACAATATTGTACCAAGAAAACAACAGCTTTTATAATGTTCTTTCCTAAAATGTACGGTGGGAAACATAAATCTATAGAATACTAAATGTCTGCTGAAACGACGTATTTGACTTTGATAAAAAATACGAGTATAAGCATTAAAATTGGATTCTATCATCAAAGACTTTTGTTTTCTATCGTCAGTTGGTAGACTGCTCTGTGTTTCAAGATCACGGAGTAGCAAGACCACATTTCAGATATGGTCGCTAGCATAAATTATCATTTTGAAAGATTTTCTGAATTTTTCGTAGTCACAATAATAATAAATTAATACATTATTTATTTCCACACTCACAAATTGTACCAGAAAATTTCTTGTGTTGTGTGTTTTGACAAAAGAATAAACCTCATCATATTTTTTTTAAAGAAATGGAAACAAATTCAAGTATACTTGGTCCAGGCTTAAATATCCATGTGGATACTCAGAAAACTGCATTCATGAACTCTTTTATTCTATAAAGAGATAAGTCACTTACATTAGAACAAAATAACTAATCAACATTTGAACGCCGAATTAAAATAGTAATATTAAAAATGGCATGCTACAATTATATATAAAACAAACAGTGTGTTTGTGTTTCTTCAGTCTTCACAAAAGATTATCTGTATCACCATTCCTAACTGTACAAATTATGTAAAACTTTTTGTGAATAAATTTTTTTTTTATTATTATTATTGTATCTCTCCTGCGGGATATCACGGCCGAAACCGGTCCTTTTGGAAGGCTTACCTGGGGATACAGATCCAACAGGAAGAGGCCCCTTTGAGATACCTTAATGTGTTGGAATATGTACATCTGGCGGGTACTATCTCTGCCTGCACTATTGAGGAGTAACAGCCAAAGACAGCACCCGCTAGGTGCAAGGACTATTGCAATAAGATGGAGACTATGCCAGGACTATGGTGAAGAAATAGCTGGACCGGTTGCTGGGATATTGATGAGACAACGGGACGCCTGCCATATCAAATGCCTCATCTAGATAATTACGGCAGACGGTGACTCGCCGTTCACTAAATAGGCCACCCATGGAAGGCATACGAGAAGGTAGCAAGGCAGCAACATTGGTGTGAATAGCTTAAGGTTGTAGAAAGGTGAGACTGCGGGGTGCAGGTAGCTAGTGACGTAGATTATTACTAATCCACGCCAGCACCCATCCTCATGGACAGGTAGCCAGCAGGCACCCGGCGTTATGACATTTTACACTTCCAACCTGGAGCAGAGGTTCCGCTCTTGCTATCGCCACTATAAGGCCAAATAAGGTAAACCGGGCCCTCGGGAGAATCGGGGTCCGAGGTGTCGCCACTCACCTACAGCACGCCACATGCTGCCCCTGCGGGGTTATTATTATTATTATTAACCGACTTCAAAAAGAAGGAGGTTATCAATTCCACTGTATGTTCTTTTTTTTGTATCTAGGTTACCTCATATCTCAGTCGTTTGTCGACCGATTCGAAAAAAAAATTCGCCAACCTGGGGTATACTTTGTAGTTGGTCCCATTGTTGCTAATTTGGGATCTGATGATGGAATCTTGGTGTAATCGAGGGAAACCTTCAAATTTTAAAGGCACGTATAGTGTTTTTACTAGAATCTTAATGTTGACGTGTCGTTACGTCTGATAGTCAACATCTTGTGGGGCTGAGCTGATGGTGGAACTCCTTAACGTTTAGGAGTTCAGAAATTATAATGCCAGAACTTATGAAAGGTAGTTTGTAGCTATTAAATAACAGAGTCATAAGGTGCGACTCCCCCCCCCCCCATCTCTTCAGTAATCTCTAAAAATAAAGAGATAAAATTAACATTTAAAAAAGTAAAAACCGACTTCATAACCAAAATGCACTAAAAAGTCCTAAATAAACTCTTAACCATTGAAAGGAAAGGAATCCATTCTAGGCAAACAATTCCTTTTTGAGTCGGCGCTGTGATATCAAAGTGCTTGATGGTCAAAGTGATGGCACCGACTCCAAAAACAAATGGTTTGCCTAGAATAGATTCCTTTCCTTTCAATGGTCAAGAGTTTATTTAAGACTTTTTAGTGCATTTGGGTTTTGAAATCGGTTTTTACTTTTTTAAAGTTATCAACTTTAAATTATACTATAGCCTTGCACGCGCGTAATTATAATACTAAAGGCTGATTTTTCAATAGTCAGATAAGAAATATTCGTCGAACAAAATACAATATGGCTAATTTGAAAACGTCACCTAATGGTCAGCAATCATATTGTGTAACTTTCATTTTTAAAATGTGTCTCTTTATAATTTAACAGTCTGATAAGTTTTATCTGACCATTGAAAAATCTGCCCTTAAGATAATTTTGTCCGTCGATTTAACACTGACAACAAATGATTGAACTGTATTATTATCCGGAAAATCAATGCTATACCAAAGCAGTATAGTGTTAAAGTAATAACCCTGCGAGAAAGTATCGAGCTGTCAAAAGTTTTGAATTTGACAAAACATTCTAGCATAATGACATAAATCATATGACAAGCAGACGACATTACAATATACTTGATAGCTCTTATTTCACGCAACACGGTGTGTACAAGGGTATTTTCCGAATAAACGCGATATTCTACAACAGTAGATGGTAAAACGAAAAATGTAAAAACTCGCGTATAACTGCGATTTATTTTAAGGTTAACATTTATTCTCGTTCCGTCGAATCTACACTAAAAGAAGTAATATTTTTCAAACTCAGCAGTTTATGGCTGTATCTCGAAAATATCCCACGTTTACACAAGTAACTCAAAGGAAAACCTATGTACTTTGCGATTCATGCACTATCGAATCCACGCTAACAGTTTTCTTTTACTAAAAGTGAAGATATTCGAGTAGATGCACAGTTTGCTTCGACTTCGGTGCAAGTGAGTGTTAACATACTGTTGTAACTATGTATGCGAAGCTTGGACGAATAAACCACTGGACGCGCAATGACGTGCAATTTCGCTTGTACCTCCTTAGCCACGAAGCGGGCTTTTTGGCCTCACTTACAGGTGACGTCTTGTCAGTACGGTGATACAGCTCAGTGAGAAACATTGTCAGAAGAAATGGGTAAATGTGGCTTATTTTTGTGCGAAAAATATAGTGGTAAGACAAAAAATATTTATTTTCATCCGTTCGTAACTTTTTATCCAAATAAAGCTGTTTATTCTCTTAAAAAAAGTGAAATGTGTTTTCCAAGAGAACAGTTACATTGCCATTTAAAAAAGTGGTGGTCAGTTACTACAAAATCAACAAGATAACGTATACTTTATACGGTAGGATTGTCGTACCTTCATCATTCGTTCCTTTGTCAGTTTATTTTTAATTGTGCTTGACAAATGTCGATAAATCATATCGATAAACGCACTTTTATTAATTTTTTGAAAATAATAAATACTTTTAAAATAAATTTATAAATATGTAAAATGTTTCACTTGAGAGTAGATTAAGGTAATTTTAATTATACAACAGTTTGCTTTAAATTTTAAACTTAATTTTATATGACAATACATCCTTCTAATATAATTTCAGATTTCCTGTAGATACATTATGGAAAATAAAGTGGGTAGAAGCCGTCCGAAGAGAGGCAAAATGGATCCCGACAACATCACCGAATGTGTGGTATTCATTTTACACCAAACGTCACTGATTTTAGATAATTAATGGTATCCGCTCAGCTGTCCAATGGCACTACAGTGCCATTTTCTTTTTTACGGTAAACTGTCCGTGGTACTACAGTGCCCACCACTTGAAAAGTATGTATTAAGTATAGTATATATATATGAAGTATAGTATATATTATAGTATAGTAAGTATATTATATTTTCAACTTTTTATATATTTATAACTATTACCTATCTACCAGTATTTTTGTTTTCGTAATCACAACTATACTTTTCTTTATATAATCGTTTTTATCGCGCGACAGTCGCGCGATTTTTATCATTCAACCGTCGCGCGATATCGCCGGACAGTTCTCCCACATCATAGTCTGACAGCAAGGACGTTCGAGTGGGTATCAGGCGTTACTTTGCGGAAATCCATTATTAAATTGAAATTTATAAAATTATTTTGCTTTAAATTTCCGCGTAGCGACGCCGGCGCAGGCAACTAACATCACGAACCGTCACCGCGTTTAGTATTAGTTCAGGCAAATGCAGGATGCACCACCCGCCCTCCCTCAATACGCATGCGGCACAGCTGATGCAATTATTAGTACCCAACACCAACGTGCAAAAAACCTCGACGCGTTTCTCCACTACACGTGGCATCCTCAGGAGATGTTGTCGCCTCGGCGGAGCACGGTCGTCCGTGAAAACAATTTTATAAATTTCAACCAAACGTCACATAATGCCAACGTAAAAAATCTTCTGGTTAATTATCCGTTATGAGGATTTTAATGGTGCAAGGCTATGTGTATTTACGGGCTGTTTCAATATGTCTTAGGAAGTTCTAGTTACTGTTGCTTGCCAGACCGTTCATATAAAACGACGTTCTATATTTCAATTGTTCATTTGATGGTTTGTGCATTACATGCCCATAATATAGTTTTTTGTTTTGGTGATAAAAATTAATATCATTTTACAAATGATTCGTTCATTCATTCGTTCCACACATATCGATAAAAAAATAACCACGACAAGCTCCCCCCGCCCCGCAGAAATTAGCTAATGATGTTTTCATACATTCGCTCTTGAGTTTCATATCCAGTGGTTAATTCATCCAAGATGCGAAGTTATGCTGTTTTTTTTCAATCCTAGATGTTTAATATTTAAGGTTGGAAACAGTATCTATGACATAAAGTTCAATATAAAACATAGTACATTGTACATTTACTGTAATATATTATAGTATGCACATCACATTGTTATGACAATGCGTGGATTTTTAAAATGTATAAGGATTATACAATTTAACAAGGCAAATGATAATATTAAGACTGGGATTGATGTAAAATAATTAAATAAATTAAAACTATGTATAATTATGTCATAATTCTATCACAAAAATACTCAAGAATTCAGTAACAACCTTTCTGCCTACATCTCAGCTCTTTGGTGAATCCCTGAAAAAAGGCACGCGCACATTTTTGGTTGGTGTTTTTTATTAACTTTTTTTATGTAAACCTAGGAATAATGCCATGACCTTACCTGGTGGTAAGTGATTATGTGACCGGCTGTTAATGGATCATGTCTGATTAGATCAGATATTAGGTGAACGTTTAAGATGGTGGCTAGTGGATACCATTTCGTTGTTAACAGTGCATTAGATATGTCCCGTATCGGCGGCTGACAGCCACTTAATTAACCGCCCGTGTTTCGAACTAGACCGGGAAATTGCCTTGGACCTGCATAGTTTAAATTGAGAATAATGGCAACAGGGGTTAACAACCACTCAAAATAATAATACGATCATAGAGCCTATTTCGTATCTCCAAACACAGGTAAATTATAGTTGTGTCCGTCAAAATAGTTAATAGGTAGCTGTGGACATTGAATTATATTATACTTTTACACATTGTTCTTAGAGACACATTACATATAATTACCGTGTGAAAAATAATAGCTGCTCACTTTTGATGAGTTATCAATAATAAGATATATTATACAGGTTGTTTTGGTCAGTGACATCCAACTCAGGGATGATAATATGAGTTATGCTTATTCTAAAAAAAACTAATGGGAAAACTCGCACTCTAGCGTGTAGCTAGCGCGTATCTACGAAATACTACGCCGTTGCTAGTAAGCTACGAAGAGGCTACCTGGTGTTGGTAGTTTTGACTCGATCGCTGTACCGGATAAAAAAATGAATTTGTGGGTATTTTCCATTACATATATGTATATATATATATATATATATATATATATATATATATATATATATATATATATATATATATATATATATACATACATATATTTTATAGGTTACTCGCTACTTGCTTTAACTTTACTTCAAAAACCTACTTCAATGTATTCACAAAACCTTACATCGTACTTAAAATGACGTGGCTTATCCGTGTGCTTAGATATCTTATCTTATCGATTGGTAACTCATCAAAAGTTAGCAGTTATTATTTTTTGAGGTGGAAGATGTTTATCTCTACATGAGATAACTTGTCAGTTATAATTTTCAATTCTAATTGTCAGAGTGTATCTTCTAGACAGTTATTAATATTACCTCTATGGTAACACTTATTTAAATTTTGATTTTAAATTGCTCTGTTGACAATATTTTGAATTCATTCATTCATTTATTTATTGCAAATACTTAGTAGAGTTTCAATTGACATAATCAATATCATACATATATACACCCAGTAGGGTACATCAAATAATGGTACCTAGTTATTTAGTGATTTTATTATGGATTTTCGGTGCCATACTTACGACGAAATTTTAAATAACAATGTTTTCGATGTCCATAAGCACAGAAGATCACCATTCGTCGTTTTCGTATGACAGTACTGGATAGGGCAAAGAGATGAGATTTTTCATTTGACAAAATAGCTACTTCTTGAATGTATTATTTACGACCCGTCTGGTGTAGTGGTCGAGAAATCGCGTACTACGCAGCGGGTTGCGGGTTCGATCCCCGCACAATACAAACATCTGTGTGCATGAACATGTCTGTTTGTATTGGTCTGGGTGTTTTCTATGTATATCATGTTTATATTTCCAAAAAAAAAGTATTTAAGTATTATATCCGTTGTCTGGCACCCATAACACAAGCTTTGAGTAGCTTACTTTGGGACTAGATGGCGATGTGTGGGAATGTCCAAAGGATATTTATTTATTATTATTTATAATGACGGAAGAATAAAAAAGTTGTGTCCTACTTGTGGACTTGACGCCATATGGAATCATCTACCAGTCATAATTTCAGGCTAAGCAGAAATGATGTGGGTGGATTTAGGCGACTTAAACAGCACGATGGCCGCGCGAGAGTCGCGCTGCTGATGATTTCATATGCATATGGACAACCGCTGCTGCCGCACTGATGTCGTTTTAATGTAAAAGCGCACTTTTAAAAGAGATTTTGTCAGTCATGGTACCATTTACACCTTGTTATTCTATTTACTTATTTTTATTTCTGACTATACCTACTCGCGTGAGGACGAACTGACCCAGGAGGATATTGTGTCACTACGTAAGGTCGTTATTACTTGAATATCATATCACGCGTACCTTTGTCTGCAAATGTGGTTATAACAATCATTGGCTGAAGATTACAGACCACTTATAACGCCCCACATTCCTTCTGTAGGTCATAGTGACAAATCAGTATTGTTGACTTTAATATAAAAATATTTTTTTATCTTATCAGTTTATAAGAGTTAATTGTCGAATTTGCTGGCACAAATTTGTTAATGATAATTTGTAAAATCAAAACTTAAATTGTTGTTACTATAATGTTATTCGCAACGATTTTACAAAAGTGGATCGTCAATGTTTTATTCATCAGATTCCACGTTTTTTAAAAGGTAAAAAAAAAACAGGAAATTTTGCATTTTGCAATCACGCTCTTTAAAATGATTTCCCTTTAAAAATGCGGAGTCTGAATTACTAATTTTGTAAGTGCGACATTATGGCTAAAATGAATATTATTTGGAGAAAGCAATTTAGTTAAAAGCATTTGAGTTTAAGGACAAATTTTAAGCCCGCCATTGTAAACTTTAAATGTACGCGAATTCTCGGGCAGAAAAACGGCATTTGGCTGACTTGCCAAAATTTGACTTATCTTCAAGGCAATGTTTGACCCAAAAATGTAAGACTGTAATTATTTAAAGATCTCAATTTGTTTAACTTACTTGTGTTATTTACTTAATAAACCCTAGACTCCTAGAGAACCTACGTATGTACTTTTCAAAGATTCTCTCAAAATGAAAACCTCAAATCTGTCATTTTTGATAAAGTTTCGAAGATATCATTCGGATAGCATCCCGTAACATTTATTTATCAATAAAATAAACTGTATTTTTAACAAGCTTTTATTTTAGTGAACTTTTAATTGAATCAAACTAATCGTTTTAGTACTATGTACCTATTACACAATTGAAATTGTACAAAAAAACATGTAACGATATGTATTTGCATTTTATTTTTTATAATGTCACCAGTAAGATACAAGAACGAATCACGAACTTTAAAAAACGGTACACGGTACTTAATCGATTAGTTTTATTTGGTTAAAAGTTTATTTTCATCTTTTCTGTCACTTAAATAACATTATAGCTTATTTATTTTTTATTAATGTTTTTTCGTGTTCTCCCTTTTATTTAATACCCATATTATGGTGGTGCAAAAAAAAACATTCCCGCCATCTTGTATGATCATATGAGATTTAACATGACGTAGTTTTATTTTTCGTGTTTTCCATTGCAAACCTTTTTATTTGATACCTTTATTGTGGTAGTCCAGAAAATTTCTAGTCCACCATCTTGGATACTCCGTCATAATGGATTTAGAATGAAATCACATAGCTAACCATGCATTGTCACCTTTGCATACAAAATTTCAGCTCAATCTGTTGAAGATAACTGGTTCAAAATTAAATTGCAAGATTCCACCCGGACAAAAAATAATTACAAATTATTAAAAAACCGGCTAAGTGCGAGTCGGAATCACGCACTGAGTGTTCAGTGCCAACTTTAACTAAATTAGGGGTCCACTTACTTCTGCTTAGCTAAAAAAACACAAAATTTTGTTGATAAAAATAACTTTTTTTTTCATGGTATTTGTATGAAGGACAAAGTTATATTTGCGGTTGTTGAAAATGTGCTATATCTCAAAAACAAATGCTTCGATCTTGTTCAAACCATTTGCCGTTGAAAGAATTCGTTAAGCACTACATTGTATTTTTTCCAAATTTTCATTTGCTTCGTTCAAAAATTAGAGGGAAGTTGTAGGCGCGCATTTTACTACTTTGGAAGCGTCTATCTCCCAAATGTTAGTCTTTAAAAACAAATGGTTATAGAAATTTCGATGCCATTTAAAAATACCTATCAATAGACACCACTCCACACATGCACAGCTTAAAGCAAAAAAAATATATTTGGTTTTAATTCCATGTAGGTTCCCCCCTCGAATGACATTATTTTTATTTTTTTTGTATGGGAATCGTAAAGCGGTTGGCGGGATAAACTTACCTACCAAGTAACATGTATATAAGACTTGACGAAACTATAAGGGTTCCGTTTTTGCCATTTGGCTACGGAACCCTAAAAACTTGTAAAAATGAATGTACCAAACTGTTCGTCTTGTCACTATTTTTCAATTCAGTCAACCCTTACGTGTTGCCCTCACACGTTTTTTAAAGTAACCGCAATGTGTCATACACTAATGGACTAGAAATGCACCATGGCAATAACGTGCATGAGATGCATTTACAAGGGGCCTACTCTGACAATGTCTCTATTCGTTAACTCAGTTGTTCTACTGTTCCATATACGACAACTTAGTTATTAGAAAAGACATGTTGTTTTATCAAGGAGCTGACTATTTATCAGTTTTACGTGTGTTTCCATAAAACATTGTTTGTTATAACAAATGATTGTGGTATTTTAGTTAAGTGGAAGTAAGTGGATCCCCTAATTCAGTTAAAGTTGGCACGGAACCCTCAGTGCGCGAGTCTGACTCGCAATTGGCCAGTTTTTTATAACAATTTTAATCAACGAGATATCGGAATTTATCTGAGAAACGGGTGCTCCCAGGACAAATTCCGATATCTTATTGATTAAATGTATTATAGCAAGTTCGAAACCGTTTATCGTGAAAACAATATTAGTGGGATGTATGTCCTTCAGAGTATAGCCCCAGCCTCCTTAAAGGTATGTAAGATCAGTTTTCTCGACTGTCCAATTTTCATCTGAATGCCTTGAAGACTTTCTCAATTAAAATTATCTCTCCCATTCTTTTTAAGGCGATCTGGGATCTCGGAGTAATTAATTAGGGACTGCATCTTGAATGTCACGGATTGTCTGATTTCACCAGGAAAAAGGAACATTTATTTATGTGGTTAGGGTTCTTCCGTTTGTGATATAAATGGAATGCTTTTTAACCGACTATAAAAAAGGGTTATCAATACGACTGTATTTTTTTTTGTGGCTGTGTTAACTTATATTACAGTCATTAGTAGACCCATTTGAATTTTTTTTCATCTACCTAGGTGTTATGCCTTCTTCTTGGTCCAATTGTTGCCAAATCGGGATTTGACGATGGGATCTTGGTTCAATCGAGGTAAGCCCTAAAATTTTAAAGGCACATTTAGTGTTTAATACTAGAATCATATGACGTGTTGTTACGTCTGATAGCCAATGTTTTGTGGAGCTGAGCTGATGGTGGAACTCCTTAACGCTTAAGAGTTTAGTGATTTTAATGACAGAATTTTATGATAGGTAATTTGTAGCTTCTTAAAGAACGCTGTCATAAAGTGCAACCTCTCTCCTGTAATCACTAAAAATGAAGAAATACAATTTAAAGGAAAGGCATCCACTATAGGCGAACAATTTCAGGTGTTCAAATTCAAGGAATTTCAATTTCAAAATTCAATTCAAGGAGCCAGTGGTTTAGGTAGGTCACTTACATGAGAAAAAATATTTTAAAAGATTTCAATGCATTGGCCGTCGAAATCACACAATTTTGTACAAGAAAATAAGCCACATTTTTTATTATACACGCACACACTCATCAACAGTAAATAATTATCCTATTCACGCGATTACTTCGGTTATTTAGTTTGGTTAGTTAATTAGTTTCTTACATATTTAAATGAGATGTTACTTTGTCCATCTCAAGCATCAACTATTAGAGAACCGACTCCAAAACGAAATTGTTCGCCTACGAGTAAAATGGATGCCTTTCCTGTAAAAGGTCAAGAGTTTATTTAAGACTTGTTATTGGATTTTGGTTTTGAAGTCGGCTTTTTTCTTTTTTATGTTATTAGCATGCCATATTACATCGTGCCGATCTTTGCCAGTGATATCCTTGTTGAATTTAATAAATAAACAAACTAACTGAAATGTTTATACTTATGAAACCGTTAACATTATATCTTTATAACATCAAAATGTTGTTTTAAAGTATACTCATACTTATTTGTAGTAGTACTCCTGTTTTGTTTACGAGTATATAATTATGTCTTGTGATAAACACTTCTGTCTATTTTGTCTTAGGATTCAGTAGTCCAACAAGGAACCCTTATAGCTTCGCTGTATCCGTTTGTTTTCTTCTTCTTGCTCTATCCCAGCTATAAAGTATGTATAATTTTGTGATCTTAATCTACAGTAATATTATTAATCTAAACAGTTTGTTTGTTTTTTTGAATGCGCTTATCTCAGGAACTACTGCGCCAATTTAAAAAATTATTTTGTGTTGGATAGCTTATTTATCGAGAAAAGCTTAATGCTATAAAATATCACGCTGCTACCGGAGGAGAACTAAGTCACGGGACTCACGGGGTACCGCTAGAAGAAAATAATAAAGTATGAAGCACCTTTTTTGATGTAATTATTTCTACGAGTCGATTAACCTTTTGCAAACTATCAGAGTAACAAAAGATTTTCACGCAATATTCACATACTATCTATTTTTAAGTCTTCAATCAGTGTGTGTTACCAGTGATGACATACGGATCCGAAACATGATCTCTTACTATGGGCCTTATAATGAAGCTCAAAATCACACAACGAGCGATGGAAAGGGCTATGCTGGGTGTTTCTCTACGGGATCGAATCAGAAATGAGGAGATACGTAGAAGAACTAAAGTAACGGACATAGCCTTGAGAATCAGTAAGCTCAAGTGGCAATGGGCAGGGCACATAGCGCGAAGAACTGATGGCCGTTGGGGCAGGAAAGTTCTAGATTGGAGACCCTTCGACCAGAGACGCAGCGTGGGACGTCCACCAACAAGATGGATAGACGACCTTGTGAGGATCGCGGGATCAAACTGGATGCAGACCGCTAGTGATCGGTCGCTGTGGAAAGCCGTGGGGGAGGCCTATGTTCAGCAGTGGACGACCTTGGGCTGTTAATGATGATGATGATGATAATGATGATCTATTTTTATGTATAGGGTTACAGAGCCTATAATTTAGTGCACCATATCTCGTAGGTTATCTTCTTCTTGCTCTATACCAGAAATGCGAAACATTTAATGCCATCACTATATCAAACCTATCAAACCTAGACAGTTTCCTCTTTCAAAGAGTATCAAATAAAGTTTATGGCGTGCTGTATTTGAACACAGTTTATTTTCTATCGAAAGTTGGAAGGCTTCGTATTTTGTCTGTTATTCACATTACTGTGCAATATTAAGTTAATACTTTTAATAGGCTTTTGTCTATTGATATAAAATTATTATTTGTTTGCCGTTCAAAATCAATGACTAAAATTAGACTAAAGTGATATCAAACACTCGCTACTTCTGCGGCAATAAAGCGTGGGACTGCGACAGCGCATACATATCTCTCTTTCATACTTACACGCCTTATAAGGAGGCGGAGTGTGGCGCCAATGCAATGTTGATATCCATACTTTATGTTTTTTATTTCTGAAAATTTATGGAATGGATAACGTACATAAATATTTATTAATTACATCCTAGAATAAAGAATATCGGATCTATTTATTACAACAGTAACAAAATTGTTAAAGATAAGTGTTAATTCAATTTTCTGGAACAATTCAAGCAGTTATCGATAAGTGAGTGCACGCACGACTCACTCCCAGCGCTCGGTTGATTTATGACCGCAGAGGAAGCCAGTGTTTGATATTCCTATAGCATAAAAATTACAAGATCTATCTATAAAATTTTAGTCGATGAAAACCTGCCCAGTCGCTTTACTGAGTAGAAAATAACAATAATATCTGTTAAAGTAATCCAAAAACGACCCGCTTTTTTCGTTTTTTTGAACTTTATTCAAAAAGTATCTAACGTATATTTGATTTTCCTACCTTTAGTTGACACTTTTACTCACAAACAAACTGTTAATAAACGGTTGTATAATTTTTGATAGATGCTGAGATATAGGCAAAAAGAGAGGCGGGCAAAGTTACCTCTCAATCTTTGCCCACCCTTAATATCTCAGCAACTATAAACTTTTAGGGCTTTGATTTTAGGATGTATTGTTCGGAAATTCGAAATATTGAATGCCATCACTATTTCAAATACAAAGAAGCCTATTTTTGGTTTTACGGCTATAGGCAATGTTGCCCTCACATTTAGTCGGACTTACATTCTAAGGCAATTTTGGGGTTAGGGCTGTGTATCAGGTGACAATAAAATAAGTACCTAAATTTAAGCCTGTGTGAATTTTTGTGGTCAAATAAATAGAAAACTCTTCAGCTTTGTAATATTAGTAATATTGATCACATCAACGTAAAACCTACTTTGACGGTAGCTGACACATACTCGAATGGAGCTAGCCGTGATTGAAATAGTCAGTGTTACTAAGCAGATGTTCTAGTTTTCTCTAAACACCTCGCAAAGTTTTCATTTGCTGTAATAAAATATCTATAGGCAAATTTAGTTTTTTTTAGTTTTTTTCATATAATTATAATATATCATAATTAATGATAATTCGTATCTTAACGCGATTTTGAGAAAACAAATACACCCAAAATTATATTGCTTTATAAACTACAACTATGTCATTTGTTTACCTAAATTAACTGTGATATTTTACCTTCTTAATTCATCGTATTGCCTAGTGCTGTGTTTTTTTCCTACTTCTATTTAGCTGGGAGAGGGTGGGCATATGGGACTCTAACAAAAATGTGCCTTTTAAAACTGAATGTTACGATACCTAGCACCCTTTTATCACAGCCTCACAATTTTCAAAGACCTATTCAACAATATTCCACACGATGGATTTAGTAAGAGAAAAATATTTCATCGCCGAGTTACTTTTATGAGAGGCACCCCAAAATAAACTATTTTTAATTATTTTATTTTACCACTTTGGCCGGGATATTTGAATACTTAATGCCAAATTACAGATTTTTAGTACTTCAGGTCTCTGCGCTAGACTGGAACGGACTTGGCGAAACTATGAGGTTTCCTTGTTGGACTACGGAACCCTAAAAAAAACTTAATGTAGTTGAACATTGCATTGTGTTTAAAGCGCGGTTTAGACGCAAGTAATTCAAAGCGGAACTCCTGAAATGCATCGTTGCAAGGAAAAGCAGTCCTAATTTAACTGGAGTTGCTGACAACTTAGACTAAAACTTAGTCCTAAATTTCCGTGTTCTGAGACTGAGCAGTCCAAACGTTGAAACTGTTAATGACATAGGGTGCCTTTGAAGATTTTGATGGCATACAAAGAAAACCTAAAGCTATAGCTACTGGTTAAAGGCGTATTTAGCAAACAGAAAAATCGCAAATTTATATAGAATAGCATTTGCAATTTAATTATTTGTCAGATTTCAATTTAAACACTAAGGCCTAATTTAATTAAGATACATCTGAAATCATGAAAAAGAATTGTATCAATTTACGTTCCCCTTCGCTAATTTGTAGTTTGTTTGTTTAATTTCTCGGTTCCGTAATTTTGACTAAACCAACGTCACATAGTAAAAATCATGAAATCGGTCCACCCGCTCAATTTTAGAACCTTCTCTTGACAAAAACAAACAAAACAAAAAAAGCGAAATCGGTCGAGCCGTTCACGTGTGATGTCGTGATGGATCTATTCCATATATATAAAAATGAAATGCTGTTCGTTAGTCCCACTAAAACTCAAGAACGGCTGAACGGATTTATCTTATCTAGGGAAGGTTTAAAAGGCGAGAAAAAATCGAAAAACGCGCGGATGAAGTTGCGGGGACCACTAGTATTTATATATAAATATACCTACTTTATGGACCTTAACCACAACAGCTTAACCAATTATAAAAATAGTCAAACACTCCGAGTAGCTAAATATGATATATAATTATACAGGGTGTTGTTTTGGTCAGCGACGAGCGACTCAGGGGTGCCTGTACAAACGAAACTGATGCCAAAAATTTTTTTTTTTGAAATGGAAAAAAACCCACAAAATCATTTGTTTTATCCGCTACAGCAATCGAGTCAAAACCACCAATACCAGGTAGCCTCTTCGTAGCTGACTAGATACGGCGTAGTATTTCGTAGATAAGTGCTACCTACGCGCTAGGGTGCGAGTTTTAATTAATTGATGCTTTGCTCAAAATGGTCATATCGTTACAAAAATACTTTAAAGGCTTTTAGCACCTTCGACAAATAAGCTTTACGCCATAAATATGGACGAATAACGCTAATACGAGGGTCAAACTGAAAGTTCTTAGAAAATCAAAAACTGATTACATTAGCCAGTTATTAGTTTTATTATATCTTTTCAAAATATTGTCCATTGACGTCAATACACCGCTGCATGCGATGGAACCACTGGGAAAAGCACTTTGCCCACTCGTCCTTAGGTGTCTCTTCAATGGCATCGCGATACGCAGCCACCGCTTCTTCAGCATTCATAAACCGCTTTCCTTTAAGTTTTTCTTTAATTTTTGGAAATAAATAAAAATCACAAGGCGCGAGGTCGGGGCTATACGGCGGGTGACCCAGTAATTCAACGTTTGATGTCGCCAAATAGTCGATCGTTCGCTTGGCGGTGTGCGACGAGGCGTTGTCGTGGTGAAGGAGGATCCTACACCGAGGTCGTTTCTCTCGAACTTTTTCCAAGACAAGTGGCAAACAATTGGTAGTGTACCATTCTGCAGAAACTGTTTTTTGATCCTCTAACACAATTGTTGCGAAATGACCTATCCTTCCAAAGAACGAGGCCACCATTTTTTTTTCCCGCACTTCGATCTCTCTTCACTTTAGTTGGCAACTCCTCGAAAGGAAACACCCACTGAGCAGATTGTCTTTTGGTTTCAGGATCATAACAGTAAATCCAGCTTTCGTCACCTGTTAGTATGTCGAACACAGCATTTGAGTCACCTCCGTTAAATCTTTCAATCATTTTACGGCACCAATCCACACGATGGAGTTTTTGAGCCTTAGTCAAATTATGAGGTATCCACCGGGCGCAAAGCTTCCTGACCGCTAAATGTTCGTGAAGGATTTTGTGCACTTGACTCATACCGATGCCTAAGCTTGTCCGAATCTGCTGATAGGTCACTCTTTTGTCAGTCTCTATCATACGCCGCACAACACAGATGTTATTTTCAGTCGTCGCCGTAGAAGGCCGTCCCTCACGTACATCATCAGTGAGATTAGTGCGACCACGTTTAAACTCATTAAACCAGTTGTAAACAGTCGCACGAGATGGGGCTTCATCGTGAAAGCCAATCGTAGTCTATCATAACTTTCTTGTTGACTTAAATGACATCGAAAGTCATAAAAAATCATTGCACGAAAATTTTCTCGTGTTAAATTCATGTTGACGTGACACAGTCAATTTTCAATTTGCCGCCAAATCGTAAAACAAATGACATATGAATGAAATATATACTCAGTAATATTGGCAAAGAGTTCTATTTTCAAATTTTAGAATATTTTTTTTATTATATTGTTTATAAGTGGCCAGTTCTAAGAACTTTCAGTTTGACCCTCGTAGTAACTTAATCAGACATTATGGAACAGGCCGTAAGCCTTTTCAATAGTGAACTTTTCTACACATATACGAGTATGATTTGAAACCCGGGATTTGGACCGAGCCTCGCGTCAGTCAGACGTTTTTCGTAATTCAATTGCAAGTTAAGCGTTTTACCTAAACAATCAAATAATATATCTTTACATTAACTGCCTCGGTGGCGCAGCGGTTAGAGTGTCGCACTTTAAGGCGACGACTGCGCCAAAGGTCCCGGGTTTGATACCCGGGTCGGGCCAAAAATATGTACCTGGGTTTTCTGTTCGGAAATTCTCAGTGTAGACCGGTGTCTGGAAGTTGATGGTGTTTCACCCCCGTGCCTCGGAAAGCACTTAAAGCCGTTGGTCCTGCGCCTGATCTCACTCCGGTCGTGTCAGATTCCTGTCCCATCGGGCTATGAGAGTAAGAGGAATAGAGAGTGCATCTGTGTTTGCGCACTCATTTGTGCACTATAATATGTCCCGCGCAGTCGGATAGTCGTTTGTGGCTGACCACCGTTGTCGAAATCGGCTAGGGGGGACTATATCGTCTTCACGAATAAGAACTACCTCCGCACGAACGAAATTGAAATGCATAGAAGTCGTGATCCTAACAAATCAAAAAATATTTTTTCGTCGTCAAAGAATTCAACAATCAAAATACTCTGATTCTTAATTAACTTAATAAAATGAGGTTCTCAGTTTGACCTATATTTGTTTGTCCTCGAATATCTCGCGTTTGACTTTTCAATCAGGTACATTTCAACTTAATTTAGTTATCTAAAAACGACGAAAATAATGTTCTTTTTAAAAAAAAAAATAAATAGTAAAAGTGCAAGTATTTTCTTTTAACGCGTAGGTTGCGTGACCTTAGCAATATTGCGAAATTTCTCATACAATATCCGAAGGAAATAAATTTACAAATATATTAACAATCGGTTAGATGAAGAAGGCAATTAATAATTTTATTTTTATTTTAAAGAGTTTTTTCACTATCCTTTATTCCTCGTATTGCGCAATTTATAACACTATGATACCTCTAATCCATGCTAATAATACTTCTGCATAACACAAACTAAAACTAAAACCATTTATTTTTATATAATAGCTTAAGACAACGATGGAATTGATTGATGTTTTCGATTATTTAGGCGCAGAACAATTTTATATTCACGAAATATTGCCACATACCAAATGTAATTTTGGTCTATCTAATTAAAAATCAGAGAGGTACAAATCTTAACATCATGTCCATTTTAAGCCTTGCTATAATATACGGTTAAAAAGCCTTAACAACCACACGAGCATGTTACTTTGCTGGCTTAATTAGTATGTTTGCTCATAATACTTCAGTTGCTAACACAAACGAAGTTGAAATACGAACTAACTTATAGCCAGCTCTCCTTTGTACTTGATATTTCATCCCACACAGGCCACGGTCTGTAGAATATGCAGAAGCTTTGGAATTGAAAGGCGACATTAGTTAAGACTGAAACAGCCCGATTAAAATTTAAGTTAAGCATAGCAAAGAAGTAGCCTTTAAGCTGGTTTAAGATATTGGGCAAACTATGATATATTTACAACTAATTTCACAAGTTGTAAGTAGCAACTTCGTGAGAAAAGGAATCAAACCTAGTGTTTCATGTAATTTAATATGAGGACAACCAGGGTTTACAAATGATTGTGCTAAGATCCAAATTTTAAGCCAGTCTTTGGTAGTTACAAGTAGTAACACGTTGATAAAAACAGACGCATAAATTAAACACAAAGATACATGAATATTTGTATATCAACCTTTCGGCCAGCGTTACAGGTCAGGACAGAACTCTGGCGCTTGCTCATTGAACTATCGGGCCGTGATGGCACCGTTTCCTTGATCCCCCTAACCCAACGCTCTGACACGAACAGGATCATCTCTACATGTCAGGTCCCATCACGACACTTCACATAATGTTCCAAACTAGATGAAATCGGTTTCATTCTGATGAGTCACGACACGACATGTCAGACAAATTCAAATCCACTTTAAACTTAATCGTGTCGCTAGACAGCTTATCTAAAATCTCTTTTGAATGGGATGGAAACCTTCTAAATGACTACCAATCTAATCAGTGAACATTTCTAAATTTCAATTATATCATTGTTCCCTTTCAACTGAGCTTTAATTAAACATACGTTATGGTTGTATTATGAGATAATCGCTGAAATAATCAAAGTACATTTTTAATTTGCTTTATCCTGTCTGATTATTATTGCTTAATTCAATAGTAATTATTTCTTGAGAAGCGTTGCAGAAGCTTATAATAATTTACTAAAGGCGAATATTCTGGGCCTCCTTGTGCTATATAGGACAGAGTGCAGGAGCAGGGACGTGCAATAACACGCACGGCTGAAGCTCATAGATGCATTGGCGTGCACTGTGCGCTTACACGGTCATTGAGACCGTTGTGGTAACTTTTAAGCTGTATTTTCATCAATTTCGAACGCATTGAGTACTCTGATAACTGTGAGACTTTTTTAACCGACTTCAAAAAAGGAGGAGGTTCTCAATTCGACTGTATGTTTTTTTTTATCATTATTATTTTTTTGTATGTATGTTACCTCATATCTCAATCGTTTGTCTACCGAATCGAAAAATTTTTTCGCCTACTTAGAGGGTGTATTTTCTAGTTGGTCCCATTTTTTCCATTTTGGGATCTGATGATGGGATCTTGGTGTAATCGAGAGAAACCCTCAAATTTTAAAGGCACGTATAGTATTTCTTTACTAGAATCTTAATGTTGACGTATTGTTACGTCTGATAGTCAACATCTTGTGGGGCTGAGCTGATGGTGGAACTCCTTAACGCTTAGGAGTTCAGTTATTGTAATGACGAAACTTATGATAGGTAATTTGTAGCTTCTTAAAAAATTGAATCATAAGGTGCAACTCCCCCCCCCCCCCCTCTTATGTAATCACTAAAAATGAAAAAATAAAATAAGCTTTAAAAAAAAGTAAAAACCGACTTCAAAACCAAAGTGCACTAAAAAGTCTTAAATAAACTCTTCACCATTGAAAGGAAAGGAATCCGTTTTAGGCAAACAATTTCTTTTTGGAGTCGGTGCCATCACTTTCACCATCAAGCATCAACTATCACAGCACCGACTCCAAAAAGAAATTGTTTTCCTAAAACGGATTCCTTTCCTTTCAATGGTGAAGAGTTTATTTAAGACTTTTTAGTGCATTTTGGTTTTGAAGTCGGTATTTACTTTTTTTTAAAGCTTATTTTTAAAGCCTGAGTTTGTATTTGGTCCTCCTTATAGTATATAGGAAAGGGCTCAGGTGCAGTCATACGCATTACACTCAGTTTAGAAGTTAGAGGGGAGTGCACTCCCATTTTACCACTTTGGAATCGTCTATCTATCTATCAAGCGTTAGATTTTAAAAGAAAATTGTTTTTTAGATACCTCTATAACATTTTAAAAGACTTAGTCAAAAACATCTCGCATAGGTTTGACTGAAAAAAAAATATATTTCGGTTTTAGTGTCATGAATGGGAGCCCCCCCCCCCCCTGAAAATATCATTATTTTTTTGTATAAGAATCGTAAAGCGGTAATCAGGATAAATCTTCCCACAAAATTTCAACAGTGTAATGCTTACAGAATAAAAAGGCTGTGACATACGGACGGACAGACAGACAGAAAGACATACTTGAGGAAACTATAAGGGTTCCGTTTTTTGTCTTTTGGCTACGGAACCCTAAAAATGAATCATGTTATTTTTTTTGTAGACTGATGAAGTCAGCGTTTGAACTAACGGTTTATCTTTACACAATGGAATACCCGCAGACAAGAAATCCTTGAGATACCTTCAGAACAGATAAATTAGGCACCAATTTCATTGTAGGGAGAGCACGGACGAAGAAGCATAATGTGAACATTCTCTCTCTATTTAGATTTAGATCTTCTCTATTTAGACTCCCTATTTAGATTACGTCACTATACAAAAGTTTATGCCCTACTTAGGAGTTTGTGGTTTCCACTTTAATGAAGATTCTTCATCAAAGGGTTTTCATAAAGTAAAAATCCTTACGATCTGATAATGGTTAGTCCAGTAAGCGTTTACAAAATTTATTAAGTTTCCTTACTTTCAAATAAGGAGGTAATACGGACGAAAAAATACTGGTGTAGCATTGAAGTAGATGTGATATAAATAAATAAATATAAATATAAATATTGGACACCAATCACATAAATTGCTCTGATCCCAAAGTCAGTAGCTTATTGAACTTGTGTTATGGAAATCAGACACAACGGTGGTACCACAACACCCAGACCCGAGACAATATAGAAAATTTCGATTTCTGTTTTGAGCCGACCGGAAATCGAACCCGGGACCTCGGAGCGGTGACGCCTTGAAACCAGCGTGCTTAGCCACTACACCACGGAGGTCGTCATATAAAATGTATTTTAAAGTGAGATACAAAAGACTGTACCCATACACGTAAGGACCTAACAATCTCATATTCCTATTCCTTCCAATCGGATACCTCAGCTCTTTGATTCTGCCGAAGATTTTTCTTTAGCACGTGCGTGTCAGACATAATCGGGATGCACGTACTCGTACATTTGAGAAACATTGGAGCTACGCCAGTAAAGGTGAACGCATACTTATCCGAGCTGAACGCGCCGAACAAGTCGAACGAAACGAATTTTTAGAATCATTTATATGAAACCCCGCACACTTATCCGCGCCAAATCGTTCGAATCTGGAAGAACTCTAGAAATCCCAGATGAATTTGGATGACGTCATCTGATTCGGTGCGGCTAATGCGGTCGACTCGGACGGCTCGGACGACTCGCTGGATAAAATCTTCATACTGATATCTCATAATTTCTTCGACGCGGTCGATTCGTCCGATTCGAATATGTGTGCGAGGCCTGCTGCTGCTGTGAACTTCGATTCGTTCGACGCGTTCGGCTCGGATAAATGTGCGTTCACCCTAATCTAGGTATCCTGGTAATATGACACAACAAAGATTTAGGAAAAGAATTGTTTTTGTTTAGCAAACTGAAGTCTGCAGAAAAGAAACTAGATTTTTTTTGTAAATTTCAAACTGCAATTTAGTCAGTGTCATGTCAATCATGATTGCGCTTGCCGATGAAGCGACACGCTGTATATTCCTGTCTCTTTTGACATAAGGGCCTCAGGACATACGCTTACGAGCTATAGTTACTTCTGTGACGCAACGACAGCGACTGTTAGACCCTTACACGCTGCGACTTTTAGCATCGATGCAGTCGCGCGTTTTGAAAACGCGTTTCAGCATTGCGACTCACGCAATGAACAGATTTAATTTAGCATCGATGCAGATGCGCTTTAGCATCGATGCATAAGCGTGACTGCATCGATGCTAACGCGCGTAAGTACCGATGCAGTCGCCAAAATTCAGTACATTATTTACGACCTTCGTGGTGTAGTGGCTAAGCACGCTGGTTTCAAGGCGTCGTCGCTCCGAGGTCCTGGGTTCGATTCCTGGTCGGGTCAATAACAGAAATCAACATTGTCTATATTGTCTCGGGTCGGGGTGTTGTGGTACCACCTTTGTGTCTGATTTCCATAACACAAGTGCAATTAGCTACTTACTTTGGGATCAGAGCAATATCTTATTTAACAATTTCCAGCTTCTGCATCTCCGCTGTATCGATGCCAAAAGTAGCGTAGTGTTTTAAGGTTTGCGACTGCATCGATACTAACGCGCGACAGTATCGGAACTACAAGTCGCAGTGTGTAAATTGTCTCATATGTTTATGCACGGCCTGTGTAAAGTCGGCGATACACATGCCTGTAGCTATCACACCTGCAATTATTATTATTATTATTTTTAATTTTAAGAAAAATGATTTTAGCATAAGCACAACTCATATTATCATCCCTGGAATGGATGTCACTGACCAAAACAACACCCAGTATGTACGTAGTTATCACTATGTCGTTTCTGTTACCATGTACTTACCTCCAATATATCGGCACAGGGAGTGTTCAAACTAGCCCTAATCCCGCGGGATCTTATCGTAAACAACGATATTACCCGCTCATACAACGGAAAGACATTGGAAAGTTTCAGTCACAATATTTGTCTCACCTTAGCTTAGGGTTGTTCGAAAGTTGCACGAAACTCACATCCAATGTTATATTGTAACTTATTGTCAATTGTATATTATTACTTTTACCTTAAAAGTAGGTCACACCCAACGAAATGTTCTTTTTTTGATTGTAGATTAGATGATTTAGAAAACAGAATAAACTTTTTAACTAAGGCTTGATTTTTCCAACATCAGAAAAGGAATATTCCTCGAATACAATGCAATACGTTTAATTGAAAAACCGGCCAAGTGAGACTCGGACTCGCGCACTGAGGGTTCCGTGCCAACTTTAACTGAATTAGGGATCCACTTACTTCCACTAAGCTAAAATACCACAATATTTTGTTGACAGCAAATATAACTTTGTTTTTTATAGTGTTTGTATGAAGACCAAAGTTATGTTTGCGGTTGTTGAAAATGTGCTTTATCTCAAAAACTACTAGCTCGATCCCATCAAAACCAATTTTCGTTAAAAGTATTTGCTAGGATCAAATTTTGATTTTTCTTCAAAATTTACACTCGCTTAATTTAGAAGTTAGAGGAAGAGGGGACGCCCATTTTACCACTTTGGCGTCTATCTATCAAACTTGCTATAATTTTGTGAACGGTATGCTCTCATGCCAACAATGTGCGAGAATTTTTACCAACAAAATTGGCTACATAAGCCACATGCGAGCCCATCAACAGAAAAACCGTAGTTAAAGACAGTCGCCCTGGCCAAAATCGGCCAGGACTACATCATCATCTATCAAAAGTTAGACTTTTAAAGAAAATGGTATTAGAAACCTCTTCGAGTAAATCATTTTTTAAAAGACATATGGACGGGCAAATAGACAGCCTTGACGAAACTATAAGGGTTTTGTTTTTTGACATTCGGCTACAGAACCCTAAAAACGTGATACGGAGTCCATCCAGTTTTCAATTAGAGCGACCCATTTATTAAAAGCCTCCTGTAATTAATCCATATTTCCGCAAAGTAATGTAATTGTCTCGATGTTGCAGCCCGGGAGCGGGTTCTTGTATTTCCTTTGTTATGTAGTCTAACTAGGCAGATAATCAATATCAGTGGAATTAGAGTGTTAAGGGCGTTCATAAAAGTCAACTACTATAAAGAAAAATCATCCGTAGTATTAAATCCACCAACACACGCCACAGGCCGCCCAGAGCGTCGCATAACGCTCCGTCCAAGAGCGCTTGGTATTTTCCTAAGATATTTATTGGAATCCAATAGTTTGAAGAGCAAACATGTTTAAAATTAAATGTTTGTTGTGACCGATAAAGTATATTTGGATAAGCATTAATATTATATTCATGAAAATACGATGGAAAATAATGCATTGCTGTAAATCAATTATCAATACCATGATAAAGGTTATGGTGATCCAACCTTAAGAGCTTGGTATGTATATTTACAATTTTGCAACGTACGCAAAATAGCTCGAAAATAACTTTTTTTTTTGAATACATTAATATTTATCGTCATATCATCACAATAAAAACACATAATAATTTATGAAAGGCTTAAAGGCTATATCCTTTAAGTCATTATACTAAATAGATTTTGATAAAACATTTCAATAATATATTTGACACATCAGAATATCACATAGGCCATAAATCATGGCGATATTTTTGAGATAGGGATCCGAGCCTTTCCTATATACTATAAGGAGGACCAAATACAAACTCAGGCTTTAAAAAAGTCTCACAGTTATCAGTACTCAATGCGTTCGAAATTGATGAAAATACAGCTTAAAAGTTCCCACAACGGTCTCAATGACCGTGTAAACGCACAGTGCAAGCCAATGCATCTATGAGCTTCAGCCGTGCGTGTTATTGCACGTCCCTGCTCCTGCACTCTGTCCTATATAGCACAAGGAGGCCCAGAAAATTCACCTTTAGTAAATTATTATAAGCTTCTGCAACGCTTCTCAAGAAATAATTACTATTGAATTAAGCAATAATAATCAGACAGGATAAAGCAAATTAAAAATGTACTTTGATTATTTCAGCGATTATCTCATAATACAACCATAACGTATGTTTAATTAAAGCTCAGTTGAAAGGGAACAATGATGTAATTGAAATTTAGAAATGTTCACAAATTAGATTGGTTGTCATTTAGAAGGTTTCCATCCCATTCAAAAGAGATTTTAGATAAGCTGTCTAGCGACACGATTAAGTTTAAAGTGGATTTGAATTTGTCTGACATGTCGTGTCGTGACTCATCAGAATGAAACCGATTTCATCTAGTTTGGAACATTATGTGAAGTGTCGTGATGAGACCTGACATGTAGAGATGATCCCAGTTCGTGTCAGAGCGTTGGGTTAGGGGGATCAAGGAAACGGTGCCATCACGGCCCGATAGTTCAATGAGCAAGCGCCAGAATTCTGTCCTGACCTTACATGTCATTTGTTTGTAAATATTGCAATAGTGACAGATGAAAAAAAAATGAGCTACTCAAGAAAATAAACACACATCCTATTGTTGACTTCTTAAAGCTTGAATAAATCCCTAAAGGAAAATAAGTACCTGCAACTTAAGTGACACATCGTAAAAGAAAACAACACCAAACATACTTGAGAATTGGCTTGACATAAGTGCCTCAATTACAATCTCTTGGGGCGAAGTAGTCACATATCAATTTGAGACCAAAGTTTTAGTCCATTAAAAACTATTTGTATTATCAAAGATACAGGTTTAGCTGTCAAAAGTCAGAAACTTTGTTGAGAGTACAGTACCTGAAATAAATTGCTTCTATCCTCTGTAGAGCTCAGCTATTGCGATCCAACTTCAGTCGTTCAATTTCCAGACAGCTCAATTCCGACTCAGTATAAACGAATATTATCAATATAATAATATTATAATAATGCAACAATGGCACGGGTATTAATATTTATGGTACCTATTTTCTTATAATAATATATAGTTGTATATATTCAAGTTATATTGGACTCCAATCACATTGCTCTGATCCCAAAGTAAGTAGCTAATGCACTTGTGTTATGGAAATCAGACACAACGGTGGTACCACAACACCCAATAACACAACAATAATAATATAATAAATATGCGAAATTGCAATGCGAATAGCTTTGATAGTAAAGTTAAGCCGCTTACCTAGGTATCAAAACTGCATCGCAATACGCGCCCAGAACTTGCTTTTACTGGAACAGACACTTGGTGCTGAATGCACAAAGTTGGTATTTGGTTGTGAGTATAGAGGTCATTTTACGTCATATCGTGCAGAATAATCTTGTACCTACATGTAATGTTCGTCTTAATTACTCAACTAAAGGGAACGACTTTAAACCATAAGTTTACTTAACTATCGATCACAAAACCGGTCCTTGATTATTTATTGAACTAGATGTATAACAAACTGACTAAAAAGCTTAAAATAAACAATATTTTTTTATTTCATGATTTTTAGTTATTGTAATATATCAAAACGACTGGATTAAAAATTAACTTTACCCAAAGTTGTAATTAATCTTGCTTTGACTTCTCGTTTTCAAAAAATCTGTAAACAAACAGACATTCACATAAAACGCACACGAAATCTAAATCAACGTACTCAAACATCGTAAAATTCTAACTATATCACATACACATTGAATTCGATGAAAACCATTGATTGAGGCAAATGAACAAGATTTCATGTCCCTGTTCCCTTATTGCCTACCTCAAAAGCCTTCAGCCGTATTCAACGGTTGATTTCGCGTCTGCGCCTGACTCTCGCCGGACATCCAGAAATTGAATTTCGAATTTGACGGACATTCGAAGCAGTGCGTGCTAAACCTTGAAATCAGTCAAACGTAGTCATGCTCTTTCATACCTTAGTTTAGTTTTTTTTTAAATGGTGACAACGCAGTTCAACGTGTACCAATTATTGTAATGCCTTTTATTAGAAGACGTTATGGAGTTTGATATGAGAGTTTTATGTTTTACACGTTTTTTGTGTGTGTTTTCGTTAGATAATTATATCTGACTGACAGATTTGGAACAAATAAATAATTTTAAAGTTTCATCAAAAATATGATGTGAGATCGATACTAAATAAGTAACCAGAAAAAATATAACAAACACAATTTAACTAAGTAAAAATATAGCTTATGGTAAGTGTGAATTATAAATAAGAAAAACGTACGCTTACGTAAACAACAGTATCGATTCAATCAGGCAGTTCTGAAACATTGAGAGATAGATTTTGTACTACTTCCAATGAAGAAACCTATTGCCTACCTTGAATAGCCACTCACCACTTACAAATGCTAACCAATCCACAAATGCCTAACGGGGCTCAATATCGTTTCGTCAATTAACGTTGTAAATCTCTACTCTGTACGAAAATGACTGTCACATCGACTGTTAGCTGACTCTGTTACTCAAGATAGCAGGGTAGCGAGAGCAAGTGTGACGGCTAGATATCTTAATACACGCAACGTCTTTCGAAAACAGTCATCTATGCTGCAACCCTCATCACTCATGACCACCAATCAGTATAGTTTGCGTTCTGGCATATCTAATGTAATCGCTGCCTGAATTTCGAACTGAAGACGGGCATGATTTATTTATGAAATCGATAAAGTCTGTTCAGCCTTCGCCTTTTGATACTGGCTATGCGAGACCAGCGCGGTTAAGTTACAATAGTGTATCAGTATGATTCATATACGTTTTTAGATCTTGATTAATTACAATTCTTAACCCTTTTAGTGACTTGAAAATTAACGGCGAAAATCGAAAATTACAAACGTTTATTTAATAAAAAAATATTTGCACTATTATATTATATTAATAGTACTATATTTTCACGAGTATTACCCAATCTGAGTGATCGGCACACAGCTTGCTAGTGGTCTAGCACTCGGACCCGAGTGCTATTATAAATTGAAGTAAGCAAAATGATGCCACCGTGAACTCGGGCCCGAGTCACGTAGGATCTGGGCACCTTCTTTAAAACGGTTGATTAGTAAAGAATGCTTTTGTAATAAGGTCTGCCCTATGTACAGTTTGCGTGTGCATTAAGTTTGAAATTAAAAATTAAATTATAAACGAAAAAGAAAACGTCTTATTCCTAGTAATCATTTGTATTAAAACGTTAACAATCTTCAAATCAGAGGTGTAACACACATGTGTAGGTTTGAATTAAACAATAGAAAGCATTTGGGAGCCCTGTAGGCTCCTAATATTCATATGCATGCATCTTGCGAGCTTTACGCCTACATCATAATAAGTCTAATCACGACTTACCTACAAAATTGTATCATATGATGCGTCATATTCTTGTCGATAACACCCAAGGGAACTTACAAATGTACAATTTGTAAGAATTCCCACTATAAGCAACGTCCATCTACTTTAAAATTCTGACCCAAATATTTAAGCCCGTTAATGAAACACGACTACTAATTAGTAGTTTTGTAATTACAAACCGACGGCTAACTGAATAAAATATGAGCTTTCAGAGCAGATGCAATCATTCGTACATCGATGGTAATATTAATTGCAGAGATAGTATCTACGCCTTCACACTGTCCACAGTAGCAAAACACTGGCAGTAACAAAACGGGCTTCGAATAAAACTTCAAGTTTTAAGGCACATTTCAGTATTTACTAAAGGTGGATTGATTGTCTACGCTCTTGCACTTGTTAATGGAATAGATGCGCGCTTTTTTATCGTTTATCGCGACAATCGATAAATTTGAAACGTATTTATTTATTTTAATAAATGGTTTTGTTTAATGTTCCTGATTGTTTTAAAAAGCTAAATCATTGAAATGGGAATTAGATTACTTTATCAAAGCGACAAGTCGAGGAATGTAGCCTTATAGGCATTACTTTGCTAAAATCCATTATTAGTAAGAAGCACGCCTCTTTATAGTTTAGCGCAACAATCGATAAAATTGTAACGTGTTAATTTATTTTAATAAAAGGATTTGTTTAACACCTGTTTGTATTATAAAGCAAAATAATTTAAATTTGAAATAAGATTACTTTATCAAAGCGACAAGTAGAGGCGGGGATTTTAGGCATACAGGCCTTATTTTGCTAAAATATATTGTTAAGTTGTTATACATACAATTAGAAGACTTCCGTGGTGTAGTGGCTAAGCACGCTGGTTGCACGGGGTCGCCGCTCCGAGGTCCCGGGTTTGATTCCCGGTCGGGTTAATATAGAAATCAAAATTTTCTATATTGTCCCAGGTCTGGGTGATGTGGTGTACCACCGTTGTGTCTGATTTCCATAACACAAGTGCATTAGCAACTTACTTTGGGATCAGGGCAAAATATGTAATTGGTGTCCAATATTACTTTAATACTTTTATACTTAAATTTTGCTTTAAATTATCGCTATAGGCGACGCCGACACGGGTACCCATCTCCACAAACCATTACTGCGTTGAATATTAGTTCAGGCAACTACAGGATACATTGCCTGCCCTTCTTCAATGCGCATGCGGCACAGTTAATGCAATTGTTAGTTTACCCAACAACAACATACTATATTCATTGATAGGTTTCACCACTAAACGTGGCATCCTCAGTAGAGATTGTCTTGTCACCTCGGCGGAGCAAACACGATTTTTAGGGTTCCGTAGCCGAATGGCCGAAAAACGGAGCCCTTATAGTTTCGTCAAGTCTGTCTGTTTGTCTGTCCGTCCGTATGTCACAGACACTTTATTCTGTAACTATACACATATCACACTATTGAAATTTGGAAGGAAGATGTATCATGTTAACCGATTTACGATTCTTGTACAAAAATAAAAAATATGATATTAAGGCTATAATGTATTATGGCTCCCACCGAATCGAAACCGAAAAAACATTTTTTTGCAAACCTATGCGGTCTTTTAAAATGACATAGAGGTTTTTATAAGGCCAAAAGTTTCATAGATAGGCGCTCCCAAAGTGGTAAAATGGGCGTCCCCCCATCTAACTTCTAAACTAAGCGAGTGTAAATTTTGAAAAAATATATAATGTAGATCTTAACAGATATTTTCAACGTTGTTCTTCACACAAAGACTATGAAAAGTAAAGTTATATTTGCTCTCAACAAAATATTGACATTATTCAGTTAAAATTGGCACGGAACCCTCAGTGCTCGAATCCGACTCGCATTTGGCCGGTTTTTTTATTGTCGCATGGTCATTTAAGATCAAGGTGAAGATCTGCAAGCCGCGAGCAACAACGTATTGTCGGCTTGCCATTGACATGCCAACGACAGCTTTCTTCAAGTCGAGGCAGCCATCGGCAAATCTTTAAAGTTTTGCTTTAGGCAACCTTGCCTTTATCATGGCCACGGCTGTCAAGAGGCAGCTACTGCCACAAGTAAACTTTAGCCCTAAAATTAAATCCCCCTTAAATGTGATAAATATTATAACAATTCATAAAAAAAACTAAGCCGCAAAGTACGAATTATCACTAATTATTCTGAGCCCTCTATTGTAGTTTATATTATGTAAAACGGCTACTGATAGGAGTAATTAGTCATCAAAATGACCGGCTTTTAAAGTGGCGATATTCTTTGACATCGTTTATCATATACGAATTTTAAGTGCGCCTAGAGCTGTAGGTAAGTGCCATAAATTGTTTTTGATCCAATACCTAATAGTCTAGTCTGTAAATCTATAGATGTGGATAATGAAACGTGCACAAATCTGATTTCCAGTATTAATATTATGAGCGAATACTGATACGCACTAAACCAATAAAAACTATGTTTCTATAGTCAATTGTGCTGGAAATCAAATTGATGCACGTATACATTGCCATAACTATGAAAAAACATCAAATATTATATTTGAAAAAATAACTGATTAATCCTTAAGAACCCTACCCTGTTTTTAATTTAAAAAACTTCCTTTTTAAAACCCACGACCGCTTATCTGCCTTATTACCTAAAGCTACATCAAAAGCAGATTTACCGCCCCCGAGATAAACTGAAAACTGTGTAACTGCAGCGTCCTCTGGCAGGTAATAATTAGTATACTGCTTGCATTAAAACTTTAACCAATAAATTACAAAATCACTGCAGAAAGCTTGATGTCAATCAGTCAAGCTTTTCTGGAAATAAAAGGTGAAATTTGATAGTCATTTTACGAGTCAAAAAAAAACTAACTGCAGCGCCCCTAAGCTATTTATACTATAATACCTATCTTAGAATCGTCGGTAAATTACAAATCTATTTTAGAAATCAATCGGTCAAGCCTACATGGAGATAAATGGTAACATTCGTTTGCTAACACATAAACCCACAACATTTCTCTCACCCCAAGCGCATACATCCTCTCCGTTCCGTCACGAGTAACTAAAGTAAATAATACTGCAACTTCAGCTATTACAGAAGGCCATTGTATATTGGGTAGAATGCATGCCAATTTTGCATACACGTGTCTCACATGTGCGCTGAGTAGGCTTCTCTAGAATTTATTACTTTGCGGCTTGGACCGTCTCCGAGATACTGTGAACTGGCACTAACTCACACGAAGGCGAACGTGAGCGCGCCATCCCGGCTACACATGATAATTAACTTTTTAAAAAATAAAACCCGACTTTAAAACCAAAGTGCACTAAAAAGTATTGAATAAACTCTTGAACCTTGAAAGGAAAGGAAGCCATTTTAGGCAATCTTTTTTTTTGGAGTCGGTGCTCTGATAGTTGATGTTTGATGGTCAAAGTGATGGATTTTTTGAGATCAATTTTATTTCTTAATAATAAGTGATTGCAGGAGAGGGAGAGGTGGATGCACCTCATGACTCTGTACTTTAAGAAGCTACAAATGTCCTTTCATGAGTTCTGTCATTATAATTACTGAACTCCTAAGCCTTAAGGAGTTCCACTATCAGCTTAGCTCAGATGTTGACTATCAGACGCAACAACGTGTCAACATTGAAATTCTAGTAAAAACACTATACGTTCCTCTAAAATTTAGGGTTTTCCCTCGATTACACCAAGATCCTATCATCCTATCCCAAATTTACGAAAAAAGGACTAACTAGAAGGTTTATTCTGGGTAGGCGAAAAATATTTAGAATCGGTCGACAAATGACTGAGATATGATGTAACATAGATACCAAGAAAAACATACAGTCGAATTGATAACCTCCTCCTTTTTGAAGTCGGTTAAAAAAAACATCATGATGAGCATTCATGATTAACGGCCCTTTGCACAATGCGACTTTCAGCAGCTTTGCTGCATAATTGCAGTCGCAAAATATCAACCTTAACACACTTGCGATACTCTTACCATGGCTAAAGTCGTGATGATATCACGCGTCAGATCGATGCAGTCACGATCCAGAAGCTGTGCATTGACAAATTATGTTGGAGACTGCGTCGACACTAACGCGCGACTGCATCGATGCTAAAATTGCAGTGTGTAAGGGGTCTAAATACCGAGCAATACATATAGATTTATAAAGAAAGTTTATTTAGGGTGCAACTTGTCGAGTTTTATTAATTTAAATAATGTGATTATTATTTTTAACGAGTTATCAAGCAGCTATAAGAAGAGTAAATGTTTTTTGTAAAACTGTAAATATACGTGGCTTCGTCATGGAATATGAGGATTCTTTTTGTGGACATAACCAACTCAACTAAAACTCAAAGTTTAACGAAATGCAACACAAAGTTAGAAAACGCAATGATTTTAAGCGTTCTTCAGCTCTCCGCTAATTAGCTTGTAAAACGGTGAGTATACTAAAAAGTTGGAAAATGAAATAAAATTGACACTCAAAGTGAAATGAATGGTGCTTCAACGAAACGGGACTGCGAGTTTAAAGAAACATTTAATTAGATGCCCTCAATCATGGAGGATGATGTTTTTCAGTTAAGCAAAACTTGTTTTTGACAGTTAAATACACGAAATTAGTAAAGAATAATAAAAAGTAACTGCAATACCTGTTTTTAAAATGCGAAAGCGTCTTTTATTACCACAATTTAAGGTTACAGCACATCTATCCACTCGTTTGCGGGAACAAAACATTGTATCAGCTCAGCTCAGAGGCGTTCAGTATTCTATATATGAAACTCCATATTTTAACGCACATATACGAGCTGACATTCGCAAGAAGAACTGTCATACGTTGTAACAAACACGATCCGAGGCGAAGCGTTTGCTATCCGGAACCCATGCCGAGGCGTATCTGTTCCTTTAATGTAACGAGCTTTTGTATGATAGACGCCTGTTTTACGCTTGGTTGGTGCCGTTCCATTCGTTTTAGAAGCGCCTATCTATCAAACGGTATACTTTAAAAGAAAATGATTTTAGGAACCTTTATGTCATTTTAAAATACCTATCCGTAGACACCGCACACGCATAGGTTTGAGTAAAAAAAAATTAATCGAAAATGGGGAGCCCTTAATTTTTTTTTTTTTTTTAATTTTTATATGAGAATCGTAAAGCTGTTAACAGTATACATATACTTACCAAATTTTAACAGTGTGAAGCTTATAGTTACATAATAAAGTGGCATTGACATACGGACGGACAGACAGACAGACAGACAGACAGACTTGACGAATCTATAACCGTTCCTTTTTTGCCATTCGGCTACGGAACCCTAAACAAATACAAATAAGTCAGAATGACTATGGAATGTATAGATAGGTATGTTTTTGTGTACTCCGTGGTCTTCAGAACCGTATTAAATTCATATCAGCCATTCGATTCCTTAATTGATCCTTTTACCAAAAACCATTTAAGGGCTAAAGCTCCAAGTAACGGCAGGAATAAATTTCGCAACCAAATGGAACTCGCCAAACAGAAAGGAGGGTTTTTAAAAATTGGGGTAAACGGGAAAGTTTTTAACCACTCTTCCAATAAGCGTTCATTTGAGACAACAACTCCAATTGCTTTTCATGAGACAGTTTTCTTGGACAGTACTTAAATATTGATTGAGTGAAACAGTGGCGAACTTTGGGGGTGCTATTACGTAATGTGATTGCCATGCATGGCACTAGATTATTTAGTTAAGTGTTTAATGGATTTTACTTAATAAAGAAAAGTACATCTTTAGGATAAAAGTAAAGACTGCAAATAGAACCACGGGGAAAATTTGAGGGAGGTTTTTCCTAGCAGTGGGATGACAATAGCTTATTCTGGTTTACCATGAATTTAAAAAAAAAGGAACAGCACTGACCAATTAATCTGGACTGGAGTGGACACCTTTTTAATCGACTTATAAAAAGGAGGTTACCAATTTTTTTATGTTTCACATCGATTGCTATCGCAATTTGATCGCTTTTATGTTTCGTAATAACCTCGCGGGCTGGGTTTAAACCGCAAGTATTATAATTGGAATAAGATTTTTGTATAAAACGATATTTCTGTCAAACACTGCCTCAGTACTTGAGCTTAAAATTTTTAGTCTAATATTATTTGCATAATGATCTTATTCTTTGTTGCTTTTCGTATTAAACTATTTTTTAACTTTAAATAGAATGTTTATCTTTTTGTCTCGTGATCACTCAAAAACTAGAATTCATAGCAAGACGATTATTTCTAGTTGAATTAGGGATAGTTCAATTTGGGGTACAGTGGAAATTTCATCAAAATCAGTCCCGTAGTTTTTGAGATATGAGTAAGTAACTAAAAATCATGAAATAAAAATAAATTAATCCAATTTAAAAAAATGACTCAAAAGCTTAAAACATCGAATTCGTCTTTTATTTAGTAGTAACTAATTATTTTGAAGTTGGTTCTTAATGTGTTTAGATTGTTAAAAAACTTTTTGGTCAGTTATTTGAAGACGACGTTTTTTCTTTCATTTTCTTTTGTACTTTAGGTAGACTTGACGTCCAACTTTTCGTTTTGGATCATATAATGATCTGAGCCACCTAAATATTTCTTTCATTCAATGTACAACATTTCAAATAAATGTCACGAATTGAACCCTACATATCTACTTATTAGGTATGCTGATCCGTTTACATGTCTCTTAGTTCTGTAACAATAACAAACTATCAAGTTAACTTGATGATAATGACGATTGACATCTATTATCGTGGTTGGCAGTCTCTTTAATTATTTATACCCACGGCTGCCTGAATAAAATATAAATGTTTCGAAATTCCTGATGGTCTGAGTTAGTAAGAAACAAAAGACTACACCATTATTCTTTTATAAATCTGTTTTAGTTCTGTTTTATTATAACGTCAGGTATACTCCCAATTAGTTATCTGTCTCAATAGCTTATGCTTTATGACTGCAGTTCTATACAAACAAAGAATCACTCATGATCAAAATTTTTAAGAATACGTTACAACGTTACGTCACAAAAGTACGTGCCGAAGTAAAAATAACTGATAAAAATATTTTAAAACAATTTTAAGTACCTAACCTAATAAGGTGAAAATAAACTTTATATTCAATCAAACATCAATTTAGTACGATAACACATTACAATTTAAATTGTATTAAAGGTTTTCGCTATATTTTTTTACCTTCTTTCTTAGATACATACTAGTCTGCCATATTGAATTTAGAACGACATCACCAAGCTAAACATGCATTGTCATCTAATCTAAGGCCGTGTACTAGTACTAAATATCAGCTCAATCGGTTGAGGAATAACTGGTTCAATATTAAGTTGCAAGATTCCACCCGGACATACATACATTGCGAATGAAATAAAAGCTTTTGTAATAAAAAAACATGCAATTTAGTTCTTCAATTTAATACTAGAGCTTAAATTGTTACCGGACAGTCTTTATTTTAAGATTTTGAAGCGATTCAAGATCTATCTATACTAATATTATAAAACTGAAGTGTTTGTTTGTTTGAACGCGCTAATCTCAGAAACTACTAGACCGATTTAAAAAAATCTTATAACATTACATTATCCTATTACATTAGCCTATTTATCGAGGAAGGCTATAAGCTATATAACATCAAGATACGGCTTAAAAGTCTAGCGCCGCAACGAAAAATGTTGCGAAAACGGGGGGAAAATATTCTTTTTGAGAACTTCCGCTGAGTACGCTGCGTAAACCTTTTTTACACTAAAATCATGTATGACGAGATTTTTAGAATAAAATCCACGACAACAGATGTCTATCTTATATGGTTTACTCACTAAACCTTATTTCTTTACCTAAGATTATAAAGCTGAAGAGTTTGTTCGTTTGTTTAAACGCGTATATAACTGGATTGGACTGGACCGATTTGAAAAATATATTGTGTTGAATAGTTTATTTATTGACGAAGGCTTTGAGCTATAAAACATCACGCTGCGACGGGAGGGGGGGGAAACAAACTCAAAACACGCGGTCAAAGTTGCGGTGGACCGCTAGTAAAAAATAAAGCTTGGATTTAGACATGTGGCACACAATGGTCTTAAGCTCGTCGAGGTAACGTATCGTATATTGGCGAATCGTATAACGTATCGTATATTGGTCGAATAGCTCGGATTCGTCGTCGGATTGACCTGAATTCGACAAGAATTATGATGTCACTGCTTGGTAATACAAGTACAGTACGGGTTTATAGACAAGTAATAGTATACGAATGTAAAGTTATTCTAGTTTAGCTTCAATACATTTAACCAAGATAGTACGGAAAAAATATGACTCAGAAAAATAAAATCCCATGCCCAAAAAATAAGAACAAATCTTATTTGTTTCAAAATAGTTATAACTTATTCAAACATATTTATCAGTGAAAATTGAATTTATGTTTTCTTAATATTAGTTCAAGATTCACATAAAAGTAAAATTTTTACTTATTTGGTTTTAAGATAAATGTAAATTAATAAAAAAATCCGTTACTTGATATAACTACATGTCTTCACTTATACATAATATGTCTTTTTTAAAGACCAGTCTGGGATCTGGGATAATTGTAGAGTATTTTGGCAATGTACCTTTTATAAACTATCTAGTTGGTAATTAATCTAAACAATAACTTACAATTTTGAAAAAATAAATGCATTATTTATTTATTTATACTTTATTGCACAACCAAAAATTTATACAAAAGTTGGACTTAACGCCATATGGCATTCTTTACCAGACATACCTTTAGGCTAAGCAGAAATGATTATAGGCGGTGCGACAGACAAAAATAAAATGAGTTACTATTTAATGAAAAAAAAAAGTTAAATTTCACACATATTCATTATCAGATCCTAGCCCTGCAAACATTCTGTAAATTATGTTGAATGCAGTACCAATGTTTTCGTCCCAGACAATCCCATTACGCGTTTCTCCATCATCCACTCCTTTCACAATCGTATCCTGCTTTGCAAAGACCATCAGTATTTTTGACTGGCCCCAACATTCATATCCAAAAGCGCCAACCAAAAACTTGTAACAAATAACCCGTTGCATTTCGTGTTCTTTCCCAGCGATATTTGGAAGCAAAACAGTTAAATGCACATCCCGTGTACTGCGGTCTATTCGGTGGTTTCTTACGCAGAGCAAAAACACGAGACGCCAACCCGCCCAGACTCTGCGACGACATGCCACTCACAATTTGGGGCCTTAGTGATAGCGGTTTACTGTCCTTTGAAATAAATATTTATCAACACATTTGCTCAAAACAACATTTTTATTTCACCGATTTTTGGCTCATAATCTTAGATATTAAACAGGCGTGCTTTTTCAGTATATTATTGACGAGTGCCTTTAGTTTATTAACCCGACCAATTTATATTTGTACCCTAGTAGCAAGTCGTAAGTAAGAAGAAGAAGCGATATAATTTAGTCGGGTTACAACTTTTATTGCACAAACCGTAATGCCAAACAAAACTGTCCAGTACCGTTTTGAAAATTGTACTTTTACTAACTGTGTAAATAATTAAAAACTTACTACATGAAGAGTCTTGCTTTATGTGCTCGCAAGTATGTTGAAGAACGTCGTATGAAACACGTGTGCCTGTGACCATAATATACGCGGCTTTCTTATGGCGCACTCGCTTTCGCTCGTGCGCACACAATATTGTATATAATGGTCAATTTAGCACACTATATCATAATGTACTAATGTACAAATAACACAGAACATTTTACTAATATGTTTTATTGGAATACGAGTATGCTTTTTGATAAGTGGTCGCGTGTTCGAGGTTCGACGTTTAAGTGGTTAAAGATAAAAGCAACCATTTACTGTAAAAAAAATATGTTTCGTTCAGCCTATAGGCGTGAACATTATAATTTTTTGATGAGGTGGTCTGAAAGCTTTACTTTATTAAAAACTAGCCGTTAAGACAAAGTTTCTCCCTTTATGACATATTCGGGGTAAATACGAATATAACGACGTAGAAATCATAAAAATCGGTGTAGCTGCTGCAAAACACACGACCTTATTGTGTAGTATGTATTAATTATATTGTAACAATTAGATAACATATAAGGATATGTTTTGATACTTCCTACGAATGTTATAAATGTCAAGTGGGGATTGATGTTTGGCTGTGTGTTACTCCTTCACGTAAAAATACTGAATTGATTTTTTTGAAACTGTACAACAGTATAGTTCAAAAACTGGAATAACACATAAATTGATACCAAATGCAATAAAATATTTATGCGGGTGAAGCCGAAGGGAGTCGCTAGTATTGAATAAATGCTATATTTGTATAATTGGCTAGCGTCTTTTTTTGTTTACTAAAATTTGCCCTGTTTAGTAGGTTAGCGGTAAGGATATTTCAGACTGAAATATCCTTACATATTGAAATATCCTTACGGCTAAGAGTTAGAATCTAACATAACAGCTTAACATAGTGTTTCGAATTTTTATTTTTTGGGAAACATACAGTTATTATTGAAGTGTAATAAAGGTATAGTTCAAATTAGTATTTCTTATATCATTGCTGATTTCCAATTTTATTTGTAATGCTCTGCGCTGATATTTATAAAAAGCACTTCGGGTTCCATTCAATGCAAAGAATAACCTACGTTACCCATAATACTTTAAAATCGAAAGTTGCTCACATTGATCCATAATTTCGCTTCCTGAAAGGGATTTTAACTAGCCGATCGCACCAATCTCATTACCGGATATAATAAGCTAAAATTCACGTCCCCAATATCCTGCTCAAAATTTGTTGCAAACCGAAGCTGCGGTTTCGTTCTGAGCGGAAAGATCATTAGCTGAATGCAACTTAGTTTTGCTAACTGTACCAAACTTTGAGTAGGTAGTAAGAATAAATAAATGTTTTCAGCCTTAATTAATTATTTATTCAATTAATAAACATACTATATTGCACATAAAACAGGGTACAAAAGGTAGACTTTATGCTAAAAACTTTCTCTCCTAGACATACATTCAAGTCATGCAAAAATAATGGGATGGATGCTGATGAATGTTGTTGATCGAACTTAATGTTGCAATAAAATATTATTATATTATTATTATTATATGGAGGCAGTTCATTTCCCACTCAGCTAGCTGAATCACTAAATTGTGATCCAATTTAAGAAAAAATAAAAATAAGTTGCTCTTTCTCATTCACTCCTCTGGTCAAAATCAAGGCATAGAAATTGGTAGGAATTAAGACATCGCAATATGAAAACTGCCAGTCTATTCAAAAGCAAAGCTGCTTAACTGTCCAAGCAATATTGAAATGCGCGCCCAATACATTTCACTTTACTGAACAACTGAACTTTTCTGTGCTACGTTTCGTCCGCTTTCACATTTTTAATTGAATTAACTGTTTCATAAATTGCAAGTTTTGAACTGCGCCAGTATTTTTGTATTTAGCAATCAACTAAAAGCATGTGTAAGTTATTATGGATTTAGTCTTAATCCGGGTCGCAGGACTATTATACTGTTTACACTGCCATAATTCATACATAGATCTTTATCGGATCTGATAAATTTAAGGGATAAAATAAAGATGCATTCAAAACTTGATTAAAAATACACATAACGTCAATATAAAAGTCCGTTTGTTTTTGCTAGTAGAATATTGTAACAATCTTTAGACAACTTTTAAAATAATATCAGTGAATAAAATTCATTATCTATACGATTTAAAAAGATTTCAGTGTTTGACAACTACTAACTACTAGGTAGGTTGCGAGCTTTGTCTTTACCATATTTTAAAATTAATTATTTCAATCCAAAGGAATCTCAAGATTGTTTACGATATTTGACTAGCAGAGATAAATCGACTTCATAGCACTATTTTTTTTATAATTTAAGCGAAAACAATCTCTGCCACATCATGTAATACTCAATTTAGTCGTATCGTTTTCTACGATATTATATGATGTGAATCATTTTATCAATCTGTCCATCTTTAGAAGCATATACGTGGTTATTATTTATAATACGGACTCAAAACTCTTAAAATGCACACTGGCTGTCCCCCGTGACTGCATCCCGTTTTATAGCTTAAAGCTTTTCTGGATAAAATGATCTATCTAACACATTTATTTAAATCGGTATATAAGTTACTGATATTAGCGCATTCAAACAAACAAACAAAATCTGCAGCTTTATAATAGTATTGAATAGGTCAGATAGATTAATTACAAATTCGTTCAAATGATTTATCGTTGAGAAAGTTAAAAGTAACTAGCGGTCCCCCGCGACTTCGTTCGCGCGTTTTGAGTTTGCTTTCTCCCCCTCGTCGCAGCCCGTTAATTTTCTTTGCTATAAACCTCACGGAGCCCGAGACCTTTCCAACGAATGCAAATCCGTGGAAATCGGTTCATGCGTTCTGGAGTTATAGCGTCAGGAAGGAAAACCCGACTTATTTTTAAATAGTAGATAAGATAGAGATATACACAATCAAGTGTATCCGCGGATGCAATATTACATACTAAATGCGCCATAAAGAAACTAGGTCAAGAAGATTCAGTGGTCCTATCGACGTTTTATGAATAATTCAATTGTCCGTGCCTTCCGAGTGCCCGCGCCTTAATTACGTAAATACAACCATTATCCCATACAAAGCAAGGAAATAACAGCAAGCCTAATTTATTCGTTCTTTTATTATGCATAGAAAGTTTAGGGGTTCAGTTTATAAACATAGTCATAATGGTTCTAAGCTCAGTAGACTATGAGACAATTTTAGTTCACTAATGTATTCACTGATGGCGCTGTACCCTGTTAAACCGCGATGAACAAATTTTTAACTGCTTACTCGTAAGTCTAAATGTCTGTTGTGATAGATAAATATCCTATTGCGGTTACTGGCATTGTCGTGACGTAATTAATCCGTTTTATACTACGTTACGTTACTTGAGATGCTCGTAGCGCAGTGGTAGCAGCACTTTGGTAGTGATACCGAAGTGAAGCAACCTACGGCGCGGTCGTGTTTGGATGAGTGACCATTCCGGCCATAAAAGTGATGTTCTTCACGAGCACCTCCGTGCTTCGGTAGGCACGTTGATTTTAGTGGCCTTGCAAACACCCCTCCACCAACCCGCACTGGGCACGCGTGGTGGAATATGGTTCAAACTACCTCATAGTTGAAGTAAGGCCTTTGCCCAGCAATGGAATGATACAGGCTAACTTTACTTTTTTTGTGCTACGTTGTTTTTTTATAAGAAATTACAGACGATTCAGATTTGAACTCAAACACAAAGTTACAATTTGCTATACAGTAAGCAAATTGTAATTGAACGATTACATTAAATTATAACAAGAAACCAAATAAAAAGACTGAAAGCAAAATAAACATTATGTAATCATGTTGATATGGCCTGGCTGTTTTGTAATTGATGATATGCGATGTAATGTAAAAGGTTCATACGCCCGTGTAGTGTAGGTGTCACGTACGTTTTAATATTTTTTGTTGAGTGTTGATGTCATAGTTTGAATATCAAAATTGATTAATGCTGAATAACGCACTATCTGACAAATGTACGACGTCTTACTGATTTTCAATCATTAGCAGTTTCATGGTTTGACAAACGTTTACGACACGATTGTTTTGTAAAACGGAATCAAACTGAAATGCAAAATTGATCCGATTATTAAGTTATTATTTTATTCGCTCAAGAACAAGTTTACAAAACATCTATCAAAATTAAATTAAGATTCCTGACAATTTTGACTCAGTTATGTCGTATGATTTTCAATTTAACATCTTCAGTGGCGCACCGGTTTGAGGCACTTTTACGATGCTGCTCCAGAAATCCCGAGTTCGATCCCTGGGTCGGGGCAAAAATATTTACCTAGTTTTTTTTTGTTAAGAAATTTTCAGGGTAGCCTGGAGAAAGCACGTAAACCCGTTGTTCCTCCGCCTGATCTCTCTCCGGTCGTGACAGATTGCTGTCCCATCGGGCTATGCAAATAAAAGGAAAAGATAATGCACCTGTGTTTTCGCACACGCTCGTGCACTGCTATGTCCCGAATAGTCGGCTTGTCGTTAAGACTGGCCGGCGTAGTCGAAATCGGCTAGGGAGAAAAAAAATGATTTGTAATATGTTGGCGTTACTCCTTTGGGCTTCGTCCGATGTAATGACAATGGCTCGTGGTGAGACTATCACGTATGTTTTAGTAATGTTCGTTAATTTGATAACTAATATTTGCCAACGTTCATTTTACCCGATGAAGTGGATTACGCTATGCGATCACTGTGTGCAAACACTGATTAACTTTAAAAGTATACTCTGTCATTTATTTTTCATTTTATGTCGGTTTTTTTAGGGTTCCGTACAAACACGGGACTTTCTTTTTTTTCAAATTATGCACTTCTATTGCCGCTTTTGCAACTAATACTAAAAAAACAAACAACATAAATATTTACAGGGGTGGCTCCCATACAACAAAAATAAAGCTTTCTAACAAACTGCCACCTGACATAAGAAATTGTAAGTCTTTGAATTCCTTTAAAAAGAAGCTTAAGCTTAAGACCGTTTTTAGGGTTCCGCCGAATGGCAAAAAACGGAACCCTTATAGTTTCGTCAAGTCTGTCTGTCTGTCTGTCTGTCTGTCTGTCTGTCTGTCCGTCCGTATATCACAGCCATTTTATTCTGTAACTATAAGCATCACACTGTTGAAATTCGGTAGGAATGTGTATCCTGTTAACCGCTTTACGATCCTTATACAAAAAATAAAAAATAATGACATTTAAGGGGGGGCTCCCATACATGAAACTAAAACCAAAATAAAATTTTTTGTCAAACCTATGCGTGTGGGGTGTCTATGGATAGGTCTTTTAAATTGACATAGAGGTTCTGAAAACCATTTTACTTTAAAGTCTAACGTTTCAAAGTTAGACGCTTCCAAAGTGGAAAAATGGGCGTCCCCCCCATCTAACTTCTAAACTAAGCGAGTGTAAAATTTGAAAAAAATATATGATGTAGGTCTTAACAAATACTTTCAACGAAAATTGGTTCGGACGGAATCGAAAGAGAAGTTTTTGAGATATAGCACATTTTCAACGACCGCAAACATAACTTTGTACTTCATACTAACACTATGAAAAGCAAAGTTATATTTGCTGTCAACAAAATATTGTGGTATTTACTAAGTGGAAGTAAGTGGATTCCCTAATTTAGTTAAAGTTGGCACGGAACCCTCAGTGCGCGAGTCCGACTCGCACTTGGCCGGTTTTTTTATTATTACTCATTTTTAATATGTTATATTTTTTTAACTAGCTCTCAAAGCACTTTGACACCTTGCTGTAGACATTATAGAGTCCTAACTATCTAAACATAAAAATAGATTTCCAATTCCCTTCCCTCATTCAACTTTGGTTTGTTGTGTTTTCGTTTGATTCATGGCATATTATAAAGCTATGTCTCGCTCTAACATATATAGATGTGACAGTTACATCCTTGTTGGTATCATTCAGCCGCATCGCTGTCACATGCAAATGCGTTGGTGTACCAACAACCAACGGTGTGACGGTATTGCCACGGCAATGATACGAAGTGCGACCTATTACGTAACCCGAAAAGAGCTGAAGTATCTATATTAAATATAGGAACCAGTCATTACAGCTCTTGTTGAGATGTCCAAAATATTCTTTCTCCATTCCGTTCACATCAATCACTCATCTGGAAGGCTTCCGCGAGTCGAACAGATAATAAATACGCGGACGTATCGGTAAGTTTGGGGCATTAATTGATACCCACCCATTCGCGTAGTCAGATACATCCTTCCTCTCCTCGAGCCCCCACTTTTACTGATACTTCCCAGTGGGATAAAGCAACTAGGTTGGAAACATGACGTGTCATCGAGTTGAAATACCAGGCGGAACATAAGAGGTAGCGATTTTGTTATCTGGATCTTACCAGTAAGCAGTTGTGATATTATGTGCAATCTTTATATAAAAATAAAACCTTTTGTCCTTGGTCACGCGTAAACGACTTGACCAATTGCACTTCTTTTTTTTTGTAGTATTTTTTATGGTTAGGAGAAGGTACTTATGAAAAAAAAAATAGAAAATTGAGCGGGTGCGCCGATTTTAATGATTTTTACTTTGTTAGATTTGTCAACGTCCGTAATAAGGTAGTGTCTATTAAAATAACAGGGCTAAGGCGGGCTTGGTTCGGGGGCGAAATGCTGGGTCTGCTAGTTTTACTATAAAAGTTTATAAATTTTAGTAATGTAAGTTTAATAATGTTATACTATTTAAATAAATAAAAACGTATAAAAAACAAATGTGGTGTTTGCTCGTAGCCACACACCGACCCCATCTCTCTCCATCGCACGCTGTGAAATTTTGAGTATTTAGTAGTCATAATAAAATACTTAGGTACACCCCGCCTCCTGCTACGTTTCGTCTGATTAATAATCGCGAAAGCGTGGCGCGACCAATAACTTGTTTATTACACCTCATACTTATCCACTTTCGGAACAAGTCGTAGCTATAGCAAAACTTTTTACGACAACCACTCTCTGGGACCCCATCCTGTATCACAATATCAATAAGGCCAGGATAGCCTCTCTTCCAAGGAGTGTGGTAAAGACAAAAATTCTGTTTAACACTAACGATTGAACTATCATGTTTGCTTTTTTAACCGACTTCAAAAAAGGAGGAGGTTATCAATTCGACTGTATGTTTTTTTCTCTTTTTTGTGGCTGTCATATCACAGTCATTTGTAGACCGATTTGAAAAAAGTTATTGTCTTCCTAGAGGTTATACCTTCTAGTTGGTCCCATTGTTGCCAAGTCAGGATCTGATGATGGTATCTTGGTGCAATCGAGGGAAACCTTTTAGAGGCACGTAAAGTATTTTTTCACTAGAATCTTAATGTTTACGTGTTGTTACGTCTGATAGTCAATATTGTGTAGAGCTGAGCTGATGGTGGACTCCTTAACGCTTAGTAGTTCAGTAATTACAATGACAGAACTTATGATAGGTAATTTGTAGCTTCTTAAAAGAACAGAGCCATATACTACTAATAACTAAAGATAACTACTACTTCACTTTGACCATCTCAAGCATCAACTATCAGAGCACCGACTCCAAAAATAAATTGTTCGCCTAAAATGGATTCCTTTCCTTTAAAAGGTCAAGAGGTTGAGACTTTTTCGTGCATTTTGATTGGAGTCGGTTTTAACTTTTTTTTTAGTTAATTTTATGGTAAGCGAGAAAGATAACCGAAAATACGGATGATTGTTTACTCAGAAGGTTCATGTCGCGTTCATAAGAAATACGCCCTATCCTTTTACTAACAGCTACGGGAATAGTAAAGTTGGCTGTACACTTTCAGGGATACAAGTGGTAACACGAAGCTCAATTTTAAAATCTATTTATTAGATTTGTAAATACGTTTGCAACAATGGTAGTTAACCTGATGTGCTAGCCACTGTGAATATTGGACACCAATCACATTCATTGCTCTGATCCCAAAGTAAGTAGCTAATTGCACTAGTGTTATGGAAATGAGACACAAATTCTCTCGGGTCTGGGTGTTGTGGTACACCCATAACTCCAAAATGACTAAAATAACGCTGAAAAGAGAAACAAACTCATTTGAAGCCGGTGCATGATGTCAACTTAAACGGACAGCAGCAGTCTAATTACGCACTTTATGCACCGAATTCAAATGAGCTTGATTCTCCTATCAGCGTTATTTAAGACATTTTATTTGAGTTTTTTAAGGCGGTTAAATTATTTGGGTGAGCTCATTTCATTGTAGAATCTATTTATACAAAATCCAGCAAATTACGACCGATTATTTGACGACTTCCCTGGTGTAGTGGCTAAGCACGCTGGTTTCAAGGCGTCACCGCTTCGAGGTCCCGGGTTCGATTCCCGGTCGGGTCAATGTAAAATTTTCTATATTGTCTCGGGTCTGGGTGTTGTGGTACCACCGTTGTGTCTGATTTCCACAACACAAGTTCGTCAGCTACTTACTTTGGGATCAGAGCAATGCATGTGATTGGTGTCCAATATTTATATCTATTTATAAATAGAATAAAAATTTAAATACATAAAAGGGTAGAAAATTCCAGTCTTCTCCTAAAATAGGTATTAAGTGTTCAATGTATTTACTCCCTAAAGCCCTATATAAAGGGTGTTTACCAATATCGAGTCCAGGCAAGTAGTGGTATTGTCGCTATTTCATTTTATTGTGCCCCTCGGCGGCGGCTGGTCATGACACACAGGATGGTGAAAATAATGGAATCGCCCGGAAGGCATTTTGGGCGCGATTGAACTGTTTTTTTTTTACTTTCTCTTGTTTATTAACAAGCAGCCATATGTGATATATTTCGTTTTGAAGGTAAAGTTTTAAACAGTGACAGATTGCAAGTGGCCTGCATACAGCTCTTAAACCACCTTCTTATCTAGTTATAATCTGATTTTTATTTAGATATACCAGAGTGATAGCTTAATTCGCATTTTTTATTTTTTACTGTAGCAAGCGTACCGCAAAAGTGATGTACCAATCGGATTATGTAATTGAACTTGCGATCCGAGTTTTAAATATGGTTTTACTATTTTGGATACATATTGCATGTAAAACGTTGCTTTATAGGTATTATATTATACTCTATCAATAGACCTAATAAATATATTTTTCTTCTAATGCGTAAAAAATCTAAGTCTGTCATCGGGGCAATAGCAATGTTTTTCTATAAATTTTACTTATTTTGATATTTTTATACTTTCTTTAAATTATTTGGAAATAAAGATGATGATTTTAATTTTAGGAAACATATCTTTAAAACAGAATTTATTTTGGTAACTGTTAAAAACTGTTGGAGCGATGTTAAAAGTCATGCTAGTATACTTCTGTAGTCCTAATATGCTTCTGTAGGCCTAATATGCACGCCTCGATAATGTTTATCGCATCGATAAAATTATTTTATAGTAAGGCAATCCTTAATGCTTTTAAAATCAAATTTATACATCGAAATTAATAAAAACCTTATCAATGTAATAATAATGACGTTTGAAATTTATCGATTACTGCGATAAATGAAAAATAGGCCTGCATCTCAGGCCCGCTGCTAAACCTAAATTTAAGCGACGACTATTTAATAATAGTGAAATCAATTGAAGTTATCAATTGAATAAAATTTAATTTTACGATTATTTAGGAACAACACAATTTATAAATTATGAAGTAGCCTTCCACCAAATATTATTTTATCTATCTAATTAAAAATTCGGGATCGGGTCAAAAATATGTATCTGAGTTTTTCTATCTAATAATTCTCAGGGTGGCTTTGAGTTTGGTTGTTTGCGGTGTTTCCGTGCCTCGGAAATCACATAAAGCCGTTGGTACTGAACCTGATCTCTCTCCGGTCATGACAAGTTGCTGTCCTGCTGCACCTGTATTTGCGCACACATATGTGCACTATAATATGTCCCGTGCAGACGGTTGGTCGTTTGGACTGGCCACCTTGGTCATTCATTCTTTTTGTCTACCTATGTAAAGGCTCTAGTCATAAAGTGTCGCATGGCCGTTAAAAGTAATAACTTTTTTATAGTTTCAGTTATAATGACACTACTTCAAAACTTGACTTATTTATTTCAAACGAAAACATAATTAAACTATGTATACAGTGCTCATTCCAAACAAGCTTAAATCGATGCAATTTCAACCACCGCTAATCACAGTTTGTTCTAGCATATTGGCTTTTAATGTTTTCTAAATAAAACGTAATTTCAGTTGTGAAACTTCGGTGCGACTACACTAATCCGGAATCGAACAGGGGTTAATAAATGATTGAAAGCCCGATTTCGGCGGTTTTTTTCCGTAAGCGCGTTAGGTAAACTCCGTTTCCATGATCAGATTGAGCCAGGAGGTCGATTCTCGCGGATAATGAACTTTTTTCGTGTAATTCTATTGCGAGTTTAGCCGTTTTAATAAGAAATCTAGTAAAATATAAAACGGTTAAAAAACTATCGCACAAACAAAATCAAAATACGTAGAAATCGTAACACTGGCAAATCAAAAACTATTTTGTCTTTGACGAAGAAAATTTGAGCAGTAACTTTTTTCGTATACGAATTGCACGAGAATTTTCCCCCAGGCTCTTGTCGGTGGAGTCTTTCCCCATAAACTCCAAATTAGTGCAGAAGGTGTGGTGGTTTCCCTCTTGCCTTCCACACCGCAATTTAAGAATCAGGGGTTTCCCGTCTCGTAGACACTCACCGATTAAAAGGCCGCCGGTAGTCGCATAAACAAAAGCATAACAAAAGACTGTTAAGTTAAATATTCCTATACAAAATGTAAAGCATTCTGTCAGTACTGATGTTGTTTCTAACCAACGTCAGGGGAACTCTTGTTTGATGGCGGCGTTTACTCGCCATGGCGAAGGAACGTCTCTGAATAAACTGATACATTTTCTTTAACTTTACCTTTTGAAAGTCGTTTTTTAAATTGTTGGAAACTTGATAATAATTGATTATCACAACCATATCATTTGGCTATCGATAGAATATTAATAGTGCGTTATAAATGGGTGCACCTTACTCCACTCAGTTTATGAACCGAAATCAAAAGAGAAGGTTTTCTCAGCTACAACAACGAAATGACAACTTGTGTGAAATGCATTAATGTAATGATTTTTTTTCTCGACAAAACATGTGCTTAAACCTTAGATTAAAAAAATAACAATAGTTGTAACAACAACACTTGCCGTGGGTGATTTTAAATAAATTCATGCCACTACACACAAATTGACAGGAAAACCGCAAACTATTATTGGAATATTGCCAAAATTATTGACCTATTTTCTGATACCGAATTAATAATTTCATATATTTCGTATTAATTTATATTTTTGTATTGTGTCCTTATGACTGACCATTTTATTTAATATTGTCTGTATTGCTATCATTTTTAACTTTAACCCGATAACTTTGACCCCATTGTGATTTGGATCATTAGTCCATAAGCACACGGCGTATTTTAAACGCACAGGCGACGCGCAGATGACTCATGTGCACGAACTTCAAACGAGATTCGAACCAAACCTTGTAATCTAAGCACACAGTACGATCGTCAAACGCGCCTCTACTGCGCGTTTGTCTTTTAATACCCCCTCCGCTCCATTGTAGTGTTTGTATCACTTTCAACGTGCATATACGCGCTTCATGCGCGGACTTCATCAATGCAAACGCAATAATCAGCGCCTACACAGCGCCGAAGTCGCAAGCGAGTCGTTCCTTATACGCGCGTCGCCTGCGCGTTCAAAATACGCCGCGTGCTTAGGGCTTTTAAGAAAAAACGTATTGTATGTCAATAATATTTTTAATTGTGCATTAGAGTGTGTTGGACTAGCTCTGTTAGCTTGCAAGTTTTGGAAATAAACATACGTTTATATTTATTAAATAAATACTAAATTTTTAGATATTTAATATAGTTAGGTCAATGTAAACGACGTAGAATGAAGAAATTGACGACTCGTCTGGTGTAGTGGTCGAGAAATCGCCTACTACGCAGCGGGTGCGGGTTCAATCCCCGCACAATACAAACATTTGTGTGCATGAACATGTCTGTTTGTATTGGTCTGGGTGTTTTTTATGTATATCATGTATGTATTTACAAAAAAAAACAAAAAAAAAAACAAAAAAAAAAAAGTATTTAAGTATTATATCCGTTGTCTGGCACCCATAACACAAGCTTTGAGTAGCTTACTTTGGGGCTAGATGGCGATGTGTGGGAATGTCCAAAGGATATTTATATTTAAACTAATATAATAGATAAAACAAAAAACTTTTAACTAAAACCTTGAAACGAACATGAGTCAGATTATTCATTAGTAAGTTATTATCATCCTACAAATAAAAAAATCTGACCCAGGTCACTGTCCCGCGAAAAGGTGCCCATGAGGCTGGCCACATTGCCTCTTTGAATGGCCAATCTTATACGCTGGCCATGGTAGAGGCCAGTCTTTGCATCGTGAGAATTCAAAACTAGGCGTTTTGAAATATTATAAATATTTATTTCCATTTATCAAATATTTTTACATGCAATTATCTTAAACACTACCTACCATTATGACGCGATGTGAGTTAATCTGCCCCGAGATCATGCTATTGAACTTAATGTGTAATAATAAGAACAAAGGCAAACCAGACACTGTCTTCAACCAACTGTTCCTTCGTATGGATCTATGTGATAAAAGAAACTTATTCAAATCAATAAATCCGTCATTCGTGGAAGTAATCGCGTGCAGCCATCGAAAGTACAATCTATTTTCAGATACAAGTAACTATGTTTGAAGTAAGTTCGATCTTTTAAATCTGTGTTGGATATATAAGATATTTTTCTTTAAGTAGAGAGTGAAAACATAAAAAAGAAAAGAAAACCATTCACAAAAATTAAAACAAATCCAGTTTTTAAATGTTATTCAACGGTAGCAATATAATAACAGTTCCTACCCTTGTTAGAACATAAATCGTTTAACCATGTACTTATAGTGCAAAAAAATATCAAAAAAGTGACCAACATTAAGCAGTTCCCAAGATATGACATGAAATACTTTGACACGGGACAAGTGTCACTATGAAAGGTGGAATAAGTGATAAGTAACATGAAAACGTGTGCAAAAGTGTGGAATTAGACAATGTGGTGCGACCAATGTGTGATGAGATGAGTGCTTCTTCCCTGATCAGAGGCGCTCTCATCGGCCAAGATGCAGATGATCCTGGTGGCTGGCGGCGGGTGAGTGTTTGAGCTACTAGATGGCGCTGTGCGCTTATGTTGTGGTAGATGAGATTTGACCTCAAGTTTGATGATGCGAATACTTTCAATATAAACGCTGTCGTAATTTTTGTTTTGACGCTTATAATAATTTGTGAAAAGTAATACAAATTTATGTTTTTAATAGTTATAGGATAAATGAAATTCAAAATTTCAACACGTAAGAAAAAGATTAACATACGAGGGTCAAACTGAAAGTTCTTAGAAAATCAAAAACTGATTACATTAGCCAGTTATTAGTTTTATTATATCTTTTCAAAATATTGTCCATTGACGTCAATACACCGCTGCATGCGATGGAACCACTGGGAAAAGCACTTTGCCCACTCGTCCTTAGGGGTCTCTTCAATGGCATCGCGATACGCAGCCACCGCTTCTTCAGCATTCATAAACCGCTTTCCTTTAAGTTTTTCTTTAATTTTTGGAAATAAATAAAAATCACAAGGCGCGAGGTCGGGGCTATACGGCGGGTGACCCAGTAATTCAACGTTTGATGTCGCCAAATAGTCGATCGTTCGCTTGGCGGTGTGCGACGAGGCGTTGTCGTGGTGAAGGAGGATCCTACTGCGAGGTCGTTTCTCTCGAACTTTTTCCAAGACAAGTGGCAAACAATTGGTAGTGTACCATTCTGCAGAAACTGTTTTTTGATCCTCTAACACAATTGTTGCGAAATGACCTATCCTTCCAAAGAACGAGGCCACCATTTTTTTTCCCGCACTTCGATCTCTCTTCACTTTAGTTGGCAACTCCTCTAAAGGAAACACCCACTGAGCAGATTGTCTTTCGGTTTCAGGATCATAACAGTAAATCCAGCTTTCGTCACCTGTTAGTATGTCGAACACAGCATTTGAGTCACCTCCGTTAAATCTTTCAATCATTTTACGGCACCAATCCACACGATGGAGTTTTTGAGCCTTAGTCAAATTATGAGGTATCCACCGGGCGCAAAGCTTCCTGACCGCTAAATGTTCGTGGAGGATTTTGTGCACTTGACTCATACCGATGCCTAAGCTTGTCCGAATCTGCTGATAGGTCACTCTTTTGTCAGTCTCTATCATACGCCGCACAACACAGATGTTATTTTCAGTCGTCGCCGTAGAAGGCCGTCCCTCACGTACATCATCAGTGAGATTAGTGCGACCACGTTTAAACTCATTAAACCAGTTGTAAACAGTCGCACGAGATGGGGCTTCATCGTGAAAGGCCAATCGTAGTCTATCATAACTTTCTTGTTGACTTAAATGACATCGAAAGTCATAAAAAATCATTGCACGAAAATCTTCTCGTGTTAAATTCATGTTGACGTGACACAGACAATTTTCAATTTGCCGCCAAATCGTAAAACAAATGACAAATGAATGAAATATATACTCAGTAATATTGGCAAAGAGTTCTATTTTCAAATTTTAGAATATTTTTTTTATTATATTGTTTATAAGTGGCCAGTTCTAAGAACTTTCAGTTTGACCCTCGTAATTGCTATACATTTGAAGCATTTTTTTTATTAAGGTCAGTATTCTTTTATATGGCATTACAATCAAATACAAAGAACCTAACGTAAGTTGTGGCACTGTGACCACTGAATATCTAAACGTTAAGGAGAACCACCATTTTCTCTGCTCCTTAAAATGGGGATTATCTAAAGACATATCAGCATTAAGATATTAGTAAAAAAGCACTATTCGTGCCTCTAAAATTTGAGCTCATTTTCAGTTTTCTAATTAATTAGAGAACTAACTAGAAAGTAACATAACGTTGTAGCTTATATAAAAAAAAAACATATCTGTCCACAAATTACTGAGATATGAAGTAACACGTGAACAAAAAATACAGTTGTCGATAACGTCTCTTTTTTGAAGTCGGTTAAAAATGTGTCCAGCGACTAGGCATACTGACAGATGTTATCAAGACACCCATAGGGCGCCGACTTATCTCAGCCTATAATAGCCGAGACCTGAGGGTGTAGTCTGAAGCAAAATTTTTGAAATTTCGCGTAGACAACGCTAAGACAAAATTGTTGGTTTTCATGTATTTATTTATTGAGAAATTTTATCTAGTCAAAGTTTAGTCAACTTTGACTAGTGAACGCAATATATTTAAAACAAGGGGACCTAGTGACCCTAATATATGAAAGAAGGAACACTAAAATTTTATAAAGTATCGCGCAATTATATAAATTGCTTTTTTTTTAAATCATACTATTCCCGACAACAACAAATACAACAAAAAATAATAAACGAAATCGGTTTAGCCGTTCAGTCCACGTTCGCGATGTCGTTACCAAGGGAAAATGGATTGATTTTTATGTATAAAACCCGAATTCTCAGCAATGGCTACACCTTGAAAACCGTCGTTCTAAACACTCGAACACAGAGTTCATCAAGATAATTGCCCTGTCTAACCAAACGATGAATAAACCCAAAACACCGTTTTGGTTGAATCATTTATTCCTGTACAACATCCTTGTTATATGCTCCATACATTTTAACTGCACTTACATCCCGTACAAGCGAAACGGTTACAAAAACAATTCAAAACATCCGTCGGTTACAATGTTTTACGATTATTTACCATACAGAGACCGCTTTTTATACAATGCCGGTAACCACAAAGCCACGGTTAGGTAACAGTTACAGATATAAAACGAGCAATGAAAAACGTATACGTTTTATGGTCGCGGCATCACATTCGTTGCCAGCGGGTCCTATGCCAAGTTTATAGAGGAAACATTGTAGAAGAAGACGCGGTAGGTGCCATATCAACGATGAATGAAGAACTAAGTCATCTAAAATCATATTATAAGCTGGAAAGTGTGTTTTTTTTGTTTTTTTGAACTTGATTTTGTCAAAAACTATCAGATTTGATGAATTAATACATAGCTTATTTATTGGGAAAGGTTAAAACGTTGGGACGGAATGGAATGGAGTAAAATCAAAACGCACGGACTTAGTCGCAGAGGACCCCCTGGGATCTCGAATTTTATATTTTCATATTTTTGTAAGTTAGTATAACGACGGTCTATCAATGATTTATTTATTTATGGTGCTTTTTTCTCCCCTTAATAAGGACAACAAACAATAACATTATTGGATTAACCTAAAATATTACGAGAAGTATGAAAACTTCTTATAATTTCACCAGCACCATTGTCGACAGATGTAATTTTTATGTAAAATATAATAAATAAATTTGGGCAAACAGAGCAATTACGGAGTAGTGTTATTTAACCAGGCCGATTTTTCAATGGTTAGGTAAGACTTATCAGACTGATAAATTATAAAGCGACAGATTTAAAAAAAAAATACAGTTACGTATGATTGCTGACAATTAGGTGTCGTTTTCAAATAAGCCATATTGTACTTTGTTCGACGAATATTTCTTATCTGACTATTGAAAAATCAGCCCTAAATTTTATGCTTTATTCCCGTTTAAGTTTTAAATTAAGACATCATTACAAACACTTTTTCCTAAAGAGATTGGTGCTACTGTATTATTTCTTTGCAAGCAGAACTTGGCGCTTGTAGCTTCTTTGACGAAGTACCGACTAGATACTGATCTAATATCTGAGATTTAGTCGATAAGTAAGAAACGGCTGGCATGAACTTGTCTCATTTCCTTATCATCAAATTTAAGAATTGTCGGTAGCGTTTTTTTATAAAACTACAAATTTGCGAAGATAGTGCGGTTGTTTTTACTCTTGCTTTTCACGCCGTTACTTAATAACCGGGAAATTCCCGTTACCACATACTCATCCAAAAGCTTTTCCCGATATAATATATCTTCAGCCTTCTGTCAGTACTGATGTTGCTTCCCAATGCTAAGACCCCTTACACACTGCGACTTTTAGCATCGATGCAGTCGCGCGTTCTGAAAACGCGCTTCAGCATTGCGACTCACGCAATAAACAGATTTATTTTGGCATCGATGCGGTCACGCGTTAGTATCGATGCAGTCGCCAAAATTCAGTACATAATTTGACAATTTCTAGCTTCTGCATCGCGACTATATAACTTACCTGACATACTAACACGCGTTAGCATCGCGACTGCAGCGCTGCTAAAAGTCGCAGTGTGTTAAGGGTCTTAGACAACGCTTATTTGATGCGTCTCACTTGTAACTTGAGAACTTATATGAAATCATTTCTTAATCGTCTGACCGTCTTAAATAGGAATCTCTCATAGGACCTATATCTATGTTATACTCGTATCTAGCAAAGGATGTAATTATCCGTTCGGGAATTGTGCTTTATTGTCTTCTTAGTCGTGTCTTCATGTCTGAAGGTCGTGCCCGACCTGGTAAGCCTTGGTGGATTCTCTAACGAGGTGTTTCCACGCTACTCTATCGTACCGTATAAAAGCATAATTTAATCAGCAATGCCTATTAATCCAAAATTGAAAAAAAATATCTTATTCCATAGGTATCTAACATATTTTTTTTTTCACACACACTGAGCAAACAACTATAGGTAAATTGCATAAATTGTTTTCTGTGAAAAAAAGACAGAAGCATTCGTGAGGCAGCGGTATTCCCATTACAATTTGCGTTAAGTTTATTATTTACTTAGGTTCGATTTTGCTAACGTCTGATAAATATTCGTCGAATATAATACAAAGCGCCTGATTTGAAGACGTCACCTATATGTCAGCAATCAGTTATGTAAATGTCAATTTAAATTTGGTCATTTTCTACTTACTCAGGGTTGATTTTACCAACGTCATATAAGACATATCTGACTGAATAATAGTTATAATACTACTGGTATAAAATGCAGGAATTTAAAATGATATTGACATAAATTATTGCTGACAAATAGGTAACGTTGTCGAATGGGCCTGAGTTCGTAAATTTGACATGTTTGTAATTAATAGAATAGGTATGTATTTGACACAATTGTAAAATCATACCCATCATAGATTAATTAAATGTAATATAATAATAAATGTTGCATGCTATTGTTGATTGTTAAATATTACGAACGTATTATACTCAACTTAACCCCTAACAAATGGTATTCATATTTTTTTATCTGTTGGTACTCAAACATGATATATCTTATTTTAAACCTTGACAAAAAACAATAATATTCAAAATTGTTACAATACATGAATAATTTAAGAATAATCAATAAGTGTTTACTTATCTTAATGCCATCAAAGAGCAATAACTATGTAGTCTGTATAGTCAGTTTTCATCTGAAATGTTCATATGGATATGTAAGTGTTAAGATCCTCGGTTTAATTTTTGAGCCAATAAATATATTCATTATCATTATTAAACCTTATCTAATATTAGTAAAAACGTCCCTTAGTTCCGTAATTCTAAATTCTTAGTGTGTAGTCCACCACGTTACTATCCACCCCGAATACTTTTACAAATCATGATAACCAATAACTAACTAATTGAAGTTCTTAACGAAGACAAATAGCAGGTTCGGCCGGCAATAATATAAAATTAGAGCCCTTACATGAGCTTTAAGTACCTTGTGTTTTTTACTTTGCGGTGTGTTCGTTAAGTAATTACTAAAAGCGTTGTGCACAAGCGAATGTTCTTGTTATCGTTGTACTCTGCGAATTATTACTTTCTAAGTTATTTTTTACAAGGGAATCATATTTTAGGGATCAGCGCCACCTGTACTAGACATATGAAACTTTCAAATTGCCTTTACTCTGACGCCACCAAGCGGCATTTTCCAGAAACTGTACAAGTGATCATCCTTTACCGCCCTCTGTCGAGATTTCCCGCATCTAGCTTTGTCTCGTAGGTTCTCAATTGGCTATTTGTTTAGTTTTACTAACATTGTAGCGCCATCTGTTGGGTTTTTCATTTTCCATTTCAAAATCCAGGTTTTCTTGTGAAATGCGTTAGCTGGTGGCGTTTATTGTTTTACAGAGCCCTCTATCCAGGTTTTTCGCTACTAAAATTTTCCTGCGGCAAGTTTTCCTTCCACCTAGTGGCATTTATACGTACTGGCAAGATTTATTCTTAACAAACATATCAGGGCGCTGGCTAACGCGTCCGCTTGGCACTAGATGGCGCTGCACTCAAAAAATAACTTTGCCGCAATCAGCCGTTCGTCTCTCTGCTCCTCACAAGATGTCGCAAAGCGTATGCAGTATTTGTATCGACTCGCCGTTTATGCGAATCACTGAACTCCCTCATACCCACTATTACATACGTAAGAAGTTTCGTGACGTCATTCGTGCACAAAGGGGTAGAAATGGCACTAGAAACGCCTGGTTTTAATATTAGCTTGGCTGTATTAGTTTCAAAATGTAATTTTTGGGAATAGAAGCAGCGGTCTATTGAGTTGTATTGACCTGTTTTAGGTCTTTGTTAACCTTTTCTCCGTGGAAGCTGCTCTTTGTCTCAAAATTTGGTGGGTTTACCGACGTGTTAACTCAAGGTCATTTTAACAAAGGACGCTTTGACAAAATGCGGACACTCGGTTTTATTGTTTGCACCAATTAATATATTTGTATAAAAACTTACATTTAAAGGACTTTAAATGTCCTGTAAAACTAAATTTGGGCTAAGAATTGAGCCTTGATAGATTAAGTTAAAAAAAAACGAGTTTTCACATGCATTTTTGTTGTAAAAATGAAAATGTTAGTATATTATTTTATTTGGCGTTGTAACGATTGTTTCAAGAAGACAAAGCATCTGCGAAAACATGATTCTTCCTGAAAAGAAGCAAGGGCATTTCTTGTATGTATTTTTTCTAATAAATGTACTGTCTCAACAATGATTATGAATTACATTAGTTTAGTGTAATTGGTATGATCTTGACACTCGTTTCTAGTAGAGACACCAACGAAAACGATCCTATCACAAACGATTACGCAATGCCGTAGTAGTTTGCATTTCCCTCTGTCCGAGTTGGTTTCGCTTGGTTTTCAGTATAATGATCCTAACCCCAAATTGTTACTATAATTGATTATCGTATGGTCTTGTAATATTTGGAGTTGTGAGTTTTAGGATCAATCTTAGCAATGACTGAACCGATTTTGAAAATTCTACCAGCAGGATAATACTTTTATACTTATATATAATGCTTCATTGCTTTAGTATTAATTCATGGGGTTGCTTGTTTGCTATTAACTGGTATGACTTCTATACGTGGTCAATTTAATATAAAAGTAAATTGAAATCGATCCCAGGCTTAAACTAAGCAATTATGTTATTAAAATTTCACTCGTATTTAAAACGTGTAGACAATAATCACGTAAGACAAATATTGGTCTGAAAAGTGGCCTAATTTTGCCGCAGAATTTTACGTTTGAGACAAAAACTGCGGAAAATATTGTTTTTCATTAACCAAGATTTCCCCTAAGATTTTTTGCAGCTACCGATGGCAAGCGGTCTGTATCTAGTAATCCTGCGATCTTTACAGATTAGATTAAGTTTTCATTAAATAAAAATGTGTTTGCTAAAGGGCAATTGGTTGGTGCAACGCGGCCTTAATATTGCAGATATCTCGTTCGAAACTACTTGCTTAATGAGATCTGACTGAGAACGTCAATGGCTAGTTCACGCAATACTGCACCCGGGTATGGAGCAGTAAATCCAGTTTGACACTGTGACTGCAGTCATTTGACTGTCCCGGGAATCGAACCTGGTAAAGTTGCAATGCACATTTTGGTTACAGAAATTTAGATTTAAATTTACACACTGTTTTGTATCGTCGACTGGTCAGGTTAGACCCTTTGCACATTGCGACTATTAGCAGCTATGGACTTGCGATGCAGCATCGATGCAGTCGCATATCAACCTTTACACGCTTGCGCTACTTTTAGCAACGATGCAGTCGCGATGTTGAAACTGGACATTGACGAATGTATTGAATATTCGTGACTGCATAGATACTAACGCGCGCATCGATGCAGTCGCGCTACTGCATAGATGCTAACGTGCGACTGCACAGATGCTAAAAAAACCGTTCATTGCGTGAATCACGAAGTCGATCGATGCTAAAAGTCGCACTGTGTAAGGGCTCATCGTCGTCAAGTCAAACTGTATACAAAAAAAGGTATAAATCATAGTTGAAGTATGTAATGGAGCCTTATTAGTTAAAAGTGCCTTAAACATATTTTTATGTTTTGTACTTGACGATTGTTTTATTAATTTGAGATAAACAAACAGATGCAATGCAGTCCATTTACTTCAGTAAAAGTTATCGCTATACCTAATCTACGAAATATATTTTCAGGTAAGTGTCTGAGAACGCTTTTACTCCTTTCATCAAGATCTGGCTAAAAAAGGTAAGTGTTAGAATAAGTACTACATAATAACAATTGAGTTTGATTGAACTTATGTATTTTAAAACCTATGCATAGACCGCTATAAGCCAATTAATACTTAATATAAGAAAAAGTAACAAAATCTTCCGAACCGAATCCTACACGTAAGTTTAATATTAATAACTTTGTATTCGACAATACCAAATTCATTGTTATAAGCTTACTCCAACTCACAATGTCTCGTTTAAAAAAAAGAACTTAAAAATGAGTAGGAATTTTTGAACTGCAAATCGACTGCTTTTTACTTTTTATTCACGAGAATTGGAGCGCGGCAAGACAATAGTAAGTGCTACCAGCTACGAATAAATTGCTACGGACCGGTTGACCGCTACGCGGGCGACTCGTAGTCCGTAGCATTATGCGGCCGTAGCTTACCGTAGGTTACTGCCAGTTTACATCTTACTTAGGGATATCCCTTTAATTATAGCTTAGCCGCGCAGAGACTGCTTTTTTCAAACTCTTTGATTATTGGTTTATAATATTTTTAACACTTACAGAGTCATATTTTATTTTCATAAAGATGAAATAGGAAACCAAAACTTTGCGCAAGAGCAGGACTCGGTCCAGCAATTTCTGGGCTAACCGGGTCAAACGCTTTACCAATTGAGCTACCGTGCTGTCGGTCCGACCTTGCAAACTTTGTGGTGTCTTATGGATACAACATTGCGCACGGTAGCTCAAACGGTAGAGCGTTTGGCCCGGTTGGCCAAGAAGTTGCTGGTTGCAGTCCCGCCCGTGCGCAGATTTTTGGTTTCTTATTTAATTATTATGAATACTCCTTTACTTTGTCAATTTTCATATAAATTTTCTGTCGAAATTAAAAACGTCGAAATACCAGTCTCTGAGCGGCTGAATTATAGAATCCAATGTAGGAAAAAGTATATAACGCTCCGTGTTAAACACTAAGTTATATACTTTTTCCCTAAATAATATGTTACAATATTATTGTAACACGGAACAAAATGCTAAAATATTTTCTAAATTATTAAAATTTTGCATTTTGTAGCTGTTTATTATAGCTTATTTAAATCATTTCAAAATAGTTAAATAATCGGTATTAAATATTGTGAAGTTTCGAACATAAAGATGCAAGTGAAGAATTAAATAAAAACCATTCGAATCGCGGCAAAATTGCTATTCTAACCCGTCATTAGTAACGCGTCATTGTTTCGTTGAAAGGCCGAGATGGCGACACTGCTGCTCATTAAGTACTCCACAGAGGTTTAATGTGGTTCTACGTAGGCCAATCGCTGTAACATTGATCTTCGGTTGTTGCTTTAACCACCACATGACGACCCTGACTCTTTAAGAAGATAACATTATCGAAGCATCGTAACTAATCCCGACAATTTTAATTTGACAAGTTAAATTATTTTTATTGATTTATAAAGCATTATACTCGTAAAACTTGAAATAATATATACAAAATTTTTATAGGTATATTTATTAGGAACAAACTAGTGGTCCCAGAGAACATAGTTTCTCCCCGGGCCCGTCCCGCCCTGCCCCGGTCCCGGCAAACGGGATAAATAACATCTGTAATAACTATGTCCTTTTCCCGATTCTAAGCTACCTCCTCACCAATTTTCAGCCAAATCGCTTCAGCCGTTCTTGAGTTATATGTAGTGTTACTTACACGACTTTCTTTTAAATAAAATAGTGTGAGACCTGTATTATAAGAAAAATTTCTAATCAATGATTCTACAGAGTATACGTTCTACAGAGTTATCTTAACCGGTCTTAGAGCTCTAAATCGATTTAACTCATAAAAATAGTAATCTAAAGTTAAAATTTCTTATCAATGTATATCAAAATCGCTAACTCGTTGTAGTAGGTGACAACGTCAAGTTCTTTGACTAGCTACAATTGTTTGCAATACATTGCTGGTTCTATTTATTTTGTCTCAAAATAACAATAAATTGTATTTCCCTATTATATATTATAATGTAAAAAGGTATTTGTGTACCCCCGATTATGATAATATTGTTTGTTTTGTTACAAATTTAAAGTTTGCATGTAATATTGTGCTACAGATTCCTCGTTTGTTCTACATTGTTTTCTCAATTGCTTTTGTTACCATTTCTTTTTTCTTTTATGTAAAACAAATGCTTACTTTTTTAAGCTAAAGAAGAGCCATACTTCCTGGCACAGGAACATTTCTTTCCTAAAAGGGAGTTTTGGTCAACTGGTAACTGTAACTGTTATAAATGGAATAAATGATTTATTTATTTATTATAAAATAGAATCATTTTAAACTGTACTACTACAATAAAGCTTTTTCGTAACACTACCATTTACTTGTAACAATTTAATTTATAAAATAAATCAGTTGTTAGTATTGAATCTGTTTTAATAGGAACATAACGGCGTGTTATTTATTGCATCCGGTATCTCTTTGATTATTAACATTTACTCAATTCGATTACATGATTTCATTTGTGATTTAGGGCCGATTTATCAACGTCAGGTAAAACTTTTATAAATATACTATATTAAATGATAGCCGACAAATAGGTGACGTTTTCAAATTAGGCGTATTGTAATTTATTCGACGAATATTTTTACCTGAGGTTAAGAAAATCAAGCCTAAGTTTATTAAATGATTGTAAATCAATTTTGATTTACTGGTTAACACGTATACTTACAAACCACTAATTCTGAAGCACCTTCAATAAAAACAGCGATATAAAATTTAAATAATTTAACTACTCGTATAAAAGATTCGTTAAATTTATTGGATATTTTTATAATGCTTTAAAAGATTGACGTTACTTTAACAGGATGAATTAAATTATACGTTCCAATTTTAAATCAAGGTTATATTTTTGCCTTAGTGAACATACTCGTAGGTAGGTTAAACCAATAAAAGAGAAACAAGTATTTAGTGAAATTAGTAAAGAGGAATTATGATTAAAATTTATCCTCCCTTAAAACACTATAGCTTGATGTTACTAAAAATCGGAATATTCGACGAATAAAATACAAAACACATAATTTAAAAACGTCACCTATTTCTCAGCAATCATTAATGTTAAGACCCCTTACACACTGCGACTTTTAGCATCGATGCAGTCGCGCCTTTTGAAAATGCGCTTCAACATCGCGACTCACGGAATGAACAGATTTAATTTAGTGTAATGCAATTACGCGTTATAATCGTTGTAGAATCGCTACTGCATCGATGCTAACGCGCGTTAGTATCGATGCAGTCGCCAAAATTCAGTACATAATTTGACAATTTCGAGCTTCTGCATCGCGACTGTATCAATGCTAACGCTCGTTAGTATCGCGACTGTATCGATGCTAAAAGTAGCGCAGTGTGTAAAGAGTCTAATGTCAGTATAAGATCGGTCGTTTTATAGTTATTCAGTCGGATACGTCTTATCAGACGTTGGTAAAATCAGCCCTAAAAAAATCAACCGAGATTACGCCACTGTTCTTAAAAGATATGTACACCTTAGTTATTACAAGTGACAGGTAATTTTATGGAGATTTTTTTTTGTTTTGCACTTATTTTATGTTACTTGCAAAATATACTTTTCCATGTTCTTTTGACGTTGATTATTATAAAACTAGCGGCAACCGCGACTTCGTCCGTGCGTTTGAGTTTGCTCCTTTCCCTCCAGTCGTAGCGTAATGTTTTATAGCTTAATCTTCCTCGATAAATAAGCTTTCTAACACAAAAATATTTTTTCAAATTGGTCCAGTTGTTCCTGAGCTTAGCGCGTTTAAACAAACTCTTCAGCTTTATAATGTTAGTATAGAAAAAAGGTTGTAGTGAGTAAACTATTTTAAGATAGACATATGAAAGAAGAAGGAAATAAATTTATTTGGTACGCTACAAAAATACAAAAATAAAACTTTATTATATGAAGTGAAACCAGATTGGTTTCCACTCAGCTTTTTTGCCATGGCAAGTCGTGGCGCTGGTTTTTAGTGGAGACCATTGAAGTTGAGATATCACCTCATATACTGTCGCGGACTTTTTGGTCGATCTGTTAATGCAAAATAATCTCGTTATACATAATTTTTGTGTAAGTTTAACGATTCACTCAACGTACGCAGCGAAAGTTCTCAAAAGGAATATTTTTTAGCAACATTTTTCGATGCGGCGCTAGACGTATGAGTCGTATTTTGATGTTAAACAACTTAAAACCTTCCTCGACAAATGGGCTATCTAACGTGAAAATATTTATTCATATCGGTATAGTAGTTTCTGAGATCAGCACGTTTAAACGAACGAACAAACAAACTCTTAAGCTTTATATTTTTTATAAGTATAGATTAAACTTTTGAAAAAACACTTCTAACTTTAATTAATTATAACGAATTTAAACAAACAAGTTTTGTTTCTGTTTGGAACATAGCACTTTATGTGCTTAAGACATTATTTTCCAGACAGGTTAAAGGCGTCAAAACTGACCTAATACTTAACACAGTTCTGAAAACTGTCCCATCCCTTACACCGAGTCAACAGCTCCACCGTCTTGTGTTGACAATCAGTCTCGTCTGTCACTAGATATTTCCTCCCGTCACTGTTACTCGGTTGAACGATAAATTAGCTGTTATCATCTCGCTCCGGGCCGTGAGTTATCGTCATCAGTTCGTCAAATGTGATTCATTCATCAGTTGCTGTGAAATAGGGTAGTACATACAGCGTCCGCGGTTTGATATGCTATTACTTTGAGGCAAATGTTTTTAGTTGGATTACATGTGAGATTTCCATCTTTTAGCAAGGACGACCAAAGGTACATCAAATGAATAGATAAATAAAAATTAATATTTTTTTTGACATTGAACACACGCATGGTTTAAATGATTTTAAAAGTTTTTAAAGTAATTTTACTACAAAAAAGAAGTAAGGAATAATTATTTTAACAACATTTTGATTATTTTTTAGAGTATCCATCTCGACAATGGCTGAGTATAGTTTCGATAGTTGTGAATTATGGGCTTTAGATTCATGAGTCATGTTGAACTATGGTCAGGGAATAGTTCTAAAGCCGATTCTGAATATAACTTTTCGATATTGTGCCTTGTAAAAGTAATCATACATGTAAGATATGGACGTGGAACGGAACGCAAGAAGTAAGAGATGACAGACGAGGGGAGTGAGAAAGGAGAAAAACTTGATTTTAAAAGACGAATGCAGAAGTAATTTACACACCGCAGCGGGTGCGGGTTCGATCCCCGCACAATACAAACATTTGTGTGCATGAACATGTCTGTTTGTATTGGTCTGGGTGTTTTCTATGTATATCATGTCTGTATTTACAAACAAAAAGTATTTAAGTATTATATCCGTTGTCTGGCACCCATAAGACAAGCTTTGAGTAGCTTACTTTGGGATTAGATGGCGTTGTGTGGGAATGTCCAAAGGATAAGGATATTTAATTATTGACACGACACTAGTGTGAGGTTCTGATGAAAGCTAGAGTGAAGACGTGATTATTAATGTTAAAGAAGATGATCAATAAACCAGAAGTACACCAATCGCCAATTAATATATGTATTTGAAACCACGAGCTTTATTTAAATGTATCTTTCATCAATATTCCGATACGACGTCACATTAAAAAATGTTTTTGCGTAACAGAACCAAGCATCTAGTGCTTTCCACCTTTTGACGTGTTGCTCTCGCTTGCACATTCGATATGAGAAAAAGACAGCTATATCTTCAGTCTTAGATGTCTTTTAGATTTCTTTTAGTGGATTACAAAACTATTTCGTCCAACAGCTCGACCCGTAAGTCGATTAGCAGGACACGTGACAATCGAACCGCTCTGGGCCCTTATTTTTGAATCACTCGCGTCAAGTTGGCGTGTGATGTGATATTCATTGTTCAATGTCCGATTTTCCAATGAATATCAGAATAATTCCACTCAGGACTGATTAGAAAAAAGGTAACTGATTTTGTGAGTACCAATAACTGTATTTGACGTGATTTTCATGGATTTTTAATTCGTTTTCAAACTCAATTCACACGCCATTTTCAAGCGAGTGATTCAAAAATAAAGCACTGCGCTCATTGGCGGCGATTGGTAGCACGTATGCGGTACGACATACTTCGAGACGCATTTCCTTACGTTATATACGATATATGTCTAAGATACGTTAGACGCATTTCCTTACGATATAAGTCTTGTTAATGATACGTCTGAATAATCGATATAGCCGTAATCAATCACTTTATATTGATTAAAACCGCATGAAAATATGACTGTTATATCGATACGTATTCGTGGAATACGATGCTATATTTAATTAATGCATAGTATCCTATCTGTTATTTTATAAGTCAGTAAGGTTAAAAACAAGATAATCTCTATGTGCGTTGAACTTGGAAAATAATTTAAATACACGAAAAATATGAAACTCAAACAAAAAAACACATAAGTCAATCGATAACTTTATTTTCTTTGACACCAATCACATACATCGCACTGATACCAGAGTAATATGCTAATGCACTTGTGTTATGGAAATCAGACACACCATATTTTTACCAAAAATATCGGTTCAATTTTTATTATCAAACAACACTCAGCAATGTCAACGTCTCAGCAAAATTCTTAGGAAAAATCATCTTTAGTGGTCGTTAAAAATACTATTTTTGTGTACTATCCTGTAGTAACAGGATCAGACACACACTCTATCATAAAAGTTAAAGCAACGGCATTTGTATTTGAACATTATTTTATTGTTTTAATGATAGATCTTTTAAAAAGTTAGCTTCTTATTTAACTTTTTGACAACAATAACATTCAATTGAAAAAAAAGCTTGTGCGATTAGATACACATTTCTTGTGCTTCAGACTACGGCCACTGTGATCAAAGTCTGCAAAGCAAATGTTTTGACATTTCGCGTAGACAATTTCAATTTTCTGATTTATGCTGTATCAGATATCTGTCAGTAAAAAACTTTAGAAATCTTATAATTATTTGTAATTATTTGAGCTTAATTCACAAATACTTCTCAATCAATAAAAATCAATTAAAAAAATATACACGAAAACACCAATTTTGTATCAACGTTTATCGTCCCCTGTTTGATTAACAGGGAACTATGTCGAGACTTCCATATTGATAGTATGTACCCAGACTTGCAGCTCTCTAAAACATAATTTTCATTTGTACGGTATATCTATATGTTAAGTATAGTTTGTCATGTTTTACGATACATTCACGCTTGTACCAAGTCGCACTGAACCCGAGTGCTCACTCTTACACAGTCAGACGCAGATACACAGTCAGCCACATAGACACAGACGCATCGCTCCAGAGTTAAATCACATGACCTAAATTTACTTTTAATTAAAATTGACTTTTAAACCTCTGCGGTTGAGTGGTGAAGTTGACCTTACGAAGCAAGCAATTTATTCAGTTAAAAATCTGCTGATTAATTGCTTCAACCGAGTACGAGACCTCATTTTTATTTTATTTTAAACATTATGCAGTTATTCTATGCCTGTTATCTAAGTTTAAGCATTGAACGATAAGCAGTGACCTAGTTTTTATTTATTTATACTTTATTGCATAACCATCAAATTGTACAAAAGGAGGACTTAACGTCATATGGCATTTTCTACTAGTCATACCTTTGGGCTAAGCAGCTATGAATGTGGGCGGTACGAGAAAATGAAATAAAAAGAGTTCGACCTCCGTGGTATAGTGGCAAAGCACACGCTGGTTTCAAAGCGTCGCCGCTCCGAGGTCCCGGGTTCGATTCCCGGTCGGGTCAATATACCTATAGAAATAAAAAAAAATCTATATTACCGTATTATTTTCTATGTACCACCGTTGTGTCTGATTTCCATAACACAAGTGCAATTAGCTACTTACTTTGGGATCAGAGCAATGTATGTGATTGGTGTCCTTTTTTTATATACGCAGTGTTTTTTTTCAGCGACGAGCGACTCAGGGGTGGCTGTACAAACAATAGTGATGCCAAAAAATTATATATATTACATGTAATGAAAATGATGATGCAAGAAATAAATTTCACATTGCGTTATAGTGAGCGAGTCAGAACTACCAGCTCCAGGGCCTCTATTTTTGAATCACTCGCTTAAATATGGCGTGTGATAATTGTTTGAAAACGAATTAAAAATCTACGATAATCACGCGAATTATTGACTTAAGTACTTACAAAAATAAGATATATTTTTGCAAATCCCTCCTATGCGGATTTCAACTGTTTTCATTAGGAAATTCAACTTTACTGAATGATTTTCACTCGCCATCTTGACGCGAGTGATAAAATAATTTAAAAAATATATATTTTTTTGAATAAGCATACCTAACTAACCTAACTCATATTATCATCCCTGAGTTAAATAACACTGAACAAAACAACAACTTGTATATTCATTCAAACTAGATAGTGATGAGATGCCAATATGTACTAAGACCCCTTACACTATTGCCCCCTTACATTATGACTTTTACCTTTTTTGACAGCATCTCGACTCACACAATGAACAGATAAAATTTGGCATCGATTCTAACGCGCGTTAGCATCGATGCAGTCGCCAATATACAGTATATAATAAACAATAAAAAATATAACTAAGACATGCAACATAAAAAAAACTTAGTCTACCTATTCTAAAACGAAACCATTTCCTTAAGGCAAGGAGGCTATGATGCTGGCTGCGTTGCCGCGTTGGATAGCTATGCGAATCCTTTGAGCTAGAAACCAGCCAGCTTTTAATTTTGGCGCTATTTTACTAAACAGCAATTTAGCAATAATATAATAAAATTATTATTATAATAATATATAATTGTTCAATATCCAGTTTCCGTATCGCGACTGCATCGATGCTGCATCACGACTGCTGAAAATCGCAGTGTGCAAAGTGTCTAACAGGAACATGGCATCCAAATCGTTTATTATTCACTATCCGTTCGTAGGAAGTAGGAATGCTGTAGCGTGCAATAATATTTCTTGTATATAATATTATTGGTAGCGTGTCGATTGTTCTCGAAATACGAACTTAGGGTTTGTTTATAGCTGCAGCCGCACCGCAACGCTAACGCAACCGCACTGTTGCAATTTATAAAATTATTTTGCTTTAAATATCCGCTAAGCGACGCCGGTGCAGGTACCTAGACAACAACGAAAAAGGCAGGAGATGTTGTCGTCCGTACTCCGCCGAGGCGACAACATCACCTGAGGATGCCACGTGTAGTGGCGAAACGCGTCGAGGTTTTTTGCACGTTGGTGTTGGGTACTAATAATTGCATCAGCTGTGCCGCATGCGTATTGAGGGAGGGCGGGCGGTGCATCCTGCATTTGCCTGAACTAATACTTAACGCGGTGACGGTTAGTGTTGTTAGCTTGTTAGCTGCCTGCACCGGCGTTGCTTAGCGGAAATTTAAAGCAAAATAATTTTATAAATTTCAACTTAATAATTGATTTCTGCAAAGTAACGCCTGATTCCATTAATTATCTAAAATCAGCAACCGCACTGCTCACTACGGTACTGTGACCGCTTGCCACTAAACATCTTAGTAGCTATTCCATTACCGTTTTCTGATCAACTATTTATAGTGTGTATTTTTATCAACTCTAAAATTTAGCGCCACCCTACAAACTTACGGCATCAAAAAAGGCTGACAGAGTACATCGCGATTGGAAAACCCACATCTTTGTTTGGCAAATAGTGCATTAATGAAAAATTTAAGATAGGCTATCGTTAATTCAATCAAGCGGCACATGTGTATAACTTTTGACGACCTCCATGGTGTAGTGGCTAAGCACGCTGATTTTAAGGCCTCGCTGCCCCGATGTCCCGGGTTCGATTCCCGGTCTGGTCAATGTAGAAATCAAAATTTTCTATATTGTCCCGGGTCTGGGTGTCTAGATACCACCGTTGTGTCTGATTTCCATAACACAAGTCCGTTAGCTACTTTGGGATCAGAGCAATGTATGTGATTGGTGTCCAATATATTAATTAATATTTATATTTAAAGTGGATTGACCGTACTTACTGAATAGAAATTAAGGGTTTCTATTCAGTAAGTGCGGTCAATCTTAAATATTCTATCAGATAAGAAGATAAAGAAAATATAAATTGCAATTATAAAAAGCAACTGTGTCAGACAAATGTGTCGGTGGCCGAGATGTATAGGCTTGCGCGCAGATAGCATAAGACACAGGGTTCGATTCCTCGTCTGACACAAGTTTCCTTTTTACACGTGAAATTAAAATTATTAGGTTTGTTTGTTGACAAAACACTTTAAAATCAAATTTTTCAAATTGTATTTTCATCTTTGTGGTATCTCCCTATGCTCTACGGTACTGGTATATTCTGTGTCCGTTTCTAGCGTGTCATTAGTTACATTTCTGCAGGCGTGTCATGCCGAGCTTGTGGCGAAGAGCGAAATCAATTTTGTTACATGGATTTATTTTTCAGTTAGTTGTTAGAAATATTTAAACTTTTTGCCACTGAAACCAACAGCTAAGTTACAGTTGTATTTTCTAATTTTTGATGATTTGCTTATGAAACAAAAGCTCTAATCATGGATAGGGCTAGTAGGGTAAGGTTGATCGATTAAGAGTCGATTTTACCAAAGTCAGATGTGGAATATTTTTCGAATACGGTGCAAAACTCCTAATTAGAAAACGTCACCTATTAGCAAATAATTATAATAATAATAAAATAATAGTCCCGGCATAGTCTCCATCTTATCTGCAATAGTCCTTGCACCTATCGGATGCTGTCTTTGGCTGTATCTCCTCAACAGTACAGGCAGAGATAGTACCCGCCAGACGTACATAATAATAATAATAAATATCCTTTGCACATTCCCACACATCGCCATCTAGTCCCAAAGTAAGCTTCTCAAAGCTTGTGTTATGGGTGCCAGACAACGGATATAATACTTAAATACTTTTTGTTTGTAAATACATACATGATATACATAGAAAACACCCAGACCAATGCAAACAGACATGTTGATGCACACAAATGTTTGTATTGTGCGGGGATCGAACATATCCCAACACATTAAGGTATCTCAATGGGGCCTCTTCCTGTTGGATCTATATCCCCAGGATAAGCCTTCCAAAAAGACCGGTTACGGCCGTGTTATCCCGCAGGAGAGATACAATAATAATTATAAATATTGGACACCAATCACACACATTGCTCTGATCCCAAAGTAAGTAGCTAATGCACGTGTGTTATGGAAATCAGACACAACGGTGGTACCACTAATCATTTATGAAAATAGTTTTATACTTATTCGCTCGGATAAGTCTTATCCGACGTTAGTTAAATCGACTCTTAGGCCTGATTTTTCAACGTCACATATCCTTATCTGTATCTTATATTTGACATAGAAAGCACAATGCGACTAATTTGAAAACGTAACCTATTTGTCAGCAATAAATTTATATAAATGACGAAGAGTTATGTCGTATGTCGTTTTACCTATGGCTACTTATTTGGTAGGCCAAATAAGTAGAAAATGACCGGTCGTGACAATTACATAACTTAAATGATTGCTGACAAATAGGTGACGGCTTCGAATGAGTTAATATTGTATTCCACTTTTTTTTTGTAAATTCGACTCTAAATCATCAACTTTTAAAGCAGACCAAGTTTTCTACTGCCTCGTTTCTAGACATTACTGCAGACTTATTGACATCTGTTTCCTAATTATCTACATTATGTTTTATTATGTATTTAAGATTTTTATAAAAACGAATTTTTATATCAATTTTCAGTTGCACGTATTTAAATCCTTATTTTGACAGGGTGCAAACAATGTTTCATCAAAATTAGTTCTGTGCAATCCGTTTCGCGAACTCAAATAGCCATCTGGTGGCAAAATCGGATTCGGAAAGTTAGATCCAACTTGAGTCCGTATTGTGAGGGACTGCCGCGATAAAATCTGATTTATAATGTTAATAACTGGAGACAAATTCCAGCTAATGAAATAATCTTAGCTCTTTAGATAGATATGGAGCTTTGGACTTCAAAGCTTGGGGTTAACAGATGTATTAGGCTCGGTTGCACGTTTTACTAACTAAAAAAAAAACATAAAACTACATACCAAAAATCATAGATTCTTATTCAATTAAGCCTTAGGTGCCTTATATACTTTGTGACAGTAGTTTCAATGGCAGAGACCTATAAGGTGAAATCATTTTAAGCAATTCTATTTGAACTGTGTCTAAACACATAGAAATACATAAGTTATAGAAACAGAACGCAACAAATGTTTTTTGAAAAATACAGATTTTCTTTATTTTGTCGTACAAAGAAAATATTTTTTTAAAGCAGCACCCTGTTTATTTTAAAAGTTATCTACGGCAGCGACATGGGCCAATCTTTATTTTTCACTTATTAACGAAAAATCTAAACCTGAAAAAAATATTATACTTTAATCTCTTATTTTCTAAAAAAATAGTGTACAAAAACCTTAACTGTTTCCTACAAAAAAGGTTTCATTTATTATTCTGAACCGGCCCTTTAAATATGATCACTTAAAACGACGACCTTATATTAAAAGCTTGAAATGTGTTTGTCTTTGTTTACATTGAAACTGTACGTTTCAGCTGACAGCGAGTTCAATTACTTAGCAGTAAAATACTTTTAGTACATACTAGCGGTCCCTCACGACTTCGTCCGCGTATTTTGAGTTTGCTCCCTCCCCTCCCGTTGCAGCGCGATGCTTAAAAGTCTTTAGCCTTCCTCGATAAATAAGCTATACAACACATAAATGTTTTTTCAAATCGGCTCGATAGTTCCTGAGGTAAACGCGTTCAAAAAAACAAACTCTTCAGCTTTATAATATTAGTAAAGATTTCCGGCAATCTCCAAAAACTAAAATTGCTTTCTTCGGTGATCGCAAATTGGTGTCAGCAGGTCCAATTATTATCAGATCAACCTTCATAACCACGCCATAACTTACATGTCTAGGGCAACTAAACATAAGCTATGGTACGCGTGTTATTGCAGGAATTCCATACACGAATACATTGAATTCTAGGAATGTCTAGACTGGCGGTCAATTGAATATTATTACACAATAACATTAGGAGCTGTTTGCCTACCAAAACCTGTTCAAATTGGTTATGGTATTAATAAATGTCGATTTTAGGACTGAATAAGTATAAAACGACTGATTCCGACCGAGATGACTTCACGTATTCGGTATTCGATCAGCTTTTCTCTAACGATGTTTACTAAATATCTCCTTTTTTAAAAAAAAAAATCGCAAAGCCTTGCGCATACTCATGAGTAATGCCCGGTGGGCCTATCCACCAAATAGAATATGTTTTCGCTATCATTATGTATTTTGATATCAGTAATGAATTTTCATGCTTTATTACGTATTATGTTTTTAAATTATTAAAATGAAATGTATATAAACGATTTCTGACAAATAAGTAACGTAGGCGGTTTATATTAAACTCAAAGAATATTGCTTATGTAACATTGGTAAAATCGGGCGTATAGTGCAACTGATTCTTTGACATACCTTGCTAATGCAAAATAAAGTAAAAAAACATGTTTTCAATAAACTTTTCTTAAGCCCCATCGAGTAAAAAAAAGCAACGAAGCAGACTATTTTTCTATTCCGTTGGAATTCAGATCTCTGCTCTACTCATCTAACTCGCTGTTCGGTCGAAGTTCCAAGTTCTGGAAAGCATAACTCATAGAAATATTCATCGGAGTGTCTCAAAATTAGGTCTGGAAAATGTCGATGAGATTATAATGCCAAGGAAATCAGTGTCGCCAATAACTGGGCACAACAAATTTAAGTTGTCATCGACACGCTAAGAAGCAGAAGTGTTGATGATTGTGCTGTTTATCGATAATATTTTTGTTTGGGTCTTACTCTACGACAAGACCCCTTACACACAGCGACTTTCAGCATCGATGCTGTCTGTCGCGCGTTTTGTAAACGCGCTTCAGCATCGCGACTCGCGCAATGGACAGATTTAATTTAGCATCGATGCAGTCGCGCGTTAGCGTCGATGCAGAAACGCGACTGCATCAATGCTAACGCGCGTTAGTATCGATGCAGTCACCAATATTCACAACTGAGGAAAGTATCAACAGGCTCATTGTTCAGATGCCCCGTTTAGAAGTGTGTGCCCAAAACACTACAAAGGACTTCGTGTTGTCCTCTTAACTTATAAAATGACGTGCAATGTCACATCACTCCTTCAAAGTTCAAAGTTTAATTCATTATAATTGATCATTTCAGTGATCAGATTTTAATTGGAGATATTATATGGGCAAAGCATTAATGCGTATTGATTTTTCGTAGCTCCCTTTACCAATAAAGTGACATCCTTTTCGAAGAATTTTATAAACGTTGTGAAATATCCAAGATTCAGCAATAAATTTGTGTATTTTAAATATGCTTATCTATGATAAGCATATACGGTGGGTTTACACTATCGTAAAATGTAAGTAAGAAATTATAAATGTGGTTAATTGTTATACCTAATCGATAATGACGTCATGTTTTGAAGGTTTCAAAGAAAGCGCTTTTAAGTATTTGGTGGCCTTGTCGAATAATTATTTATTATAAGACACATTTGATATTTTTTAGATTTGGAGTCGTTGATGCTGAAACACGACTGCATCGATGCTAACGCGCGTTAGTATCGATGCAGTCGCCAATATTCAGTGCGTCATTTGACAATTTCCAGCTTCTTCATCGTGACAGTCGTGATGCTAACGCGCCTTAGCATTGCTACTGTATCGATGCTAAAAGGAGCGCAGTGTGTAACGATTGACATTTTGCGATTGCATCGATAAAAACGCGCGTTAGCATCGGTGCTCAAAGTCACACTGTGTCAAGGGACTTAGACCATATATCAAAATACTATTGTATAATTCTCTATAATGATAATTCCCCCTGTCTTTGACTCCACAATTCTAAATAAGATAAAATATGTCTTACAATAAATAATTTATTTACAGGGCTACCAAATTCTTTAAAGCGCTTTATTAGAAATTTTGAAAATGTGACGTCATAATACATTATAACAATTGTCCGCATTAATAATTCACTACATACTACATTTTATTTTACGATAGTATAAACCTACCATCTAAGCTTATCTACGGCACATCACTTTTTGTGTATGTTAGATGTCATTTAAATTTATAAACTTGGAATCTTGGAATTTTCACAACTTTTACAAAATTCTTTGAAAAGGATGTCACTTTATTAGTAAAGGGAGGTACAAAAAAACAATATGAATTAGTGCTTTGCTTATGGAGTTATATCTTCAATTAAAATCTTAGACTTGAAGAATATTATGTATACGTTGAAGTATAAGTATATAATCAAAAAAATAATAATATTTTGAAACTAAGTATTGGCTAACACTACTCGTACATTGTTATATAGTTATTTCTGAAGTTTGCGCGAATATCACTCATCGAAATGAAACTTTTTTACGGATTTACTTTTCGCGAGTTTATTAAATTTTATGCCGACGTTTCGAACATTTTACAGCGTTCGTGGTCACGGGTAGACTAAATTTAATAAAAATAAAATATAATACCCGCGAAAACTTAATCCGTAAAAAAAGTGTTTCATTACGACTACATTTTTAATTTATTGATAAGACGAGGTACTTAGTTTACGATTTGTAAAATTGACTAACTCACTTTTATTTTCGATCCATCCTTTCAATTCCTATCTAATCAGTAAGCTCTCTTCGGGCGAGGTATTTTCTCTAGCACGATTTTCAAGTTTAACTTGAGATACCAAGTTATCCAATAATATAAGGAGTGTTTGCCTACTGAATGGCACTGACAAAAACTTTACTAGCTATTTAGTTTTATATCTTAACCCACTTACGACTATTGATCCCAGTGTTTTGGCTATCAGTCTATAAAAACACAGTTGAGGAAAGTATCAAGAGGCTCACTGTTACAAAGCCCCGTTTAAAAGTGTGTGCCCAAAAAACTACAAAGGTACTTCATGTTGTGACAACCTCTTAACTTATAAGCGACGTGCAGTTCAGAAAAACTGTGTCGAGTCTTCTACTCTAAAAAAATATTCAGCCTTAACTAGAGTACAAATCTAACTGAAGTTAGCATAGTTCACTTAAAAAGTATAAGTCTATGTCTAGCTCAAACTTTTATCATAAAATCATCTCAAAATAGGTAACAATGGACGTGTCATGCTTGTTTGTTATTTTGAATGAGATAAATGTCAGAACAAAGCGTCAGTCTACAAGCAAACTTATGAGAATAGGCTAGTTGACACCAGCAATCGTACTTTTTATTGAGTGTCAAAATGATATTGTTTTATCCATCGTTTATGGAAATATTTTTCCTTATAATACAATTTGAAAGTATGACGTCATAGTTTTCTGTGTTCAAGTTACTGTTTACGGAGCTATTAAAAATCGAACTATGTCAATTAAGAAGTATGATTAATGAACGTAGGTCTTAGTATCTTAGCTCTCGTCAGTATTTTCGTTCAATATTACCGACCTCAGATGGGTAGTGAGCGTGATTAACACGCTGAGTTTCAAAGCGTTGCCATTTCAGGGTCCCGGGTTCGATTCCTAGTCAAGTCAATGTAGAAATTAGAACTTTCTACATTGTCTGTACCTCCGTTGTGTCTGATTTCTATGACACAAGAGCATTAGCAACTTACTTTGGGATCAGAGTAATGTATGAAATCGGTAATCGGTGACCAATATTGGGGATTGTAAAAAAGTACCCAACTCTAGCGAGACTGTCATTGGAGAGCTAATCGTGGCCTCAATATCGACAAAATGAGACTCAAAACTAATGACACACTTTTTCTGTGCTACTGATTCTACTGAATCCTTATCAAATTATGTTGTAAGTGACAGTAGTGGACCGCTTGGCGCCAGACCGCCGGATCTGGGTGAGATTGCGTCTACGTTCAGAACAACACAGGCAAAAGTTAACGTCCTAGATTTAACGGAATCAAGGTCAGGTGACATAATACGAATCGAACGCTTTTCCGACTCGGATATTGAATGTGAACTAGCTGGAGTTTACACGGATATGTACCTGAACAGGAAAGTATGAACTTTTGCATTTAAAAAGTAAGGTTCAATGATTTAGGAAAGATCATGATTTGATGAATCATTTCTCATATCCTTTTTTTTTTATTTTTCGCAAAGAGTTTTTTTGTTGAGAAGATCCTTTCATAATTAATGGAATCAGGCGTTACTTTGCGGAAATCCATTATTAAGTTGAAATTTATAAAATTATTTTGCTTTAAATTGCCGCGAAGCGACGCCGGCGCAGGCAACTAACTACACAAACCATCACCGCGTTTAGTATTAGTTCAGGCAAATGCAGGATGCACCACCCGCCCTCCCTCAATACGCATGCGGCACAGCTGATGCAATTAATAGTACCCAACACCAACGTGCAAAAAACCTCGACGCGTTTCGCCACTACACGTGGCATCCTCAGGAGATGTTGTCGCCTCGGCGGATCACGGACGACTGACTGACTGTCAGTCGACTGACTGACTGTACTATGGTACTATTAATTGCATCAGCTGTGCCGCATGCGTATTGAGGGAGGGCGGGTGGTGCATCCTGCATTTGCCTGAACTAATACTAAACGCGGTGACGGTTCGTGTAGTTAGTTGCCTGCGCCGGCGTCGCTTCGCGGAAATTTAAAGCAAAATAATTTTATAAATTTCAACTTAAGATCCTTTCAAGTTTTTATCAATCTTAAATTTAGCCTCAGCTTAATAATAACTCTGATAAAGATGGTGAAATACCTATTACATTCTGCTTCAACCTACACACTTACGTCTTGACGAAGAATACAAATAACTTTACCGTCAATCACCAAATAAGACAATAGCCCGAACCAAGAGGTTTCTTTTTATCTCCCAATATACTTGAGACTACTTTTCTCGAAGTATCTTGACATTAGCTGAGCTCTAATTAGCAGTAAGTTGAGTGAGGTCGCAGGATCAGTCGTCACCTGTCAGCTTAAGGTCCTACGTTCGATCCCCGGCTAGTTTTTGCTTCATTTGTCATCATTAGAGGTCTTAACTTTGAAGAAGGTTTACCTGTAAATATTGAGGTCATTTATAAGCTTAATTTCTCAAATATTTTTAAGATAAGTTTTAAAGGAAAATTATTTAAATACAGTCTTACAAAAACTAAGTAAGGGTATGGTTTTGTTACTTCCACCATCACAATTAAGCGCTTATAGCGGCGCGTGAGAACTTTTCAATGAATTGAAGATAACGATTGCAGTAGCAGTTTTAGTAAATTGTGAAACTATGGACAGAAGGTTTCTTTTGCAGGTCATTTTTATTATGCATTATTAGATTCGATACTAAACCACTTTCTTTAATATAATAATCTCCTATAGTTTTTCGGTAATGAAGGCAAACCACGGATATAAGACAGGTACGCAGGAGATAATAGGACCTCCGTGGTGTAGTTTTCAAAGCGTCGCCGCTCCGAGGTCCCGGGTTCGATTCCCGGTCGGGTCAATATAGAAATCAAAATTTACTATATTGTCTTGAGTCTGGGTGTTGTGGTACCACCGTTGTGTCTAATTTCCATAATAATAACACAATTGCATTAGCTACTTACTTTGGGATAAGAGCTATGTATGTAATTGAGGTTCAACATTCCAAAAATAAAAATTGTGCCCAGATGATTGCGCAATATACGAGTACAAGCGCACTGACTGTTTCTTCACTCACATTGATTCGATGATACATACTCGTATATACCTACGACATAAACGATAACATAGTAAAATAAAATTTAACTATGCCGATGAGAGATCAGGCGCAGGACCAACGGCTTAACGTGTTTTCCTGATGCACGGGGGTGTTATCAACACCAACTTTCTGACTCCGAGCTGTTTTCGAGTATTTCAAGACAAAAAATCGAGAAACAAATTTCGGCTCGACCCCGGATCACTTTCTATATTATATTATGTAGGTACCAGACCTCACGTACTTAAAAACCACTTACAAACACGCCATGGGAATTGGCAAAGTGGTACCTAACTCAATAGCATGCTATGTTAGTAATAGCAAACCACTGAACTACTGTAGTGAAGGAACGGACATCAAAAACCAAATTCATGTGCCATGGTTTGACGCAACTTGGCATCAGCACAAACAAAAAAAAACAAGGAATACGTCACAATATTGTCATCGAGTTGCGACACATTTTTTGAAAGCTTCCTTATAGGCAAACGTCAGAGAATACTTATCTGACTGAATAAGTATTAAATAATCGATTAAAAAATGACATTTACATAAATGATTGCTGACAAATAGGTAACGTTTTCAAATAAGGCATATTGTAATTTGTTCGACGAATATTCCTTATTCGACGTTGGTAAAATCTGGCCTTATTATAACAATTCACTGAACATGACTATCTTTAGTCATATAAAAGTTTATATGGCACACGTTGTCGTGAAGAAAAAAAATACTTTACTAACAGGATAATAATTTTATTGAAAAAACTTTTTTTACGCAAAGATTTAACAATCACACGTCACTCAAACTTCACACTTGACAGTAGTAGTAGTTGAATTTATCCCATTCATATGGGTAAGGCAATGGAACAGAGCCATACAGCCTGATCTTCATTATCATTTTCATTTTTTAAACACTTAAAACTAAAACTTACACTAAACTAACCTAACTTAACCTAACTCATTGAAATGCGAGGTGGTCCGCATTCCAATGCTCAACAAGGAAGCTAAGTGCAGGAACAACGATCCGGGTAAGACGGCGCGATTAGAGCTCGCTTCACCATAATTCTCACTTTAACTTCATTGTTTTCTTCGAAAGCACACAAATCGCTTCACCATAATTCTAGCTTTAACTTCATTGTTTTCTTCGAAAGAACTAATTATCATGAAAATTCCACCTCACAAACACAATAATTGACCCGAAAAAAAACAATTTCTAAAATGAAGAAATATGGTCCATCCTTCCCTTTTCGTTTCCCGCGCAAAAACCCCATCACACTTGACATTCGTTTTTACCTTTTTGAAATCTGAACATTTTTGAAGTATCGAAAAAGCGACAAAGAGGTTTTGCTTACGGCTGTTATTAATAACTACTAAATATATAAAAAAAAAATTAATTTGTGTTTTTTTTAATTATTGCTTTTGTAAACGATCTCACAGTTTTATCGCTTCACAATTCGTCCATGATAACAATTTCCTGCCTGTATTTCTTGTATAAAAAATCCAATCTGCCAGCAAGCACCGCTCGTATCATAAACTATAAATTATCATACCCGACAAACACTGTGATTTTATTGGAAAACCGTTTTATGTTGAGTTTAATTAAAATTGCAGACGTAATTTTTTTGACGTAACATGACCTTGACCTGCTGATGTCCGTACTTCAGTCGTCGGCTTGGGTGTAATCATCACATCCACTGCTGAACATAGGCCTCCTCCACGATTTTCCATAGCCACCGATCACAAGCGGTCCGTCTGTTCTTTTTTCGGTGGTCGTCCTACGCCGTGTCTTTGGTTGACACACATCCTGGTTGAAGACTTTCGTCTTCAGACACTGAGGTTATTGAAAGAAGACGCTCTTGCGCAGTTGCCCGAACGCTGGCCAGCCGTGTTGGATTCGTCGATTGACCTCTTTCTCAAAGTTGGGCCTACCTAATTAGATTACTTGTCCTAGGTAGATGTACTCGTTGACAGTTTCGTGATATGAGTTCCCAACAGATACTCGAGTCGGTACAACAAGAAAACTTTTTAATCAGGGGGCGTATTGCGATCGAACTTTAGAGGTTTAATTTCCAGGCAGCTCAATTCCGACTCACTGTAAAAGAATATTATCAATATAATATAATTTGACAGTAAAGCTGAGTCGCTTACTCGTACCTATTAAAGCTGCATCGCAATACGCGCCCAGTTTTTTTTAAGTCGGTTTGATTTTTATTTATTTTTTATGAGATTAATTACGACACCAAATATCTGATATCCTGGCCGTATTGCAAGTTTGTAATTATATTCTATAAAGTTATTTACTTAGTTCATCATTGCATGGTCTAAAGCTGACATATAATAATTGTGATACAATTTCGGAAATCTTTTCAATGGCAAATAAGCTACAAAACATGTCATGCTAAAACAATATGATAACAAGCAATAGGGTATACCTTCAACTGATTACACTCGCAATGTAGAACACAGTCTAATTTCAAAAGGCACAAAAGCAAACTTTGTGGGACGCCCCGCATTTATTAATTATTTCAGTCCAATTGCGTGGTATGGAACACGTGGACGATCTTAATAATGAATTATTTGCGACCTTATCATCCGACTACTCATATTGATACTATTTGGTAAACATTATTTTCTTGGTATTTATTCGGCTCTTAGCATAGTCAGGCACAAGTCGGCCATTGCGAACTACCGACCATCGCTGATTTCAAATGAAGCGACCCGCATCTATGCCTTGATTATACAACCTTTACGAGTTTGTGACCACTGTTCATTTTTTTATATAAATATAGTAGCCAATGTACTTATGTTATGGAAATCAGACACAACGGTGGTACTACAACACCCAGACCCGAGACGATGTAGAAAATTTTGATTTCTATATTACCCCCGACCGGAAATTGAACCCGGGACCTCGGAGCGGCGACGCCTTGAAACCTAGCGTGCTTAGCCACCATGGAGGTCGTCATAATTTAGATAGAATAATTAAAGGACATTTAAAATGAAACTCTGCCTTACTGAACCCATTGCAACTGTGTATTGTCTTGTTAATTGGTGAAGCAAACGTTATTTTTCAAAGCTCACGTTAAAACAAGATAACATAAAAATTAAATGGAAATTTACCCTCCGGTCGACAGCAGCGTAAATTGTTGAACAAACGAAGAACGAAAACCTTTAAACAAACATAAAACGTATTTGGGTACCTACTTATTTTTTTTCGCTAGATTATTTTTACACAAAACGTTAAACGTTATTTACAAAGGTTTTGTTAAGTATACAATGTGTCCAGGCATGAAGTATTAAATTTTAGGGGCAATATGTACAATAAACTTCGTCGAGTAAAATTCGCCATATAGGAGGTCAATACAAACCCCCACGAACTACAGTGACTTATTTTCAATTTCACTGAAATAATACAACTCGTGAAATTGACGGCAGTTTGAGTCTCACGTCCGAGAAAAATATATTAAAAGACTTTTATAGCTAGCGTATCAAAAATATTTTTATCTAATTAAGTTGTCCTATTACTATTTCTGAAACAATAAGGAAAACATTTTTTTTCGGCTTTAAATAGTTTTCTGTTAGGTATGAATTATTGCTTAAAATAAGAATTAATGACGACTATACCTTGCCCTTGAGCCAAAAATGTAAATCATATGAATATTATATTTATGATAGAAACGATTGTCGTAGCCCAGACAACGAGGAAACTGACAGATTTACATTTATTAAAATCCTAAATTACACAGCAAGCATTCAAAAGCCCTGGCGCACGGGAATAAATGCGGAAATCCATTGCCTGGTGTTAACATGAAATTAAATAACAAGCCAAAAATTTTATTGAAGTGCTAAAGCTTGTAATATATGTTTGAAATTGCCGAAGATCTTACTTGCGAGAGAATCAATCTAGACTTCCAAATATCATACAACTCATCTTAACTCAATTATGTGACCATTTTTTAAGAACAAGCCAAAACTATTACATACATAAAAAAATGCTGAAAATATTGATTATGTTGGTCTATAGTTGCATGCGGTTCAGAATTTAAGATCAATCTAGGAACGTCCACTATAAATCTGAGTTCTTAACACGATTACTCTTACAGTGAGTTCTTGTTACAAAACCAGTAATTAGGCTATAAAAATTACCCCATATTAGTGGTAAAGACATCATCGATCCCGCCCAGGCAAGCTGTGGTAACACGCGCCGACCTTTAGCCGTTATTTGGCAGGGAGCTGGGTTGGTGTTGCCAGCCTCGGCGCATACATCACCTACACAACTTGGACGCTTTCTTTTATTACCAGACCTACATTCGAACCTAGGTTCATTCGCTTTTTCGTTCCCTAAAAGTGAGTTAGTAGTTCTTTTAATGTTTTTTTGGGTATAAATTCTTATACGAATATATAATTCGACGACCCGTCTGGTGTAGTGGTCGCAGTGGGTTGCGGGTTCGATCCCCGCACAATACAAAGTTTGTATTGGTCTGGGTGTATGTACATCATGTATGTATTTACAAACAAAAAGTATTTCAGTATTATATCCGTGGTCTGGCACCCATAACACATGCTTTGAGTAACTTACTTTGAGACTAGATGGCGATATGTGGGAATGTCCAAAGGATATTTATTATTTATTTATAATGCTTTCGGGAAAAAAATCTGACCATTGGATGGATGGTGTTTTTTAGTACAATACCAATGAGTCTTATAAATGAATTTTGAAAGATACATGCTTACCTTAACATTATCTTAAGTTCTGTCATGTTTTTGTCACATAAAAAATAGCTTGAGAACTGCTATGTGTTGAACTTTTCGAGAAAACCGATATAAACACCTCAATGGAAAATTTATAAGGAAATGGACTACTTTAAAAAAAGCTGTCTGGTTAGAGGAATAGCATAGGCTATCCAAATCACTTAAAAAGTATTGCGAAAAAAGTTTTTATATACGGGAGACTGGCCGGTTATACTTTTTTCGAAAATATGATTTTTCGTAAGTAAAAATAGGTGTGTTCCATTTTCAAAATTTCTCTCCACATTTTTTGCGAGCAATTCAAAATATCGTATCTGACTGAAAAATGAATCTGCGCCGGAAACATTTTAGAGCTATGATTTTTCACGATTCAAGTGTCGCTGAAACCGGAAGAATCGTTCGATAGACTTCAAATGTCATTTATGGATGAATGCCCCTCCAAGGCCTCCGTGTATCTTAGATATAACGAACTCAAGCGCGGTCGACCAACCTTAAGTGATGAAGAACACACATCGCGCTCAAATTAGTGACTTCCTAGACAGCACGCCAGTCAAACCCCTAAGTCACCCTCCTTACAGCCCTTATCTAGCACCGTTTGTCTTCTTTTTATTTCCAAATAAAAAAATCAGCTCAAAGGGATACAATTTTCGTCGCCGGAAGTTGCGCTGGCTGCGTTCGAACAGACTGTAAACGAGGTGTCTGCGGCGAACTGGAAAAATGGTTTAGAAAACTGGTTCAGACGCACGAATCTTTGTATAGAGGCTGGTGGAGAGTACTGTGAAAATATTAATATAAATATATATTTTTATTTTTTTTATTTAAACTTTATTGCACAGTAAGTTGTACAATTGGCGGACTTATTGCCTAATGGCATTTTCTACCAGTCAATAACCTGGTAATGCAGAGAGTTTAATCAGTGGCGGAATATTAATAATATGTGGGAAGAGTGGTAAAAAGTAATAATATATAAATGTGTCGTAGAACTATTTTTTGTGTCGCAAAACTTTCTGAGTGTCCCACGTACATAAGAGATTTTGGTTGGAATTTATGAGACAGATAAGATATATAAACTAGAAGATGTATGGGAATTGGAATATAATATTACTTTTCAATGATAGATTTATCTATTACAGTACAGAATTGTATTTCGATGCCTTATTGTCACACCCATAAAATTTACATCATGCTAATTCTATCCTAATATATTATATTAGTGTCACACCACATTTACGCCTTTTATGCAGGTATTATTAAAACATAATTATTTTTATATAAAAACAACTGGTTCTGGCGATAGTTAAACCTACTTGCTGTAGCTCAGCTTTAAGAATTTTGGCGCAATCTAGGGCAGACACCTGATGTGTCAAAAATAAAAGCCAATGTTTACCTTTTAAATGTTTAACAGTCCAATAACGACAACTTTTTTATGAGCAAACCATTCCGACATACGCATAAGAGATGATAATTTTCTTTAAAACTTGACTTTAAAAAACTCATCAAATCTTTACAAGTACTTTCTACTTAGATTTTATTTGAACGAATCGAACGAAATTTAAGATATGGCACATATTCAACCAAAAAAAATTTTACTTTGTCCTTCATACAGATACTTTAAAAAACACGGTTATATTTGTACTGAACAAAATATTGTGATATTTTAGCTAAGTGCAGTAGGTGGATCCTTAATTTAGTTAAAGTTGAACCGAGGAACCCTCAGTGTGCGAGTCCATCTCGAACTTGGTCGGTTTTTATAACTTCAGTTTGTCGTTCTCGTATCGTTATATTTATATAGCAGAGACCGTCTAGCTGCCGTGTCCCACTCAAATATATTCTAAATTTGATTATTTTTACATTGTCTTTCGTATATTTTCGTATTCAATGTCAATTTAATGGGGAAATGGCGACATGGGGTGTATGCACACTTGAATATTACTATTTTTCTACTACTTAGATTATTGTTGCTAAGTGTCACTCATATGGATAATAATAACAGCTTCTTTTATCAAAGAGTTCCTTAAGAGCCAGTGCCCGCCAGATGGTTGGTCAGCCATTTACCTGTTTTGGTATCGTGCATCAAATTCTATCCCATGAGCAATCACGGGAGTCGTTGTAAAAGCTATATTTTTTATTCCCCCAATTAAAAACAAATGCCTCAAACCCACGTCACATCGTTTAAATCCATCATTATATGAAATGCATGCGGTTATATTACGGTCGGTTTGACGAGATCCGAAGCGTAGTGGCTACGTACATTGGGTTTCAAGGTGTCGCCGCTCTGAGGTCCCGGGTTTGATTCCTGGTCGAGTCAATATAGAAATCAAAATTTCCTATATTGTCTCGGGTCAGGGTGTTGTGGTACCACCGTTGTGTCTGATTTCCATAACATTAGTGCATTACCTACTTACTTTGGGATCAGGGCAATGTATGTGATTGGTGTCCAATATAAAAAAAAATAGGAATGTATTTTATATGCGGGAAAAGCATTTTTAGATGCTTTCTATCTTCCTGACTGGTTAGATGATGCCTTGACAGGCAGACATAAATCAAATTCAATAATAGTGAATCACCAAAATCTCATTCATACTCTTGAATAAATTTGTCAAATATATTTGGAGTAAAGGCTTGATCGAATCCATGACGACTAAAATGGAGTTGTACTGAAAATCACGTGACACCCAGATTCGAGACAAAATAGACAACATTGATAATGAAATGATCCTGTCTAGGTTCAAACCCCGGAGCTTAGGAATAGTGCAGCATTATTTCAAATGCAAGCAAAAGGCATAGCAAATAGTAAATAGGTAGCTAAACGATTAGCTTTAGGATGACTGCGATCCTAGCATGTGTGTTATAGTATTATTAATATGCCACTCTTAAGCCTCTGACATAGTTGGATCGTATCAACAGGCCATTCGCACCATAAAATAATTTAATAGGAAAAATACAGTCCTTTATGCACTTGTCTTTATTTCACTTCAGTTTAACGGCATCACAAATATCGGGCTGTTGTCATCAGTGACTACGCACGGCACACTGACTACATATAGCTCCTACGTCTGTGCGTCTGTCTGCGAATACGCCTGGTCTACATTGGAGATCTAGACGGCAATCAGAGACACGTCATATATTCATCGAAAATAGGTCAAGAGCTGAATATTTAAATTTATAGTGTTTGTCTGGCTTTGACGCGACAGTGTTTGGTCAAATGACATTAATGTGACCGAATCATCAAAATCGTTTTCGTTTTAGTGCGCCTTCACATTAGAGCGACAGCAGTGAATACCTATACATAAAAAACAGCGCGACTGCCGCGCGCCGCTGCAGACATTTTTGTATGAAATTATCAGCAGCGCGAATGTCGCGCAATCGTCGCGCTGCTAAAGTCACCTATGTGTAAAAATGCTTATAATGCGTTGAGCATAGTTAGGCCAATAGTGACATTATCACGGGCAAATTCTATACATCTAACGAAACATATTACAGTAAAGCATTTTGAACTGGTATTGCAAAAGTGACTATTTTTATCTCAAACAGGAAAATTAAAAGGTTTTTTTTTTTCAAGACGTAAAACAAATTTCGAAACTTTGTTTACTAACTCTTGCAAAATTTCTTCAAGTAAAAACAAAAATTGAATAGCGAAACCTGTAAAACAATAGAATTTCAAAACACTCAATTAGGGGGGCTCTAAATAACTCGAAACAACTCTCAAGGACTACGACTTTGTTTAATAACTCTTGCAAAATCTGTTCAAGCAAAAAAACGAAATGAATAGCGAAACCTGTAAAATGATAGAATTTCAAAACACTCAATTAGGGGGACCTGAAATAACTCGAAACAACTCTCAAAGACTAAGAAACCCTAAATTGAAATATTGCAAACTTGTTCAATGTTGAACAATGGGTTAGAAACCTTACACTTGGTGCAAAAGTTTAGTAGGAAATGTCAAGGATCACAGGTCGACTGCAAACCCGTCACTTTAATTGTGTCGCCTTCCTTTTTATTAACCGACTTCAAAAAGGAGGAGGTTATCAATTCGACTGTATGTTTTTTTTTTTATCATTATTTTTTTTTTGTATGTATGTTACCTCATATCTCAGTCGTTTGTCGACCGAATCAAAAAATTTTTTCGCCTACTTAGAGGGTGTACCTTCTAGTTGGTCCCATTTTTTCCTGTTTGGGATCTGATGATGGGATCTTGGTGTAATCGAGGGAAACCCTCAAATTTTAAAGGCACGTATAGTGTTTCTTTACTAGAATCATAATGTTGACGTGTTGTTACGTCTGATAGTCAACATTTTGTGGGGCTAAGCTGATGGTGGAACTCCTTAACGCTTAAGAGTTCAGTAATTATAATGACAGAACTTATGATAGGTAATTTGTAGCTTCTTATAAAAATAGAATGATAAGTTGCAACTCCCCCCCCCCCCCCCTTTATGTAATCACTAAAAATGAAGAAATAAAATAAACTTTAAAAAAAAGTAAAAACCGACTTCAAAACCAAAATGCACTAAAAAGTATTAAATAAACTCTTCACCATAAAAAGGAAAGGAATCCGTTTTAGGCAAACAATTTCTTTTTGGAGTCGGTGCCATCACTTTGACCATCAAGCATCAACTATCATAGCACCGACTCCAAAAAGAAATTGTTTGCCTAAAACGGATTCCTTTCCTTTTTATGGTGAAGAGTTTATTTAATACTTTTTAGTGCATTTTGGTTTTGAAGTCGGTTTTTACTTTTTTTTAAAGTTTATTTTTTTCCCTCCCAATTAATGTACTCCGTATAATTTTTATGTATTTAACAATCTTTCAGTCACCGAAAAAGAGAACAGTTTATTATAATTAATAATAATATGAAGTACATAATTTGGGAGGGTATACAACAAAAGTGACGTCAGAAACGTCTTTGTTTCGCGGTTTACCTATTTAAGTGACCCGTATAGCCCCACTGTCAACAATTTTTACTTAAAATGAGTAAAAATCGTTGATGGTGTGGGTTTTTATTAAGAAAAAACTCCTTTATACGGAACTTATTTTAATGTAGAGATCGTATTATCCATTTGGTTTTTTGAGTCATTCGTTGACTAGCATGCAATAAACTTGCGGAAAACATCGAATAGGAATCCGATTTTAATTTTAAAAAATCTGTCTTCATTTCTTGGATGCCCCGAAAGAACAGTCATCTTAAAAAACTTTGAATCAATACAATATAATTCAGTATTTTCCGTGCCTTAGAACGCCTTTCGTTATACGGTTACTATTTAGCAGCGATGCAGTCGCAATGATAACGCGCGTTGGCATCGATACAGTCGCGATGCAAAAACTGTAAATGGACAAATTATGTACTGAATTTTGGCGATTGCATCGATACTAACGAGCGAAAACATCGATGCAGTCGCGCTTCTGCATCGATGCTAACGCGCTTTAGTATCGATGCTAAATTAAATATGTTCATTGCATTTATTCATTGATTCGCGATGCTAAAGTGAGTTTTCAAAACGCGCGCCTGAACCGATGCTAAAAATCGCAGTGTCTAAGTGGTCTTACATGTTTCAAATTGCAAATCTGTTTAGGCGCGCTTTGCTGACAGCGAGGCAGGTCGGGCCGGTCAATTTCACCGCGAAGATAGCGCAAAGGGAATCCTATACTACCAACGCACATGAGTGACAAAAACACGTGGCGCTCTAGCAGGCAGTCGCGTGCACCGACGGGCAGACTCGATCTTACTTCGTGGTCAAAAACACTGGCCCGTGCCACCGTCTGCAAAGTGCCTTATACGTCACGACGTTTTCTAGACGTTACTTGCTACCTAAATTACTACTAAGCTGTCAATAACAGTGCACTTTAAATTATCAGTCATCATCATCATCATCAGCCAAAGGATGTCCACTGCTGAACATAGGCCTCCCCCACGGCTTTCCATAGCGACCGATCACTAGCGATCTGCATCCAGTTTGATCCTGCGATCTTTTTAAGGTCGTCTGTCCATATTGTTGGTGGAAGTCCTACGCTGCGTCTTTGGTCGAAGGGTCTCCAATCTAAAACTTTCCTGCCCGGCCATTAGTTCGTCGCGCTATGTGCCCTGCCCATTGCCACTTGAGCGTACTGATTCTCAAGGCTATGTCCGTTACCTTAGTTCTCCTAAGTATCTCCTCATTTCTGATTCGGTCCCGTAGAGAAACACCCAGCATAGCCCTCTCCATCGCTCGTTGTGTGATTTTGAGCTTCTTTATGAGGCCCATAGTTAGAGACCATGTTTCGGATCCGTATCTATGTCATCACTGGTAACACACACTGGTTGAAGACTTTCGTCTTCAGACACTGAGGTAGATGAGATGAGAAGACACTCTTGCGTAATTTCCCGAACGCTGCCCAGCCGAGTTGGATTTGTGAATTTGTCGATTGACCTCTTTCTCGAAGTTGGACCTACCCAATAGGATCACTTGTCCCAGGTAGACGTACTCGTCGACAACTTCGAGAGTTGAAATTATCAATACTACTATTATAAAGCTGAAGAGTTTATTTATTTGTTTGTTTGAACGCGCTCATCTCAAAAACTCATGGAAGGTTTTTTTTTTGTGTTGGACAAATTATTTATTGCAGAAGGCTCAAGGCTATAAAAATCATGCTGCGACAGGAGGATAGGGAGAAATCTCATAACGTGTGGACGCAGACGCGGGGGATCGCTAGTCACTTATAAAGTGGGCCGTGCCACCAGCAGCACATTTATTCATTTTATTCCAAATTGTAATTCTATTATAAATCTTTTTTGTTGACTTTTAATTTGCCTACTTTTGTTGTTTTTTATTAAAATATATTTATCTCTAAAACACCATTTGTCGTCTTTAAAACTAAAAAGCAATCTTCCAATTTTCTTGTATTAATTTTAAATATAGGAATTAAATAAACATTTTTGTGGCTGACTGTAACAAATTACATCATATTTTCACAGTCCCGCTTAATGAAAGTTTTTTTTTTTATTAAAATCAAAATGTGCGTACACGCACGCGGGTGTTCGCGTTTTTTTCCCGCGAGTTGACAAATAAATTGTTTTTTTTTTTTATCTCAATTGGTCACTCTCTACACGAACGGTAAACAAACAAACAAGCTTTATAGACTTGTTCTAAAGTTGTTAGTGCTGTTCTGTATAGTATCTAAAAGCATAAAGTTAACAATTAATTCAATTGCGCCAGATTGACTTACCATCACATAGGTGAAAGCAAAGTTATGCCATTAATAACTTTGACAAAGCTATTAAAACACGCATCGACTCCGTACCACAAGCATGTACGAACAACAGCACGTTAAGGTTAACACTGCGGTCGCTTATGCCGTTGTAATAAGGGCTAGTTTGCAACAAAAGTGGGTTACCTGATGTGCTGGCGATTGTACAAAGCGAGTATACAGAAGGCGGCGCATATTAGTGCTCGTCAAGAAAGCATATAGTTAGGCGGGGGACATCGCAGGATCTCAGTTGGAAGACAGCTTCGGGGTTCATATATATGTTTTTGATTAATTTTAATGTAATTTATAGGGGTTGTGATATTTTATTACCAGCTAAGAGCATGAATATTTTTTAGATCTAGAGATAACTCCGCAGTTATCTTTAAAAGCCCATTTTCAGTGTTAAAGTAGTAGTAAAAACAATCATAGATTAACCTCAGACCGCTACTAGCAAGTGACCATGATTGTATAGCCGCAAAATAAATATTTGCTGTTTTGCTGCTAATTATCAAAATCGATGGAGAAAATTTCATACTATTGTGAACCTGATCAGGCATTCTGAAACAAAAGATTAAACATATTGGTATGGATTTAAAGTATAAAAAAAAAGTCATTTATATTTTGATGTTTTTAAGGTTGTGAAAGTGTAACAGGGTTGCAAATGCAAATCTGGAGGAATATATCAAAACAAAAGCATTAGTAGTATTATATTATCTGGGGCATTAGTAAGCAATACCCATTCTCCGATCAAAATGTTCCGCCGCAACGTATAAATTGTAGTCACAGTATCAAAACGTCTGTCCCAGCGATCCACAGAATAGGTTTAACATCGGAATGTGAGCTTGACATTTAATATATTTTGAAGATTTTCGAGTCAAATTCCCAAGGAATTGCGTTAAAATTCTACATGCCCGCATCAGGCTATTGCACAAAGCATTCCCGGCTCGTATCAGTGCATGTGGAAACTCTGAGAAGGCTGTTTCAAGGTTATGACGGAATATTGTGGTTCGTTCTCATGGTGACACAGATTTTCGCAGGGATGGACGATTTACTAAGGGCTGATTTTACCAACGGTACATAAGACTGAATAAGTATCGACCGATTTTAAAATGAAAAGAACATGAATGACTACTGACAAATAGGTAGGTAGAAGTTTTCAAATTAGGCGTCTTGTAATATTTATGACGAATCAACTGACATTGATACAATTGGGCCTGAATAAGTTTAGAAACGACCGATTTTAAAATGAAATTTACATAAAGTTGATTGCTGACAACTAAGTTACGTTTTAAAATAAGCCCTTTTTTACATTATTCGACAAATATTCCTTATCTGATGTTAGAAAAATCTGCCCTAGGTAGCTATCATGTTTTGACTATTACAACATAGAAAAATACAAGGATGTTAACAAAATGACCTTAAATCATCGTCATTATTGCATAATGATATTCCTCTCATTCGCTCATAAGCAGAGCTACTACATACGAGTATAAATACGTATGTAATAAGCCCTAGATAACGTTTTTGTTATACACAAAATACGAATAAAGCCGCAACTCATAATAAACTACATATATTAACTGAACTAACTCGCCGTCTACCCACGATATTATCCGCCCCCTTAGTATTTTAATGAAGTTGTTTTTAATTCCCCTTTTCCATTTTCTACAACGTTAAATTGTGTATTGCTAATGACTTCCAAACTGGGTCTAGGGGAATGTATGATTTTTTTTCTTTTACGAAAACTTAAAACTACTCAACGATACTTAAATGGACCATTTCAGGTATGCAATATTCTTTGCAATATTTTTAAACGATTTAGGACGATTGCGAATGTCGTATCAAAATGTAGGCAAAAGTGTGATTTGAGTGATGGACAAATATAATAATGAATTATACCTACTTGTTACTTTTACATGCTATTAAAATTGTAAGTACATGGATCTCATTGCTAATATTAATGTTTTAAAACAATAGTCAGTTATTTTTACTAAATTACTTACTTAAATATTTGTTCACAAGTTTACAGGACGAGTAGCTTCTTTGATTATGTGATATCCATTGTAGTTATCAAGGAAATATCTTAGCGTCTATTTTTCGATAGTCGGATAAAACTTATCAAAGTGATAATTCATAAAGCAACAGATTTAAAAAATGACCGCTATGTATGTTTGCTGACAATTAGGTAACATTTACAAATTATCCATATTGTATTTTGTTCGACGAATATTTGTCTATTCAAAAATCTTCTCTTAATAACATACGTTCGCACGTATATAAGGTTACCTCATTTTAAGTGATAATATTTTAACAGAGCATCAAACAATAACATAGAAAGAGGACCCAATAATTATTTTTTTTGAAAACTGGCCCGTTTACGTTTTTATTTTTCCTAACAAAAAAAATATTATTTTTTAAGAACACCCTGTTCCCCGACATCGCCTTTCGTCTCTTACATAAGTACTAGCTAAGCGAGAACGAGACAGACGCGTGGGCGTGAGCGTGACAGAAGATGCCTATCTCATTCATGCGGCCGTGCCAATGCGCGGTACTCGGGCGGTACCCCTACCGCCGCCGCTGCTTGCCTATTTATTTGGTCCTACATAATAACCATAATAAAGGTAACTACCTACTGCATTCGATTACCTATTATTACGAAACACTAATATGAAAAAAACATTATCAACGTGTATCAGTACCTAATAAATCAAACAGACAGATCAGTTAGATAAACGCTAAACAAACAAAACAGCTGGGTATGAAAACAAAGACAAAAACTTAGGAAGGTATGTGTCCATTTATCTGAGGCCTAAAACAGCTGGGTAGGTATGATCTGAAATTATCTGAAACAGAAACTCAACTTAGGTAGGTATGTGTTCATTAATTGTAGGCCTAAAACACTAACAGCTGGGTATGTATGATAAATTAAGAGAGAAACTCAACTTAGGTACCTATGTGTTTATCGCAGGCTTAAAACATGAACAGCTGGGCAGGTACGATAAACAAAACTACCTAATTGTGTTGTGTTCCTTTTGTTTATTTAATAATAATAAGGAGACAAAGCTTATGTGAAAGTTATCTTTAAAAAGAATACCTATTACAATTTATTACTAACTTTAACAGATGTTGTAGGTAATGATAAACTGAAACTACCTAAATGTGTTGTATTACCTCTGTTTATTTAATAATAATAAGACAAATCTTATGTGAAAGTAAACTTTAAAAAGAATACCTATTAAAATTTCCAATCTTACCAAATCTAACTTTAACAGATGTTGTAGGTACCTACCTACCTAATGAGTACCTATTGATTTCTTTTGATTCAGTGGATGGATATGCACTAAAAATTGCGTAAATAAATTTAACACAGTTTTGTTTTAAATTTCGTTTATTAGGTACCGTAAATAAATATAACACATAAAACGCGAACACATCTTTGAAAATTACACGTACATTTTTATTATTTTTTACTTTTAACTATCGCACTTGCTCAGTTTTTGTACAGAAATGTGGATACAAGTCTTATTTCACAATAAAATAAATTAAAACTAGGATTTCTGTATTGGTGTACAAATACATTTTTTTTTATCAGCAGCGATAAGTTAACATTTGAAAACAATGACGTCAGAGATTTACAGTAAAACAGGTTACTACAAATTGAGGCGATGCCACCTAACCTTATTATGCAAACTGAAGCGAGCACTAGACAATCTAGCTATCACGAGCACTGTTTTTTTTCACTGGCCATCACGGCATTCACTGTTCATTCACACACGTATGCACTAAACCTTTGCTGGAATTGGTGGCGAATAACTGCAGCATTGTGTTGTGCATGCACGTTATCCCAACAACGTGCAATTGCGCAGTAGTCAACGGGAGGACTCGAGCTCAAACTGCTCGATTTTCGTCGCATAGTCCACACCAGCAGCAAAATTTGGACCCTCAAGTGATAAAGGCGTAATCCCCGCCAACAGCAAATCTTGGACCCTCAAGTGATAAAGGTGGAGGGAGGGCTTCGTTGTGCAGAAACCGCCATAGCAAGCGTCTGCGGTGTTTGGCATTAGGTGTCGTACCAGGTCTAGGCGCGGCGGGAAACTATGTGATGCTGGTCACCCGCCCCAGGCTTCGGAAAACGCACCGCAGGTCCGCGACGCGCGCGCACACGACGTGCAAACGCGAATTTTTATGGCAGACTGACTCGCGTCGCGCGCGCCGCGCGGCGGGGGAGCGGCCGCGAGCGCGACACGTGTAGGCAGGCAGGCAGGCAGGCAACACGGCGGCGATGGGCGGCGCGAATGACAAACAATACCTACAAAGACCGAGAGCTCCGATCAGCAACACGCGGCACGGGGTGTTTTATTTTACTCTTTTTTCAACATGTTTAGAGGCGATTTTCTCGAAAACTAGCGTATAAAAATATTTTTTTTTCGTATAAAATATGTTTCATTTATTTTTCTGAATCTGCCTTGAAAATATTATCACTTAGAACGAGGTAGCCTTATATATTTAAAATCTGATTTCTTTCAATCCTTTATTTTTAAGTTTCAATATTTTTAATTCATTTTCCCAATCGTCAATACCAATTAATATGTAAAGATCACCAAGACCCGCGTTTCCGTGGCTGATGGTTATAAGCTCTTTATCAACAACAACCTCCAGCGTACAATAGCCATGCCCATAAATTGAAACGTGACCTAGAATAAGTTTTGGCTTCCATATCCTCGGTACGGTCGCAGTCAGTGTATATTAATTGCGCTCACTGCAGCGAAACTGCACTTGGTGCGAAAGGTCAAGGACTTTCGAGATAAAAAGTCATTTTTTTGGTGTCAATCGATCGGCGTTTGGGGAGATGAGTTTATTTTCAGAAGGCGATGAAAGACATATAGTGATTTAACTGAGCCCAATTTCATCTTTAAGGATTCCCTATAGTGAATAGTTGAGTAAATACAGTTCTGTATCAACTCTTTTATTAAAAGACTGTACGCCCACCCTTGAGTTGTATTTCCGCATCATCATAGATATGTATGACAGTTCTGAAGATTTGGCCGAATAGGATCACCGAAAAGTTCATTTCCCTTCGCACCGCATCGTATATCAACCTATTGTTATAGCTACGTACAGAAACGTTTGCATATTAACAAATGCTCAGAAGGGGTCTGAAATGACCGTGACTGCAAGTAAAAGGTCGAAATCGTTTGAAAGTAAGTAAAAACATCTTTCTGCACCGTATGACAAGCGTTAAGTGGAAACACCAGAGAAATCGCTTAACCCGATTCATCAATATGCACGTGTCGGCGAATCAACGCGGAAAGTCGCTCAAAACCCTCATTCCGGTAAATAAAAATCTTTCCGCAACATATGACAGCTGAAAAACCAGCGAAACCCTCAGCCTTTATCCACTGACACTGAAAGGGTCAGTGGTCATCAATGAAACAATGCTTGTCACGTGCAAAGCATGCACTAATAAACGGATGTATCGTTACGATCGGGCGATAGGGCACGGTTGCCGCAACACCGAAGTCAGTGGGGGCTGGCTGTGCGGCGGCCTCGGGGCGGATGGTAAGAATGCGGCGTGCGTGCGGGCTCGGTGCGGCAGCGCGGGGGGCATGCGTCGAGCGCCGCGAGCAGGCGCGGATCCGTCCGCAGTAGCGTGCTGGCGCCGCCGCGGCCGCTACCCGGCACGAACTCCACCGACGCCGGGCCGCGCACCCGACCACGAAACACGAAGGAGCACGGGATAACGTCGCGCTTTATGCCCCGCCAATTTCTTCTTTCCGTGTTATTATGCCGGATACGCCGCGCCAAAGTTATATAAATGGTAATCTACCATGCTTGGTTTACGGCTACAGATAAAAGGGTTGAGTTCATGGTAAATTGATTGGACTACGTTCTGGTGAGGAGGCGAAGACGTCCTGTCCTGAACCAGGGTCGGAGAGCGCGTGAGTGACAAACGACTTGACGCAACGTCCACGCGTTATTAACTGCAGCAACATTTACACCTTTAAGTGATCGAACCAATATACCATAAAATTTAGTGTGCGGTAATATTTGAAATCCCGCCAAAAGTGCGGTGGCGGACATCATACGCACAGATTAATGTCACCAAAATGCCCATTAAATTAAATATAGCCCCTACGTCATATTTTAACCTATATTTAAGATTTGTCCTTTTTATTAAAATAAACATAAAGTTTGTCCGTTTCTTATAATTTATTATAACTATCGCACTCGATGACACGCCGTTTATTTTCGCTGCGGGAATTACCTTAAAATTATATTTCTAGCGCGGATTGAAATTAGTTTCATATTGTTGCGTGGAAATGTGGATGACGTCGGCAACACTCGTAGATTTCTTGAAGGCTGTTTATTGCAGGCTGTTAGAATCCGTAAAGTTGTAACAGATAGAAGTAGCACTGTTAAAAGAGTTCAAAATCTTTCCACGTCTCTTCTACGCAAAATCATAAACTTTTATTTGGAGTAAAGAGGCGATATGAAACATATTTAACGTAAAACAAGTTTTACGTGCGAAGCAATAGAGGATAAGGCTATAGATATAGTATGCTGAGCTACCTTGTTTGATAAATAAATCAGTTGATGCGAAATGCTTATTGCTATTTAAAATGCTAAGCATTATTATTTTATAGTTACTAGGTTATGAAGTAAACGAACAAAAACTGTAGAGGGAAGCATCTGCTAACAGTATCCGTTTCCTTTGTTTGTCTCCAATATTTTCAATAAAGCAGCATCTTTGCTTATTCATTGAAAACCTTGGCTTTGTAAATTGATTCGGAGAAACCGAAACGTTGGAGTACTTTCGAATGATTGTCGAAGCGCGATTAAGTATCAATTGATTATAATTGATGGAACCTTTCGATCAAACGAATAGACTGTTGTTTCTCAATTTTAGGATTTCATTGAAGGTGAATTGCGTATTTGTATTTATAAATAGAAGATTATGCCAACTCAATTACTTTTGAATGATATTTCTACTGATTTACTAGCTTTTTTATCCTTCAAGTTTACAATAAAATTAAATAATTTAAATGCCATCTATGAGGACGTTTTCGTGATGCAATGGCTAAGCACGCTGGTTTCAAGTTGTCGCCGCTCTGAGGTCCCGGGCTCGATTCCCGGTTGGGTCAATATATATATTTTTTATATTGTCTGTGTTACCACTGTTGAGTTTGATTTCAATAACATCCAAACACAAGTGCATTAGCTGTTGAACGTTACTTTGGTTTTTATTCGATTTGTTGTCACTTAAAAAAACTTTTATCATATTTTGTATAAACGTGTCCGACATAGTGTTCGTACCCTTCTATGTTATTTGCACTATTTTATTTATCAGTTATCCTACTGAGACTACCATCTACTACTCATCTTCAATCTTGTAAATATTTAGGGGCTTTTAGTAAGATATCACAAATAATAAAGAGTGATTCAGTCTCCTTTATAGATTACTTACTTTGTGATTGGTCATCCTCAAAGGTCGAGTTTCCTTTGCTGTTTAGACCTCTTTGTCTCGTTTCACAAAACCTTCGCTTTTCTGGTGGCAAATTATTAAGGTCGCCGATAGATCTGTTACAAGTGCTTAAGCCTTCGTATATAAATGAGTCCAATATTTTATATCCTCCGTAACGGGGTCTTCATCATTCTTTTTCATTAAGTTACAAAGGCACAGATGATTAACAGCAAATTTCATAGAGTTGAGATCTGAAGTGTTAATTAAAAAATTTCATGTCTCTCCCGTGAGTGCAGTTTAAAAGGATCCTTGTGTGATAGTTGGTAGAGTCGTGTTTTCCTCGGCAGCTGCACCAATTAGGGTGAAGAGTTAGCTTTTATGGATTCCAACATTTGACGGCGCTGGTCTAGCGTAGAGGGTGAAAAAATAATATAAACCGCGTTTCTTGATTTCGATAGTTTAAATTTCAAATATACAGCAAACTAACACCGGGTTTTGAAATTTATATAAAAGTAGCAGATATTATTTTCAGTCCTCTCAAGTCTTCATTAGGTATGGAACAGACACTTGAATCCCAGATACTATCATGTTAATTTACACCTTCGACCCTTCGAGTCCTAAAATAGAAGTTCCTACTCTACTTAACACCCATAAAGTAAAATTTAGAACGCAATACTAACAAAGTTGAGAACGTTCGGAGTAACAAACTATGAAATTGCACTTTCCGTATGAGGCACGTAAGGCAGTAGGGCCGTTAAATTTATCTAGAGCCTAAATTAGTTTTTACCATAGAAAATATTTCTTCAAAAAAAAACACAACAATCACAAAAAGGTACTTAAGCCTCGATATAGTGAATTTCCGATATACTAAGGGAAGAATGGCAAGTGACAAATAACGTTATAATATTAAGAAATTATTAGATCTTATCGTTTCTTTAACACTAATAGTGTTAAAGAAACGATAGAGCGGAACCAAGGCTCCAAAGTGTTTGCAAGGGACATGTCTATTGGGCAAAGCCTGTTGACGAAGCTTAAGACGGAGGACGGCAGTGTAGCGTCGACGAAAGCAGAGGTTTTGAGGGAGATCGAAAGGTTCTATGGGCAGTTGTACACCTCAGTAGCCAAACCCGTTGATAGCTCGGCCAGAGACCCACGAGCTATCCTGACCCGTCACTACACCGAAGATATCCCGGACATCAGCCTCTACGAGATTAGGATGGCCCTTAAACAGCTCAAAAACAACAAGGCACCTGGCGAGGACGGAATCACAGCAGAGCTTCTGAAGGCGGGTGGAACACCGGTACTTAAAGTCCTTCAGAGACTCTTTAATTCCGTGCTGCTAGAGGGCATCACGCCTGAGGCATGGAACAGGAGTGTGGTGGTGTTGTTCTTCAAAAAAGGAGACAAAACCTTATTGAAGAAATACAGACCCATCTCACTCCTGAGCCATGTCTACAAGCTGTTTTCAAGGGTTATCACGAATCGTCTCGCACGTAGGTTTGATGACTTCCAGCCTCCCGAACAAGCCGGTTTCCGAAAAGGCTATAGTACCATAGACCACATTCATACGCTTAGGCAAATTATACAGAAGTCTGAGGAGTATAATATGCCTCTATGCTTAGCGTTTGTGGACTATGAGAAGGCCTTTGATTCGATCGAAACTTGGGCGGTGCTTCAATCTCTGCAGCGGTGCCACATAGACTATAGGTATATAGAGGTGTTAAGGTGCCTTTACAATAACGCCACCATGTCGGTCCGAGTACAGGAGCAGAACACGAAGGCGATTCCATTACGGAGAGGTGTGAGACAGGGAGATGTCATATCTCCGAAACTGTTCACAGCGGCATTGGAAGACGCCTTCAAACTTCTGGAATGGGAAGGAATCGGCATCAGTGTTAATGGCGAATACATCACACACCTCCGATTTGCCGATGATATAGTTGTTGTGGCAAAGACGCTGGACGATCTTGGCACTATGCTCGAAGACCTTGACCGAGTATCCCAACAAGTGGGTCTTAAAATGAACATGGAAAAGACGAAAATTATGTCGAACTCCCTTGTCGTACCCACTCCAGTATCCGTTGGGAACTCAACTCTCGAAGTTGTCGACGAGTACGTCTACCTGGGACAAGTGATCCAATTGGGTAGGTCCAACTTCGAGAAAGAGGTCAATCGACGAATCCAACTCGGCTGGGCAGCGTTCGGGAAATTGCGCAAGAGTGTCTTCTCATCTCATCTACCTCAGTGTCTGAAGACGAAAGTCTTCAACCAGTGTGTGTTACCAGTGATGACATACGGATCCGAAACATGGTCTCTTACTATGGGCCTTATAATGAAGCTCAAAATCACACAACGAGCGATGGAAAGGGCTATGCTGGGTGTTTCTCTACGGGATCGAATCAGAAATGAGGAGATACGTAGAAGAACTAAGGTAACGGACATAGCCTTGAGAATCAGTAAGCTCAAGTGGCAATGGGCAGGGCACATAGCGCGAAGAACTGATGGCCGTTGGGGCAGGAAAGTTCTAGATTGGAGACCCTTCGACCAGAGACGCAGCGTGGGACGTCCACCAACAAGATGGACAGACGACCTTATAAAGATCGCAGGATCAAACTGGATGCAGATCGCTAGTGATCGGTCGCTGTGGAAATCCGTGGGGGAGGCCTATGTTCAGCAGTGGACGTCCTTTGGCTGATAATGATGATGATGATGATGATGATTAGATCTTTTCGCTGAAATATTCCTTTAACCTTATAAATCTAATAATGTAAGGCTAACGGAAATCGTTTGTAAAATCTAACTATTAATATACAGCTCGACAAGGATCTTTTGGCTGACGGAAAAAAATTAACTAATGCTGTCATCGTAAAAATGCGGATGCCAGATCTAGTGTAGCCAAATCTCCCCAATCTTCGCTTTTTTATTTTCGTATATATTCTGTGTACTTAACTTTGAAATAAAACGATTCTTTTTAATAATCGTTAAGCTGCACTCCTTAAATTTTAATTTGTTTTCATTGGTTACTATTGTGAGTATTTTTGTATTGCATTTGAAGTTGGTAAACAAACAAGATATAATCATAAGTGCATAGACTGGTTTAATAATAATAATAATTATAAAAATACTTTATTGCACACCATAGACATAATTACACAGGATAGTATCTTTGTTATTCGCTAAAAGTACAATTTAGGCGGTCTTATTGCTTGTAGCAATTTCTTCCAGACAACCTTCAGGTAAGGAAAAGCATGAAGAATGAAAGAAGAGGCATGGCGCTGAAATTATTTTAAACAAATTTGAAGTGGACAGGTTTTTATAAAGAAACATAAAAGAAGATGATAAGTGCACATTATATAAAAATTAAGGTTTGATTAGTATCCTTAGTTAAACAGCTTGAGGTTTTCGCAGTTTTTCCTAAAATTTAGCGAGCGATCCAAGAAAACTCCGGGTTATCGCAGTGCTCAATGAGTACCCCACGCCACTGAATGTAGAGCTTACGACCCGCTTCCCTATTACGAAGGTGGAAGACACAGGATTGGGTTTTACCTGGGTTCGGTTTTAATGGCGGAATAGCACTTCAATTACCGAGCCCTTTGTCTCCCTCTCTGAACATCCCCCTCCTGGACATCCCCCTCCTGGACACCAGCTGCCATGGCTGACCTAGAAGGCTTTAAATAAACTTCGGACTCAGGTCGGCCGCAGCAAGGAAAATTTGTTTAGATGGGGATTCATAAATGATGATAATCTAGAGTGCATTTGTGGTAATATTCCCCAAACGATGGAACACCTTATATTGTGCCCTGCCTGCCCTTATAACTGTACGCAGGAGGATTTAATGAAAGCTACAGACAACGCTATCCTCGTAGCAAAGTTCTGGGCCGAGACCGTATAGTTTGCAGCTGACGAAACTCCATTAATCAAAGGAGATTGTTGCATTGGCTATCCTGATTGAATGCTAGCGCCCCCTTTCAATGCCATCTATCAGCTAAAAGATTCTTATCGCACTATATCTACTGTGTCTATTTCTGTTATGTCGATATAGCGTCAATTCTGCTCAGAGCCTTGAGTGAAAATGCTTATGCTGCTATTGCTAAACCTGAGGAAGTTTCTGTGAACAAAACTGAATAGAACCAGCGTAGAACTGAAGTTATTTTAATTACATATGTTCAATAATACTTGGGTACGTTGCTTTGACAGTTAAGCAGCTCTGCCTTTGAACGGATTAGAAAACTCGTTTTGTGGTTTCGTATAATCCACTCAACAGATTAGCTTGGGTCACCTTTACAAGGATGAGTAAAATAGAAATACTTAAGATTTTTCTTTAGTTGCATCGCAATGCCAATTTGGCGAGTCCGTGTGAATTGAACCGTCTCAAACTTGAACGTTTAAAGTAAAATTGCCTTGCGCCACTTAGTCTTGTGCTTATTTTCTGTGTATATTTTTAAAAGAGCTGTTTTGATGTCCCGTAACTTATAAAGGGTGTTGTTTTGGTCAGTGACATCCAATTCAGGGATGATAAAATGAGTCATACTTATTATAAAAAGTATATTTTCCTGAAATCCAGGTTTTATACAGTAAAATCTCTTCACAACATTCTGTAAAAAAAACAAAATGAATGGGGAAACACCCTCACGCGTGTATCTACGAAATACTACGCCGTAGCTAGTCAGCTATGAAGAGGCGACTTGGTGTTGGTAGTTTTGACTCGCTACCGAGCAAAATAATAAATAGTTTTTTTCATTAAAAAAAACATGTTTTTTACATCCATTTTTTGGCATCAGTATCGTTTGTACAACCACCTCGCCTTGTCGCTCGTCGCTGACCTTAATAACATCCTGCATTTAAATATTAGCAGTAGGGCATTATTAAGGTTTATTTTTTATCATTTATTTACATGACTATTATGTACAATATTTTTATATACCATTAGGATGAACGTGTTATTTTCTATTTTATGTTTCGGATTGTTTGCGAATGCAGTGACCTTGCGAGTAGAATGCACAACTTAATGCTAAGGAAGTCTGAACAAACATAATAAAGAATTGAGAAACGGGGCAGATAAGAATTTGTTTATCTTTTCTTTTATATGGCTAGCATTATACTTTCCATACTCTTTGGGCAATATTCAACCACTTTTCCGGAAATGGTGCTGTGGAGTTATTGTTTGAGAAAATGGTGCCAGGTCGCTTCTTGAAGGCTAGCTTGAATGGAATTAATGTGTGGAAATTTTAAGATTTACTTTTACCCAATTTAGCAGTGCGTTGATTTTAACGCCTTGAACTGAAAACTGCAAGGGCTATTCATGATCTTAGCTTTGTAACATGATGATTATATATTGGCTTCCTTCATCTTAAAAGCGTTTGTAAAATATTTCCTTCCGGTGTTGAGGACGCAATCTCCCCACATTGATGCGGTGACACAGCCTACGTGTTAAAGAAAGCACTTGAAAAATTCAACAGGCTGGGCAATGCGTTTGTGGCCGAGATGATTAGGCATGCTCCCAGAAGCACGGTTCGATTCCCTGTTTGACACAGTTGTTTTTTCCCAGTCGCACTTTCAAAATTAGAGATAATGTGTTGATTGCGAAATAATCAGCTGTGGTATACATATATCCAAATACTTTTAATAATATTTAAAGTTTGCTTATACGAAATCTGAATATGAGTTATTATATAATAATTGATTACAGTTAGATTTAATAAATTACCGTTTTTAAAACTCTTTTTTTGGCTTAGGTCTCACTAGTTCTAAATATTTTCATTCAGTTTTGTTTCAATTTTGAAAAGGTATGTCTATGTAATCATAATTTTTTTAATCGACATACGGGTACAAAACAAATGTTGAGTGAAAAATCATAGATATAGTGAAAAATTTTGCTTACTAAATTTTTCAGTTCATTTAAAATTTACTGAATAGGCCTGTTCGCGTTTATTTTTTTAACAAGATCAAACGCTAGTTGGAACTGCATTAAACTTTAAAGCTCTCTATATGAACGCGTTTTGTATCTGAAAGTTTGTACGAGGTATCGTGTTATTGTTATATATTTTTATTCTAATCATCGTACCTAACCGATAGAAACAACAACCGAATTAATAACTCATCTTGCTGTTACTAAAAATCTGGACTGTGTACATAGGTAGTACAATCAGGATCATACAGCTGAGTTACTGGAATACGGAATGATGTTACTGATTACTTTCAGTGTCTTATAATAAGAGCTTCAACTCATTAGACTTTCAGTTAACCCAGTTATGCCTGGAAAATAATGAATAAGATACATAAGGTACTATGTACTAACTAACTTTGAACTAAGTTATAACAAATTTTCAACAATAAATTTTGTTCCGATTTGGTACATAGTACAAATCGGAACAAAATTTATTGTTGAAAATTTGTTATAACTTAGTTCAAAGATATTATTAAAAATATTTTCATAAACGTGTTGATTAATGTATCTAGTAAATCTAGTAAAATATTTTTTTTTACTTTTAACTAAATTAAAATGGAGTCACATAAAAAACTAATAAATAGACAGCTCAATGATACAACCACATGTCATTTCGAACAACAAAGGCGATAAGGGAACTAGTAGGATAATCTGGGTATAGACAGCGAGAACCTCCACTGAATAAATTAATTCAAAGTTTAACTTCTGGGGATCGTAGTTGTTTTTAAGTCTCCTCAAACTGAAATCGAACGCCGCTTCTTGCAAATTAGTATTCCTTCTAGGATATGAAGATGTTTTAATTGGAAATTCTTAAAATATGAGATAAATAACAAGGAAAAGAAAACTTATCTTGAAAAAAAAACTAAAAAACAGTAAAAAATAACATACTCATAACCCTAATTTTTACGGTCTAATATTAATAAAAGTGCTACGAAATCCGTTCAGGGACTGGTGTGAGAACCAGTTTATAGTAAGAATCTGTTTGCAAAAAACCTTTCAATTGAAAAAGTGTAATACCACGCTCAGTATTATGAATTCGAGTTTTTATTATAAGGTATATAATTCATTTAAAAAAAATGAATAATAGTCATCAGAACGAGTGAAACATCACTATCTCAATTCAGCGAATTACTTTTCATAGCAACCTTAGCTCTAGCCCCTTTTTTTTAATGACAGAGCATAATAATTGTGATATTGAGTATGTCATGTTTATTAACTCATGTTAAGTTTTTTTAAAGTTACGTTTTATCTCTGTAGTGCGTGGGGCAAATTTCTATGTGGATGTGGTCCCTCTTCTTTCACATATTGGTTATGGTAGCCTCCTTATTACCCACCATTTAGAGGAAATTTTTCTATTGTGAAATAGGTTCCTAGGTCCAATTTCTTTTTAGATAGTAATGGTCAAATGTTACCAGTAGTTGTATATTTACAATTATATGTGTTCTGACATTTGGTTAATGTAGTTTTTCTTCAAAACACACACAATCGTAAACATTTAACTGCTGGTATCAAAACTTTACAATTACTATCAATGAAGAAATCAGTCCTTCCTTCTTTCCATCAATCATTAGACAAAATTAGTACCGATCTTACATATACTTTTTGCTAAAGACCAGAATAAGTTACGTTTCCAAATTGTAAATACATATCGCATCCGAACCAAATCTTCATCATTTGAGTTTATCAGAAACGTGATTTCGCAATTGCTTGCTGATATCACCCAGAATTAATCTGCAGTTTCCTCGATAATCTGCTCGAATTTCCTAAGTATAATCGTAAAAGGAACAGAATCGAGTTTTATAGGCAAAGTTCGAGTTTAAAGGGATTTTGAAGGAAGTTTCTTTGCGAGTTTTATGACACTAGGCTTTGTGTCAGCGCGGTTTTGAGCAGTGACCACATGGTAATTGGTTTGGTTATGTTCTAGGGACTTATAGAGGTGTTAAGTAAAACTACTTTAATGGTCTGTGATATGAATGTTAAAGTACAAAAATATCAAAACTTGACTTATGTCAGTAGCTCCCCTATAGTTCTTGTAGCCACTTAAAGCATTTTCATTGCCTTGTATGTAATGCATTGATCAATGGCATGCAACAATTCTTTTTCAACGAACTTTCTGCACTGAATTTCGTACGCAGGCAAATTGAGTCCCATAGTTAGTAATCAAATATCTTATTTTATAATAACGATATACCGTTTTTATATGTTTATGAAAATCTCTCACAATATTTTCTCTCAACATTTTCAATTATACATCACAGCACATGTCAAAATCAACTGTGTCTGATAAGGAATCGAACCCTGTGTCTTACGTTTTCCGAATGCATGCGTACCCCACTCTTCCACCGACAGATTTGCAAGCCTGTTGAATTTTGCAAGTGCTTTTCAACGCGTAGGCTGCGTGCCCTCATCAATGATGTAAGATTATTATCTCAACAATGTGGCCGAGTGGTAAAGGATAGCGAAAGACATAGGGTTCGATTCCTTGTCCAACAAAATTTATTTTTGAAAACGCAATTTGTATTATTAAGTTTTTTATATTGACAAAAAAGCAATAGTAAAATAATTTATAGTAATTTTATTCTAAGCCATTTGATATTTGGCAAGGTACCTTAGTGCGGCCAACTTCTCAACGAATCGAATAACATAGATTATGGTACTTTCCAAGTAGGCCAGCGCTCTGTCCGATGGCTAACAACTTTAGTGCTAAATGCCAGGACAAATCGATGAGTGACTGACACCCAGTTTGTACTGAACCCGGATTAGAAAGTTTCTGTCGGATTGAAATAGGACTAGATCTATTCTGGATTTTGATTGAGGTTGATTTGATTTAAATTGCAAGTTGAATTGGAATTGTTATTAGAACAAAAAGATGAGTTTCATTCAACCGGTACTTAAATAAAGCTCTATCGTACACTTTACTTCACGACTCTCTCATCATGTTGGATTACCTTTTTTTGACTTTGAGAAAAATTGTGTCAAAATTTATCATGTGCTTATTAATAAAAGAGGGAGATGGAAAGAAGTTTCAGTCATCAAAGTCACGATTTATGCATTAGATTCGATTCCATTCCTTCCGTGCCGTAGAGTTAACTCTAGGTTAAATCATCATTTTGTTACTGTCAGATTACTTGATGTCGACAGAAAAAGAATACATAGTCTAAGACCACTTTCTATTTAGACGACTTAAGCAGCACAACGGTAACGTGACTGTTACGCTGCTGATAATTTCATACATTATTATTATTATTTATTTATTAATCAAACAATGTTTTATAATAAATAGCAGTAATCCCACAAAACTATTTACGTAGTTCGACTATGGGATCACGAGTCTCTAACATAACAAACATCACAACTTAAATAGGTACTAAGCTAAGTTAGCTAAAAATTCGTTTTAACTTTTCTTTGAAAATCATTTTTATCTTGTTCTCGGTGTATAACCCGGGCAAACTATCCAATAGGTATGGTCACCGTGTAGGCCCATTAAGTGACAGACTTGGCGTATTTATTTTTGTTTTTCCATTGTATCAATTTTTATACTTGCACAAATGGTCATAACAAGATTCCAAAATTATGAACTCCTCAGTCGACATAACTCTTAAACCGTATTTTAAACATCGATATATCACCCAATATTTAATAAATCGCCTTGTTTATTTCTGATTACGTGTACATCCGCGCTTTGACTGAAGTCCCATAAATTAAAGTCGTGTTGGGACAAATCTAATCTGAACACAACATTTCCTCGATAAATCTTATCTATCGTCGAAAACAAGTCGCATCCTCTTAGGATAAGGTTGAATTTCGAACGTCGTCAGTGCATAACGTGATTTTAAATTTATAAGCCTGTTTTCAGCAAGTGTAATGCATTTAATTTAATCAATTATCGTGGTTTGCGGGGTGAAGGGAGTGAAAATGATATGGATGAGTAAATTCTAAAAACAATACAATAAAGTCACAGGGTCACGTGAAGAATTACTTTATGTAAGTGTCTCGTTTGCCCCAATCAGACATGTTTTAATGATTCTAACCCAGTTTATACGTCTGTCGTTTATAAAGGACACTTAGGTTATAAGAAAGGACACGTAGTGTTATTAAGTTATTTACTATTTATCAGTTTACATAATTTTCAAATGCGAATTAGTAAAAAGATATATATTTTCTGTGTACCTAAAACTTCAGCACTAAGCAGCAGTTTCTAATAAACAGGTTTTAATGTACCGGACTTAAACTTTCTTTTATTAATTTTTACAAATTTATTGAATAATATTCCTGCACTATAGTCCATTGAATAAAAAGTTCTAGAGTGCGTGAGTTAGTAACGTAAGATGTTTCTTCGGAATCATGTCAAGAGTCCCTAGGTAATAAACATACTAAAACCCCGGGACACTAGGAGGAGCCCTGGAGTGGGGGGAGGGGGGAAAAGGGTCCATTTTTTCATTTTTCGCTTAAATCTCAAAAACGGCACATGTTAGAGAAAAACTTTCAAGGAAAAGTTGAAAGGCCATAAAATTATCTACAAGTTGTACCTAAATCATTTTTTCCTATATCCTACCATTTCTGAGTTACACGCAGTAAAAAATGATTTTGGCTCAAACAATTTCCCCATACTACATACCCATGTTTATCACATCAATCGATCAAAAAATATTTCTTTCTTCCAAAAAACTCAAATGTGCAACTTGTGACCGGTACTGATAGATTGCTCTTAATTAGGTCTATAATTGGTAAAATAAACACATTCCTCCATGGAAGCCTTTAGGAGGAATCGATTGTCAAAATATTATATTAGGGTAGTTTGAGTTACTGAACTTGATCTTTTTATTTTTTTCTTCCAAAAAACTCAAAAGTGCAACTTGTGACCGGTACAGATAGATTGCTCATGATAAGGTCTATTATTGATAAAAAAACCAGATTCCATCATGGAAGCCTTTAGAAGAAATTGAATTTTATTAGGGTAGTTACGATACTTGAACTTTTTATTTTTTTTCTTACAAAAAGCTCAAAAGTGCAACTTGTGATTGGTAATAATAGATTGCTTTTAATTTGGTCTATCATTGGTAAAAAAAACACATTCCTCCATGGAAGCCTTTAGGAGGAATTGATTGTCAAAATATTATATTAGGGTAGTTACGCAACTTGACCTTTTTATTTTTTTTCTTCCAAAAACCTCAAAAGTGCAACTTGTGACCGGTACTGATAGATTGCTCTTAATTAGGTCTATAATTGATAAAATAAACACATTCCTCCATGGAAGCCTTTAGGAGGAATCGATTGTCAAAATATATGTTAGGGTAGTTTGAGTTACTGAACTTGATCTTTTTTAGTTTTTTCTGCCAAAAAGCTCAAAAGTGCAACTTGTGACCAGTACCGATAGATTGCTCATAATTAGGTCTATCGTTGATAAAAAAAACAGATTCCACCATGGAGGCGTTTAGGAGGAATTGAATTTTATTAGGGTAGTTACGATACTTGAACTTTTTTTTTTCTCTAGTGCCTCTCATATGACATTAATGTCCCAACATTATCCATTGTTCGGATTTTTTCGATAAAGTTTCACACGTAACATGGGAAGGGGTCCGCCCTCGTTAAGCTTATGCTAAAGTTTGCTTATGTTTTCGAATTTTTCACCTTTCATGGGATGTAGCTCGAAAACGGCTGCTAATAGAAAAAAATGATTTAGGTACAACTTGTAGATAATTTTATGGCCTTTCAACTTTTCCTTGAAAGTTTTTCTCTAACATGTACCGTTTTGGAGATTTAAGCGAAAAATGAAAAAATGGACCCTTTCCCCCCCCCCCCTCCCCCCACTCCGGGGCTCCTCCTAGTGTCCCGGGGTTTTATTATGTTTATTACCTAGGGACTCTTGACATGTTTCCGAAGAAACATCTTACGTTACTAACTCACGCACTCTAGACCCCCCTTGGAGGGACTCATTCAATGGACTACTAGTAAACGTATCCAAATAAAGTCGTTGTGGAGAACTCTATTTGATATCACAAATAGCAAACAAACTTCATATTGGTTTCATATTCCATGAAAACTGCATAACCTTTTTTATTTTTAATTAACGTCATTACTTCAGAAGCAACTTTCAACTTTTAATCGAGCGTAGTATCGATAGCGCTCTTCGATGTTACCCAAGCGTTTTTGCTTAACCAGTGATTTTCCGTGAAGATTTTGAGCGGTTTTCCTATAAATGCAATATGCAATAATCTGATAATGTCGCCGTCGGAGTGAAATGGAAACTTCCCGACTCGCAACTCGGATTTGATTAGAGTTTCGATCCTAAGTTGATTCGCTTCGCTATCTATTCGATTTGATTCGGAGGCACTACTCTTTCCGCCTTATTTCAAAAACTCAGTCAAGCTTAGAACCGTACCGTTTTATCCGATCAACTTAAAAATGGTGTCATATGACGATATGAATAAATGGTGGTATCTTTTTTACCTGAACAGAAAAAAGGCAGTGGACGCCCACCTCGATCTGGTGACCTAAAGTTATGAGTGTCGTTAATGAAGCTTCCACTGCCAGAAAAGAAAATCCAGGATAGGATATCCTGGTGCAGAAGACCCGACCACAGATGATGATAATAGGGAAGAAAGAAGAAGAAGATGGATATCATTTATATCATTTGCTCCTTCAAATAAGAGATATCTTATACAGAATGTGGTTTCACTACCAATAATGGGTTTACCGATGTTTATTTCTTTCATTCGCATTTCAAATAATGCGTAAGAGATCGTTTTCAATGCGACCTACAAATTTTTAATCACGTGCAGAAGAAAAAAAAGTGATAATTATTCAAGTAAAACCTAAATTGTACACGATTGCTTTGATTTAACCGTTTTTTTTTATTCGAAATAGGTTTGCTCTTGACTCTAGCCTACACCTAGTTGGGCTTAGACAGAGTCGACGATGGAGCGAGATCACCCAGAAGAAGTCTGTTCACTCTGTTTTTGAAAGTTTTAGGGTTATATTCCCTTGGAAACACCGATGCAGGCAATGAGTTCCACTCTTTGGCTGTGCGCATTATAAAGGAAGGAATGTGCGCATCATAAGGAGATAAGGAATTATTCTTATTAAAAGGTTTTGAGGATAATATGGATCTTTCTTTGACATTCGAGTAGGTAATTGTTGCATTGAAGTTTTATCTTCGTGCCAACACTATTAAACAATAGATTGTTACCCATATACTTATGGTTTTCTACCTAATAAAAGTTAAATTTCGGTTTCTACCCGCATTCGGCAATGTTTTAAAGTTTCTTCGCCTTGCGCCTTAGCATTTGTAATCATAACTAATATGATATCACGGAGGTCATGATATTTCGATAATTTTGTACCAAAATAGAACATTTATAACCAAACGAGCTCTAATATGTTACTTTCTTGAAAGAGTCAAATTGTGATCGTGTTTTTTTAAACCATTCAACCTTCTTCCAAAAAGTGAATTACCAAAAACGTACCATAAAAAAGCTCACTCAGCCTTTTTCGCTGAACGCCGAACAAGCGAGACTAGTTTCACCGAGCAGTTCCAATCAAAACTCTTGCAGCCATTGATTTTATTGAAAAAAGTCGGACACTGGGTTTCGTAAAACGTTTTTCAATACGAATATTCGTCGACGTTCATTAACCTTTTCTTGACTTTACTCTATGCTAGAATTAATTTGGTTCAAATGTGAGTGTTTCGTAAGCGAATTAAATATTAGAGTAGTGAGTTCACCCGAGCGACAGACAAGTTAACAAGATAATGGGTTGTTAACAATGAACCTGTTTAAGATTTTGGTCTAATTTCAATTATATAATTTAACGAGACGTTTGGTGCTGTGGTTAGTGGTCCTGAACACTGAACCAGCAGTCGCGGGTTTGAAGCCTGCAAGGGGCTGTAATAAACACAATTATATATTTACAAAAGTTTCTAACGAAGACGCCCCCGTCATAATCGTTGATAGAATTCTGCTAATCCATCTCGCTCGTGGCCAGGTGGCCGATTCTCGCGGCAATCGAACTTTTTTCGTGTGGTAATTCGAATTGCGAGTTTAACCATTTAACCTTAAAAATCAAGTAAAATATCTACACCAAAAATTCTATCGCATGAACAAAATCTAAATACATAGAAATTGTGACCTGAGTAATCAATACCTTTTCTTCGACATAGAAAATTCGATCGGTGAACTTTTTTCGTATACGATTTGCACGACAATTGCCCCCTGATCTTTTAACGTTTTTTTATTACAACTTATAACGGTTTGTCGATTATTATTTTTTTACATGCTGCTAAATACATCTTCTAGTTTTTCATGATACGTAACCTCAATTGTATTTGCTTTGCACAAGTGATATCAACCCTTTATTGTTTTCATAATAAAAGCCAAATCGCGCGCGTAAGTACGTTTAGCGGCGGGGATTTTAAAAGGGTGATGTCAATGACCTTCGTGATCCCCTGAGAGTTGAGGGTCCGCCCTTCGACCGAAATACAGCCGCTTGTAACACAAGCAAAGCTACAGGTGACGTTATCCATAAAAAAACGTTAATCGTTCTTTAACCCAAACAAAATCTTTTGTATACGGGACAATTTACGCTTAAACAAAATAACCGCACGTTTGTGAAATGCTTTGTTTTTTTAAATTTTTGCCGATTCCCCACAAGAACGTTACGATTATTACTGTTTTGTTTTCTCTAATGATATACAATCCTTCTATCTTATGAATGGACCCACAAATATGTCTAAGATCAAAATAAATTTTTATTAACTTGACATTAAATATTTAGGTGAAAGAGGATATACTTAGACACCCTTTGAACTGGCTGGCATATTTAGACTTCGGGTGCAAAAAACTGGAACGTTAGGTTTGCTTTAAAAAGACTTAGGCAAACGGTTTTAACTGAGGCTGCTTAAGCAGCTTACCATGGCTACGTATCTTCAACACTCAACTAAGGACTTATAATGTAAGGAAACTCCGTAGATTCGGATAGACTGTTTAAATTACAGAAGCGATGCATTTGGGAAATATTCGTAATTCGGCCTGGTTTGGACAGCTGTAAGACTTAAAAAATCAAATGTTCTTCCATTGTCTTGTATGTACATTTAAAAAAAATAAAACTTTCACTTTTTCACTAAAACGCACCTAGAATTGTTTGAAAACTAAATAAAAATATATCTCGGCAAAAAAGGGCTAAATTTAATAATCTGTTGTATAACTTACCCTGTTACAATGTAATATACAAGGACAATGTGGTTAACATGTGCATAATAATAGTTCACCTCGTCTGAAGATATAAAAGTGTTAGAGGCTCTGCCATTTAAAACACAGCTTACCTACTGGCTAATGTTGTTACAATATTTATTTTTGTGTTAAGGAGTTAATACATTATTTGGAAAATTAATTATTTATGCATTTTTTTACGTCTGTATGTAGGCTAAACCTTAAAATTATTGTATGTACATATTCTTGCAAATAAACTTGCTGATTCTGCTCCAAATTCCTCCTGCGGGCTCGCCTACTCGCGTTTGTCCTTTTCGTGTCAATACAGTTCATTTTTACACACTTTTCTCTACGCGCAGTGACAGTGATAGGTCTTAAATGAACTGAACTGAAGTAGTTAGCCTGTGTCATCCCAATGCTGGGCAAAGGCCTTACCTCAACTATGAGGTAGTTCGAGCCATACTCCACCACGCGGGCTCGGTGCGGATTGGTGGAGGGGTGTTTGCAAGGCAAGCGACTGACCCTGCTGTCAGATGATATCAAGCTGCCCATTAGGCCTCTGACCTGCCTTAACGACTAATATCACCCGATATTAGCCGGGACCAACGGCGTAACGTGCCTTCCGAAGCACGGAGATACTCGAGATAAACGTCACTTATATGGTCGGAATTGACACCCATCCATACACGACCGCGCTGTAGGTTGCTTCACTTCGGTACCAAAGCACTGCTACCACTGCGCTACGAGCTCCTCAGTGACAGATCCATCTTACAATACAACACATAAGTTTGCACTCAGTCCACAACAAACACGTACTTCTTTGCTCTCCAATGGGTTAACACTTTTAGTGCCTTAAAACCGAAATTTAAATACGTTACTCTTAAGTCAAAATTCCACTCTTATTATTATAAAGAAACATAGACACTCAGATCCAAGTGTAATATATAAAACACGACAGCAAAATGACGTCATCGTAAACTCGCGACTGATTGGTCGGCACTAATGTGTTCATTCGCGAAGCGTATAATAAAGTTGGTGAACATTAGATAAGCGATGATATGGCCTAGTATAAACGACTAAAAACAGCCTACTCACTCTCTTCTTGAATTCGTTCAAATTATAGGGCTAGGAAACACTTTTGCCGGCAGCGAATAACACTCCCAAACCGTGCGCATTAGAATTAAAATTGGGTTGGTTATACTCAGCTGTGTGCAAGTGACCTTTATAGTGTGTCCCACGTTAATCCGCGTTCTAATAACACTCCTTTGTCACCAACTTGCCCGCGTGTAGTTAATTATAACGTCTCCCGAGCGTTACAAACACTAAACGAGATCGGAGGTGGTTTCTTTAATTTCATGTTGCTGGGTCACGTCACGCCATTTTGCGATGCAAGAATTACAGCTCTTATAAGCTGTAGAACAGCTTTTTGTTTCATTTTTACCACTGTGATATGAATACTAGGTGGCTATCTAATATCTTCTTAATGTAGTTAAATTATAAAGACATCAGCATTATAATTTTGGAACCGATAAAATGCACACATGTTGCAATCTTCTTTAGACCTATCTTCTATCTATCTATCAATCAGACTACGAAAATAATGGTCGTGTTAAAAGATTTTTCTAAAAGATTTTTTTCTTGTTTCATACAACATAATTCAATTACCTCCTTGCACTCGGTGTGCCCTACGCACGAACAATCGCAGTTGTACTAACGTTGGCAACGTAGCGTGCGGTATGCCGCGTGTATTATGAATGAAGTCAGGTAAGCTGGCAACGTCGCAATAAACACTGAGAGCAAATAATGTCAAAATTATTAAAAAACCCAATATTCTCCTGTTGGAATAAAATAATCGGGACGGGAAAATATGACTTATACATAATATAATCATTCGTTAATTTTCCGGCTAACAACAAGATAGTACATAAAAATAACCAGATATAAATTTTCACTGAGAAATAGTCATTTTTTATCCAGAGATATGATATATTTTAGAGCGATTTAACAAAGATACATTCTCGCCCCACGCAGTAGTGGACGATCCCATACAAAAATAAGAAAATATATATATTTTAATGTGAACTGGTGAAAGATAATCTCGGGATATAAAATATATACCCATATTCTAGAGGTACCTTTTTCTGATTTTAATTTCAATAAAACTATTGCAATAATACTGACACTAATTATTATCATTCAGTTCCAGCTCTTTTGTTTCATTTTTTTCTTACGTAACGCCTTTTTTTTCACTCTTACTAAACTATTCCCATAAAACGACTGACATGTTCTATCAAAGATATAGAGTTAAAAGTGCCTACACGAAAAGAAATCAAATAGTTTATGTATTTTGCAACCACAGCGGAACCCTGTGCATGTCCGATATATTACAGTATCATGCTTGTACGTACAGTATACGGACGATACGATATACAGTCAAGAAATAAACTCTGTACCTTATGCAGTTACAATAGTGGCCATTTTAGAACAAAAGTGAGAACTGTACCACTTAAGTTGGACATGCTCGAAGACATTCCACGTGGACACCCAATAAACCACCGTGTTCACCGCAGAAACGGCTTTAATCACCCAATCAATCCATCCCTCACCTGCATCTAAGGGTGCGTCCACATTTTAGTAGTAGTGGTCCCCCAAGCCGATTTTAACTACGGTGGCCAGCCACAACGACTAAGCGACTGCGCGGGACATATTATTTTGCACTAGTATGTTCGCAAAACGGGTGCACTCTCTATTCCTTTCACTCTCATAGCCCGATGGTATACCAATATGATACGACCGGTGTCAGCTCAAGCGCAGAACCAACGGCTTTACGTGCTTTCAGAGGCACGGGGGGAAAACACCGCCAACCTCCAAATCCGGGCTTTACTGAGAATTTCTGTCATTTTTAACGTCAAACTAAGTGACCGAGACAGAATGATGATTCAATCCAGGATTTGTGTAATCCTATATTAAATTTTCATGCGCATGTGACCTAATAGTATCAAGTATACTTGACTTGTACAAATGGAGATGACCCGAGTAACAACTGAAAGCAGCAGCAGACCCTAACTTCCCGCTGGGCGCCGTAACGATCACGCTACACAATTGCAAAGTCGAGTCAAGCGCTTAACTGGACTCTATTGTGTCCACGCTAAAATTCAAATTTCGTTTATTTTGTGTAAAGGCTCATTACTAGCACTAATACATGTCCCGTGCTACACTTTCATCTTGTAACAATACCGATCACCTGAGGCAAATCTTAAAGCAGGCTTCAACGAGATACTGCTCATGCCCTTGCCTCTTGTTTCGACTGTTACAATTTTGGCAAGATCGTCATACTATCGAAGTCTTAAGCCACGTAAGAAAGCCACCATTGCTTTGCCATTGCAACAATTATTTCTCAAGATGCTGTAGCCATGAATTTCAGTCTTTTGGAGTCAAGTGCAAGCCTTCGGTCCAGTGGGTTTTTGGCCAGTGCAGTGACATAAAAGCTCACTTATGTAACTCACATGGCTCATCCCTCCCTATCCTGAACGATAACGTTATTTATGCAGTTGAAAAAGGTTAGCCGACCAGCCAATGTTCCTACAGCCCAATTGCGTGATGAATAGTTATATCAAATGGTTAAATATCATTAATAGCGGTTAGATATTTGACTTTGATCGTAACTAATGTCATTAAAATTGCCATTCTGACATTTGGTCAAGATATGTTTTCTTCAAAACACGCATAATAATAAATACTTAACCGCTGGTAATGATTTGAAACCATTAGTTGAGTCAACTAACAATCAAACAACTGGACCTTGGACTCTTCTAAGTATTTGGTAGCCTTAGGTTTTCATGATAGTCAACTCAACTAAATATGAATTGGGTAAACTATCACGCAACCGGGCCTTAGTTTTAAGTCAAATGCAAACGTTTGTCTCCAAGCTAGAAGCTTAAAACGTCGATTGCTCACCAATCTGCACCAGCCCTATCCTCTCGCTTAAACGATGACGATACGCAGTTTCAAATGGTCAGCCAACCGGCCTGGCCAGCCGGGCGGTAACTGATGGCTGTCCCTGTGGTCACTAATGGCTTGAAGCCAACGCTTGCATAACAACACGTGTGCGCGACACATGAAATAGCTAAGACGATTAAGTTGCCGTTTAATGGCCAGGCCATTATGCTGGTAAACGCTCGTGCGTATTGTGGTTCTGTTTTGATCTTTATCAGGTTATTGGTTGGTTCGGATTTCGGAGGAACTTACCAATAAGCGGTGCTATTACGTGGAACTAACTTGCTAAGTTGAATGCTGTTTACGATTATCAATGAAAATCAATAAACATTACCTTTCTCCCATGATATCCCTAAAAATATTTAGAAATAAATTGTATGAACCATTGAGTTTCTATTACTTTGAATAGAGAAGCTCTGCCAAGCAAAAATTGTGTCGCAAATACGACGATTAAATTATAACGTATTGCTTGAAATCAGGGTGGCGATTCTCACGTCAATCTAACTTTTAGTGTAGTAATTCGATTGCGAGTTTAAACGTTTTACCAAAAACATCAGATAATATATCCACACGCAAAAAACTACGGCACGAACGAAATTGAAATGCATAGAAATCATGACCATGAGAAATTAAGACCTATTTTTCTTTGATCAATAGAATTCTAGGTGAACTTTTTTCGAATATGAACTGCACGAGATCTGCCCCCAGAGTTTCGAATATGAAACCTTTGCATGAGTTGATGACAAGTGGCGTCAAAACATAGCACACGAAAATTGTTCGTGCCGCCAATTTACTATGTATATACACTAGTAACAGTAGTTCCACGTATGTAAAAGACAGGAATCAAACCCACATTAATTTGCATACTGAGCGGATATCTAAACTCTTTGCAAACAAAAATTGCAACTGTTCAATATCATTTTTTCAAATAACCATCCCAAATCAGAGCTTTGCCGCAAGTGGGCCCTTGTCCATAAAATTATGGTGATTTGAAAAATACCTATAAAAAGTTTCAAATCCAGTAGTTTCCCTGACAATAATGAATCGATTGAGCGAACGCTCCAAATGGATCGCCAGAGTGCATGCGATGCACTAGCACTCGATTGCAGTACGGAATATCGCCAATTAATTTTACTTTTATCAATTGTAGGTATACGAGTATTGTAGGTGGTAAAAATATTTTTATTACAGCTTGCCTACGGAGTATAGAGTACACGCAGTATCCAGGTACCAGTTAAAAGTTTCATCATTGATTATCTATGTGCACCATTAATTATGCAATAAATAATTTAAATAGAAGCCATGGTATTGATATTATTAGGCTTTGCAAGAACTGTGTCACAGCCACAGTATTTTTTTCTTCAACATTCGTTCAATTGTGACGTCATTGGGAAAAAAATGCGTCTTTTCTCGACCGTAATATTGTACATTAGCAACTGATCGCACTTTGAAGAGTTTTACTGCTTTCCGAACAATTTTCCTTAACAGTTCTTTGTTCCGTCACAAAGACTTTTCCATCGTAATAAACAATTACTTTATTCTTCGCGTCCAAAACCACGCGCCCCAAATATAATCACTCGAAACTTTTGAATTCTCGCCACATAAAGGTTTTTGGGCTTCTACTCTGAAATTTAATGTCCGATATCTAGCTGTCTTGGTCACTCATGGTATAATTTCATAAGATCAAACGTGCCAATTTTTTTTTGTAGGTTAGACGCGACTAGAAGATAAGTAATAGTGAATTTATAAGGAAGGTACTTAGACACGATTTAATGTCTGCTACACTCTCAGCAATAATATTTAATATCAAAACTGATTTTGATAGCCTTAATAAAACAGACACCAAGGAACACACGTTGTAGAGGTAGAAATGGTATGAACATAAAACATAAGAGAGTCATCCACTAAAAGAAAAGTTTACATGCATTTAAAATAAACCTACTCGTACCCTTTTAAGAGACAGATCATTTTGCAACAATCTTTAACCCAATTTTCGATCGTGTTGAGGAAATTATTTACTTTACCCAAAGTTTAAGAGTAGAGTCACTAAGTCTGAAACCGCCCGATTTGGTGGACTCCGAGTCGCCTGTCGATAGCTCTTCTCTTTTATTTAGCATTTGATGGAAATCCTTCATCTTTCATGTTCCATTTAGTGCCGATTTTTCAATGATCTGATAAAACTTATCAGACTGATAAGTTATAAAGCGACAGATTTAAAAAAATGACAGTTACGTAGAATTGCTGACAACTGGGTGACGTTTTCAAATTAGCCATATTGTATTTTGTTCGACGAATATTTCTTATCTGACTATTGAACAATCATCATATACCCAAACTGTTGAAAAACGTAAAAGAATATATTGAGTTGTTTTTATTCATGTCCACAGTTATATTGTTATATCGTCAGAGTTTCCATTATTCTTTTAAAGCCCATGAATAATTTTCAGTTGAATAGTTATCATTCGTCCCATAGAATCTTTTGCATTCATTATTCAAAGCACAGTATACAATGCAGTCTCTTCGTGTCCCCACAAACGCCCTCGAAAAGATGAAAACTTTTGTTCTTAACCCAATGCAATAAAACTCAAAGTTCCACGCCAGTTAGCGGTTAAAACAGCATGGTGGCACATCTAAGTCAATACAACAAGGTCCACATTTGCGGTAACGTTTTAAGTTGTGGTCATTTTTCATTCCTCTCATTTAGGCCAGGCTTATCCTACATTGGCTCGGGTAAATCTATTACATTCTTAGTTGACAATGTCCCATAAATTATGAACGCATCTCACAGAACTGTTAAAAAGATAACGCTTAAATAGTGCTTGGTGTTTCACCGAGAGCTAAATACTAAATTTTGCACAACTTCCGCCAGCAAGTTAACTTACATTAAGTGGCACATGAAAACATAGGAACTATCTACTCGTAAAGTTTTTAGTTCGGACGTCTTTGTTAGCCGTGTGGATGTAAGTAGGGTCGTTGGCATCATGAAATTAGCCTTTTCCGGTAGGTGTTAAAAAGGTTTTTCATTATGTGCAAATGTTAATCATAAATATACCGTTGGCAGCCACGTATACGCAACACGCTTTCTCTTTTGGTGCACCTTTCTAATTGTTGCATTTCAGAATATATCTAAATATACCTAACTGAAAGCATTCCGGCAAATTATCGACTTCGCATAGCTAAATGGGTTATACTATAAGTCCCACTCTTATAGTCCCACTCTGTAAATAACTAAATTAGTTTCTATTTTTTTAGTTTTTCTGTCTCTGTGGGTATTTTTAATCAAGAAAATAGGTGCGTAAATTACCAATAAAATCTAAAAGAAGAAATGCAATGTTCCCTTTAAATTGCCTAGTAAGTTCTGTTTTTGTAGCTTTAATATCTTAATTACAATTGCCAGAGTTTTTGCCAAGTCCGCCTTGACCACTCAAATACATACCTTACATACATACTGATTATAAACCCATAATAACTCGGTGTTTTGTCTTCTTTAGTTGCTACTGAAGTGGCGACAAAATGTTTATTTCTACTAGCTTAACATAAATTACCATACGGTAAACAAAACGCCGGACTTCTCAGCCATACACTAAACAAATATGGATGATTTTTCCAAGGACAGGCAAGACTTATCAGTCTGAATAAAATATAAAACTAAAGCATTTAAATAAGTAAAACTTTCATATTAGGCGTTTTGTATTATATTCGACGAATATTCCTTATCTGAAATAGGAAAAAATCAGGCCTAAGAAAAATAGAAAGGGAGCAAAATCTCTCCCAAATTTCTTAAGACCCTTTACAGACTGCGACTTTTAGCAGCGATGCAGTCGCGATGTTAACGCGCGTTAGCATTGATGTAGTCGCAAAATGTCAACCTTTACATACTGCGCTACTTTTGACACCGATACAGTCGCGATTCTGACGCGCGTTAGCATCGATACAGTCGCAATGCAAATTGAAAAATTATGTACTGAATTTTGGTGACTACATCGATACTAACGCGTGACCGTATCGCGTGAGTAAGGGGTCTAAAACCGTGTGGGTCATTCCTTACAGACGCAAATCTGTATACACGCGTGAGTCCCGGTTAACTTCACCAAACTCACTAAAGTCACCAAATACTAAATAAGTTTAACTTGCTCGTACGAAGGAAAAGTTAATTTCATTGAACTTGAAAATCTCACGAATACGAGAGCGATACAAAGTTTCGCGCTAAATTCTTCGCTAAGTTTTGAGTTTGCTACTGAGCTTATTGAAACGCTGTGTTATTAGATAATATTTATGGTTTTTTTTTAAATAAGCTACTTAATAATGCATATTGTCTTTATCTGTATGTAGACACATCTGCCTCTAGTGTAGACACACTAGAGGCACCAGTGACTTCGTACGGAGGTTTTGATTTTTCTCCGTTCCCATAGGTTGTAGCCTAATATTTTTTATTAGCTTAAGCTAAACTATCTAATAAACTATATTCTTCTTCCTCTTTAGTAAGAAGTTATTTCGCTCTTGTCTTTGAAATTACTCACAATAAAAAAGCACGTTTCTTTCCCAAAATATATAACATAAGCAGAATTGTTCCAGTGTACTTTTGCCTTACAAAATACAATTTCACATTTCTGAATATTAAACAGAAACACAAACAAAAGTAACATTACTCGTACGTTCCGACCACGTCCGTTTTGGTGCAGATATTTAAATAATTCACAAATGCTTTTCCATTCAGGTTTATTAACACTATTTTCCCGTATCTTCCGAGATACATTTTCACACGTGGAATGAATTTAAATAGTTATTTAAATTTCAGTCGGGTCTTGCAATCCGCATATAAGCTAAGCACTAAATTAAGCTACGCCGTAGTCACAGCTGCTTGCTACGAGCCACTACGATTGCTACGCGGCTACGACATTGCTACGAAAATGCAGGGCTACATAGACTGCCATTTTGAATACCAACATACAGGCCTACAATACACATACAATATATGAACTGAATACTCTGAAACTTATACATATTTTTTTTTATAGCAAATCAATGATTGCATTTATTAGGAATTTTTCGGTCTAAAATTAATTCCACAGGTCATTGAATATTAATCACGAGTAAGTTTAAGTGGCTATAATAACAGGTGAATACGGAATCGATACGTCCATAATGAATTATTTATAAGCCGTGTGTCATCAGGATACTGGTTTGGTTTCTGACAACTACAAGGGAATGCATTGGACTTGTCATAATAATAATAATTTAAATTAGTCTTGTATTTTTTTGCGTCTGGTTCTTGCTATTAAATTTGTTTGACGTCCATTCCTTTCTTTAATTTAATCAAGTGTTCAATTGTATTTATTATGGAATATTTTAAAATCAACATCTAATGATAAATAGAACTTCCTTTATCACATTCAATACAGTTAAGTATTGTTTCTTTGAAAATACTTACTACCAGAAGGCCGATTCTCGCGGCGATCGACCTTTTTTTTCGTGTGGGAATTGGATAGCAAGCTTAACTATTTTACCTAAAAATCAAGTAAAAATATCTATACGTAGAAAACCTAGTGCACAAACAAAATCTAAATATGTACATAGAAATCGTGACTCTGGGATATCAAAGACTATTTTTCCTTCGACAATCAAAATTCGATTAATGAACTTTTTTCGTATACGTATTGCCCGAGAATGTCCCTCTGGTGGCGAAAAAAGCGTGCAAAAATAAACTGAATTGATACGATATGGCCAAACCTGAGGTTAAGCGTGGAAGCGGGGGGTTTTATTGACATGGTTGACATGCCAATTCTGACGATAACCGGGTTGTACTTTACAATGTCATGGATGCTTCAAACTCATGCACAAATACGTAATTTTGTGAAGTATCTGAAACTTTTTTTTCCAAACAATTGTCCTCACTAACAGATATACACACAAGTATCCACTAGACTTGAACTAAATCTTTAAAAAAAGAACTTTAAAATCGGTCTCATTTATAACGATGGCTACTAAAACTCACTCGAAGTTTTGTTTCAAAAACTTATATCGGGGATCTAGAGATAGTCGGAACGGCAAATTTAGTGAAACCTTCTCTTTTATTTAAATAACAGAAAATTAACCAACAATTTTCTTATTCAATAACTTAAATATTTTTCTCGATTGGCTTTGTTTGTTATGTTATGTTCGCTCTAAGATTTTAGTTACTTTTGGCAATTGCCAAATAACATCATATCTATCAATACTTTGTATAAGATGTCACAAACATTCATCGAGTGTGTTAAAGACTTGAGGATTTCATTACTTAGTCATTACTTAGTAAATGAGTTAGTGTTAGATTGTACCAACGTCAGATAAGATTTATCCGACTGAGTATGAATTGACCAAATTCAAGGAATACATTTTTATAGATGATTGCTTACAAATACCTAGGTGACATTTTCAAATTAAGCGTTCTGTATTTTATTCAACGAAGTTAATTTGACTTTTGTGAAATCGGGTCTAGGTGGCGGACAAGTATACTTATTAGTTGTGTAGTATATGAGCCTGTTTCTCTATCAAAGATTAGCACTAACCAACGAATATTTCGAACGTGGAACGTCATTTCGTTTATGTGGTGGAAGTTAAAGTTAACGAGAACTTATTTAGACATTGTAAAAAGATATATCGTTTAATTAATAATATTGGTAGAGTAATTGAAAAGCGCTATATTCATACCATCATTATACTGTACTATTTGAATGAGACATTAATATCCCTAAGGATCAGCGTTTTTGGTTGCCAGTATCACATTTTTAAACGTGTGACTGAAAAAAAACTCAAGCTAGCTATGACATAACCGAGAATGGCCTTCCAACGAGACCGGAATGCACTGGAAAAAGTGCAGTCTCCCGAAATGACGGCCATTCTGAGGGCTTTAAGAGGAGTTTTAATAGCCCTAATTAAAAGTTACTAGCTACATTGGTATAAAAAAAGTTTTTTTTTCCTGACGATGCAAGAGAAGCTTCTATAAGAAGGTATCGTGTGATGATAAAATTACATGTTACAATTAATTGGTACTTTAGCATAATTCACAATAGTAAACGTATAAATGCCTATCCCCGTAATATTTACTTCATTATCATGAGTCAAATGTCAACTGCTAATAATAATAATATGCGCCAGACAATATATCAATTGTCGTGGTTTCATGGTAAGGAATTTATTTCCTTGGGTTACGAATACCAGACAACGATTATGACGGGGGCGTCTTCCAAAAGTACTTAAATACATATAAACATCCATGACTGAGGTACAACAACATTTGCCCCTTGCGGGATTCGAACCCGCGACGGCCGTCGTAATAGTCAGGAGCTCTAACCAATACACCAATCGCGTCGTCAGAACTGCTGAGCAAAGGCTTCCTCCAAATATTTGTATGATTTAGCTGAAACCACAAAAATAATTGTTATTGGAAGCTTTTCCTGAAAGCTATATTGTTATACTATGGAATACAAATATACTTATCTATTGGTGTATAAAACCAAACATCCGGGCATCTGCTGAAAATCTGCGTTTACTTATGCTTAGTGCCTATTTGACTCAAGTAGGCTGATTTTAGTATGTAAATAAATGTTATGATTTTGATTGTAATTTCAGTCGAATAAATTCATTTGCTTTTTCTTACATTAAGTACGTGCACAGTCATCGAATAAATGATTATGCCTTACAACATTCACAAAAACAGCAATGCTATAATGCCACCACTAACGAGTAAAATGCTCCGATCTCTTATAACAATAGAACTTTTCAACTAGAAATCATATAAGAAATTTGGACAGCAATTTTATCGACGGTCTTAGTGTAGTTGTATGTTTAATGCCTTCAACTTAAGGGTCGAATTCGCGTGTCCACAATTCGCGTGTCGACAGCAGTTGGGCAGATTAGATCATAAGATAAAGAATCAATATTCCAAGTTTGGTTGTAGTTTTGGTGACGACGGCTGGCTTTTAGCTGATTGTATGATGGTGAATGATGATGTTGCATTTAAAATTATATATTACTAACCGCCCAAGCACTACTTTTATTCGCACCGACCAGTCCCGCCCCAGCCCCGGCCCCGTCGAATACCTCCTCACCGTTTTGCCTCGGTGCCGTCCCAACCCAGCTCCAGCCCCATCTAACGGCATAAAAAGTAGCCTATTTTACTTTCTCTTTGTCTCTTTTTCTTTTCCTAGTTTTAAACTACCTCCCCATACATTTCCAGCCAAATCGTTTCAGACTTTCTTGAGATAAAAGTAGTGCAACTAACATGACTTTTTAATGTAGATACTAGTATTAACTACCATAATACTCTTTACAAAGTACCAAGGGTACCATTGTAAGAACAAAATGCGTGAGTTTTCTTGTATTTTTTTTTAAATTCTTACACTTATCATTTTCAAAAAATGTTTCTATTTTAAATTACGCAAAGATAAGACATGTCTTAAGAAATGTCCGAAAACCCAAAAATATAAATATATGAACATGTTGATTTGATTTAGTAACATTTGATGAGTAATATTGTTTGTATGCAATAGGGTAACTAACGAAATAAATATGGGTATCTCCTGTTGAATAATTTATGTTCCGCTGCGATAATGGGTCACAATAAATTGATTTGAATTTGAACCCGCATCTGAAGTGGAGAAAATTAATGGGAAATTTTTCCTTTTCCTCAGATTCCCATTTTAAATTGTTTGTTTAGCGGCGTTTCATTTGTATGGTGAGACTTACACAACAAATAAATTTTATGTTGATACCTTCCGCTGGCTTTGCGATTTTGATAATGCTTTTAAAAAGTGGTTACATCTGAGTTATATGTAGTTTCCAGACATTTCACTTTGGATCACAGCGTTATGTCGTACATAACATTATGTTAACATTTTTTTGATTTTAAACAAATCAAACTTGTCTAGGTATTTAGTACCTCTGTAGTACCCTCCGATTTGAGAACAAAAAATTAAAATTTTTGATTTCTATATCTACACGTCATGTTCATGAGATAATACTTCTTCAGCTCTTGTTAAACACATCGTACAAAGAAAGTAGTAATTTAAATAGCATAGTGTTTAGGTCATTTCTTATATAAGTTTAAGCAACTTTATTGTGTTGTGCAGTGAGACAAAGTTCGTCACTTTGTGCAACCAAAACTATAAAACTGAATAGCATATTAATTATCGTAATGTAAAGTACACTTGTAAACAAAATAATTAGACGCATTTTGTGTTGTGTTGTGGTAAAATGAGTTTGTAATCTAAGATGAACACGATATTTTTTACTTATTGCCGCTAAAAGGACAATTCCATTTAAATATATATATATATATATATATAATATATTAAAACTGCTTTTTTTTTAATTTAACTGTCTGAAAAACATGCCGAAGTTAATATTATAACACGATGTATATGAACATCGTATTAAAATAGCAGATTTTTTTATATTTCTTATTGAAACATTAGAACAAAGCGCTAGCAGCCTAGGTAAGTCTCTATTTTGCCTTTCTAAGCAATAAGGTTAACTACAGCTTAATACGTTCACTAAGCATTGTCTATGCCGCGGATATTAGAGGCACTTCACAACAACCCCCATGGGAAGAGGTGAGGGCGGGGGGGTGAGGGTAGAAACAGGTGGACCTTTTCCGGACCCCATAGGCTATTATGAATGAAACTACCGATCTGGATCTATTTATTACAATCGCGGTGTTATGATCATGTAAACAGATATACTAGCGACTCCCCGCTGATTCACTCTTGTTAATATTGTATCTCATTTAAAATCATTATAAATTATAGCATATGTGCTACTCCAGTGTATGAACTATTTTAGTGTAAAATTTCATCAAAACCTATTCAGTAGTTTTCGCGTGAAGAAGTAACAAACATACGTCCGCCCTCGCAGACTTCCGCGTTTATAATATAAGTATTAGAAACATTGGGTGTCTTAAGACATAGACCAAGACAGGAAGAAATATAGAAGCTAAAAATTAACTTTAACGATTGTTTATTAACTAGCCTAACAAGTCTAGTAATTGTCTCGGGTCTGGGTGTTGTGGTACCACTGTTGTGTCTGATTTCCACAACACAAGTGCATTGGCTACTTACTTTGGGATCAGAGCAATGTATGTGATTGGTGTCCAATATTTATTTAAAAAAATATATGAAAAATTGCTTAAATAGTGTAAGTATTGTCTTTTTGGTTCGTATACACATACCCATATTTATACTTCTTCATTTTGTAACTTTTGTATATAATATATTTAAAAGATGAATAACTAAAAAGATTCATAAAATTTTCAGTAAAGATGATAAACAAATAAATACACACCAACTGTCGTGGTTTCGATCTAAGGAATTTTCTTCCTTGTGTTACGAATACCAGACAACGATAATGATGGGGAGACAACGACATTTCACATAAATACTTAAATACATATTAATATCCATGACTTAGGTACAAATGTTTGTACACATCACACAAATACTTTGTCCCTTGCGGGATTCGAACCCGCGACGGCCGGCGTGATAGTCAGGAGCGCTAACCACTACACCAAACGCGTCGTAACTAATAATAATAATAATAAATACACCTATATCAAATGATTTGATTTATTTTCCGAGTGATCTAATATCTACTCCTAGATCAAAGGTTTTATTTATTTTCCAAGTGATCTTCTGGGAAATATTGTAGTGAAGGGTGTGAGCATTTTATTTATTATTTCCCCTATTTTTTCGCTCGGTAGTTGGGTGATTGACAGAGAGGCACTAAAGGCCGCGTCACTGGCTGTCAAATATTGATAAATTAGTGTCTCCCTAATCCGCCATTGGTTTCAGTGACATAACGACCAAACTACGTCACTGTCCGTTTAGACGCTTACAATACGTTTTTGATAACAATGTCTAAAGGCGACACACTAAGATATTTGTCTGTGTTTTTTTATTTGATACTTAAATAAATAAAGCGGTGTCCTGTTTCAAAGATGTTCACATCTTTTGAAAAAGGTAATTTCATTTTGACATTGACGTTTACAAAAAGTATTGCATTTTGGTTTTGCTTCCGGATGAAAATGTGGGCGATTTGGGGCAACATTCCTTGAACTTATAAAATTTGATCACAAAAAGAATCCAAACTATTTGGCACTGCAAGTTAAATAAGTAATTAAATATCTTTAGGACACGTGACTAGGCCACTTAAGCTGAGGTTTCCTTGATGTGTCTCTACCCTAAGAAAGCTATTAATTTAGGGCAATATTACAGATAACGAGATCGAAACTATATGTTTGCTACGTGTAGGCTGTACCACAGCGTAATATATCTTAGACTAACTTTCTAAAAATGTTCTAAAATCTGTCTAACAGCATACGAAGGAAGTAAAGCTCTTCAATAACATTCTTATCTGGGCCGGCATTTGCGCCAGGACGGGGACAAATGCTTTGCCGATGCCGACAAAATAACTGCTCGGATTCCACACTGAACGTTCGCTTCGTGAGACCAAGGGCTATACTCTGAACACTACTCTGGAGGTGTCTAAGCATGCTCTAGCAGAAATATGGAAGATAATAAAATAATTTTAGATCCGCCTTCTAATGAAACTTTGTTTCGGAATGTCTTCCATCTGAAATCATTTTCTATCAATATGTTGAATGAATGAACGATGAATTTCAACAACGTCGTAACGACCTTTTTTGCTCGAAGTCCTTAATACTGTCGCTTTGGCATGTGCCAGCGCGTGACCAATGTCCATGATAAATGACTTTTTTTAAATTGTTCGGCTGTTGGAATGTCAAGCTCGCGGAGTCAGCGTTTTAGATACGCAAGCACAGCAGTATGCACATTTTCACATTTTTGATAACAGTGCATTTTGAGTTTTCTCCCTCCCCTTCCGTCGCAGCGTGGTGCTTATAGCTTAAAACCTTCCTCGATAAATAAACCATCCAGGACAAAAATAAATATTTAAATTAGACCTGCAGTTCCTGAGATTAGTGCGTTCAAAAAAAAGCTCTTAAGCTTTAAAATATTAGTATTACTGTATTATTGAATCGTTTGGCATTATTGAATACATACCTAGGTTAAGAAATTATAATTATAATGATTTGATAACAGGCTCTTTAGATGTGATATTAGAGATATTGAAAGCGTTAATGTCAATATCGTCAAATTAAATACGAGGGTCAAACTGAAAGTTCTTAGAACTGGCCACTTATAAACAATATAATAAAAAAAATATTCTAAAATTTGAAAATAGAACTCTTTGCCAATATTACTGAGTATATATTTCATTCATTTGTCATTTGTTTTACGATTTGGCGGCAAATTGAAAATTGTCTGTGTCACGTCAACATGAATTTAACACGAGAAAATTTTCGTGCAATGACTTTTTATGACTTTCGATGTCATTTAAGTCAACAAGAAAGTTATGATAGACTACGATTGGCCTTTCACGATGAAGCCCCATCTCGTGCGACTGTTTACAACTGGTTTAATGAGTTTAAACGTGGTCGCACTAATCTCACTGATGATGTACGTGAGGGACGGCCTTCTACGGCGACGACTGAAAATAACATCTGTGTTGTGCGGCGTATGATAGAGACTGACAAAAGAGTGACCTATCAGCAGATTCGGACAAGCTTAGGCATCGGTATGAGTCAAGTGCACAAAATCCTCCACGAACATTTAGCGGTCAGGAAGCTTTGCGCCCGGTGGATACCTCATAATTTGACTAAGGCTCAAAAACTCCATCGTGTGGATTGGTGCCGTAAAATGATTAAAAGATTTAACGGAGGTGACTCAAATGCTGTGTTCGACATACTAACAGGTGACGAAAGCTGGATTTACTGTTATGATCCTGAAACCAAAAGACAATCTGCTCAGTGGGTGTTTCCTTTCGAGGAGTTGCCAACTAAAGTGAAGAGAGATCGAAGTGCGGGAAAAAAAATGGTGGCCTCGTTCTTTGGAAGGATAGGTCATTTCGCAACAATTGTGTTAGAGGATCAAAAAACAGTTTCTGCAGAATGGTACACTACCAATTGTTTGCCACTTGTCTTGGAAAAAGTTCGAGAGAAACGACCTCGCAGTAGGATCCTCCTTCACCACGACAACGCCTCGTCGCACACCGCCAAGCGAACGATCGACTATTTGGCGACATCAAACGTTGAATTACTGGGTCACCCGCCGTATAGCCCCGACCTCGCGCCTTGTGATTTTTATTTATTTCCAAAAATTAAAGAAAAACTTAAAGGAAAGCGGTTTATGAATGCTGAAGAAGCGGTGGCTGCGTATCGCGATGCCATTGAAGAGACCCCTAAGGACGAGTGGGCAAAGTGCTTTTCCCAGTGGTTCCATCGCATGCAGCGGTGTATTGACGTCAATGGACAATATTTTGAAAAGATATAATAAAACTAATAACTGGCTAATGTAATCAGTTTTTGATTTTCTAAGAACTTTCAGTTTGACCCTCGTATTAATGTGGTTTAGGCGAGGACATGACGTAAGTAGATGCTTCCAGGTTTGGGCTGTGGAATTGTCACATGTTTGTGTTTTAGTTAGGTACTTCAGATGTTTGTGTTTTTTATACGTTGGGTAATGACAAAGATAGACTATACTAAGATAAGTCCGTGAGTTGTTTAAAGGTTGTTAGTAAACTCCTTGGCTGGACGCAGGTTTTTTGGTCCATATGCAGAGTTTTGCAGCTTCTTGATATTGCTGCTTATTATCAAACTATTGCAGTTAAAATGTCGACATTCAATTTCAGGGTAGGGCCCTAGATACTTTCAAGTTGACGCTTATATCAACTACATGGGTCAGTTGCAACGAAATATCATACTGTTTCCCCTAAAGTCTGTTTCTCTTTGCTAGTCGAATATTATATATTTTTAAACTTTTAATATAAGATAAGTTAATAAATTATTGTGAGGTGTGCGTTATGTTTTAACGTATTTGAAAAAATAATGATTTGAAGAGGAATATCAAGGTTGTTAACAATATTAGACTAGCAATAAAAACGGAATTTACACTTGGAAACGTTCAAGGCTATTGATTGATTACAGTTATTTAGTTATGTAAATTGTTTCAATTCACAGTCTAACTATCGCCTTATTCAGAAAAACTTTGTAGCAAGTCACATATCAGATTTTCTGTATCGCAATATTTAGACGCGATACCGTTCTAAAGTGCAACTTACAAGGGCTGTTTTCCACATAGACATCCCGTATTAAGCAGTTTCTGTTTTCTGCAGGATCCTGTTTAAGTAGCATACGCGTTTTGATGCTAATATTCACACGGACATACCCTTTCCAGAACCCGCAAAACATCGAATCCATTTTTTACGGATCTAATTTTGTCATTAAACTTGACCAATTCTACTTCTAAAATGCACAAACACAGTTACCAAAAGATAAGAATATACAAGTGCCGCTTCAGTGGTTAGTGCAAGCTAGATAAGACTGTTGACCGGATTTAGTTGACGGACAACCGTACCTGCAAAAAACTGCCGTGTGGACACATCAAAATTTCTGCGGGATCTCAGTGCTATAATTTAATTATATAAGCATACTAGTTTTGTGCTTAATGTTGTTACTTATCCAGTCTTTAATGTTAAGTTCACCAAACAGTGAACCCGCAGTATTGGACTAACGTGGGAAACAGCCCTTACTATCTTCCATATTTCATTCCCCGACACATAAGCTCTGTAAGTTATTTTAGGTGTAACACAAAAATAAAACTAAACGACCTTCCACAAAATAGTGGTCACAAATCAAGTGCATACGGTAACTAAATGCATTAATTATACCTATATAGATGGCATGCTTTTTTGGGTGGAACTCTTTTCGATAACCAACCGTATTCCGTCGGAGTACGGTCGATGTGTTGCTATACATTAACAGTATGTGCTTTCTTGCCGATGGAGTAGTATTTTTCTCCGTAGATTTGGCTGCGAGCCAACGGTTGTGAAGCCTTAGGAACGCTCCTGCACACGCTATGATGTACTTTCGTTCAAAAACTAAGGTCTTCGTTTGGCACTGGTGCAGTTTTATGCTTTAGATATTTAACATTCAGGGTATTCTTTGCCCTTTCAAAAGACTAGGGAATCACCTTTACAAGTTTATGCAACGTTATTAAGTGCAAAGTTATTTTTGCGCCTTTTCTCATCAGCTACTTAGTTGCTTTCAGTAAAAATAAAAATTCTTAGTGATAATTTATAAATCAAAAATTAAAATCCTAGAAAATAAACAGTTTCAAAACAAAACCTGGCTTTAATACACCAGAGAATCGTGATAAAGAACTTGAAAAAATATATATTTCCACGAATACATATTTTAAAGGTAGGGCATCATATCAAAATTCAACTACTATCACGAAATCCCCAAACTTAGAAAACAATTAAGAGCCCAGCCACCATCCAAGCAAATGAATTGAAATTAACTAAGGACCGGTTGAGTGATCGATAGATAGTTAACTTATTAGATGGTTGTATATCGTAACAACGTGTTGCATATCCGTTAGTTGAGTTAACTATTGATCACGATACCGGGCCTAAGTAAGCCATTCGGTGCAAGTTGACCTATAAATATGCTGATGCAACCGAACGAGTTAATATGTTGCTGCAACTCCAGCCAGCTGGGAATAAGTTTGCTAATCTGTTTTCTTGAACGGGAATGAAACGCTATTACGGTTGTTTAACACGTCTTTTTTGTATTAAGCCTCTGTTGTACTATCATTTCCTTTCATGTTTGTTTAATTAAATATCGCAATCACAATAAAAATATTCAGGGTATTCTTTGACATTTTATCTAAGGACTAGGGAAAAGCTAGTGTATGTTTTAATACTGGCGTCTTTATTTGGCGTAATTATTACCGACTTTTAAAAAGGACCTAATCAATTCATGTCAAATCAAAACCTGTAAATATGTGATATCGTCAGGAATGGATAAAATTTTAGTATGATAATTTATTAAGGCTTCCTAACGTTTGCAAAATTTCGTAAGTTTACGTACGTTTGTCAAGCTTACGTACTGTTTCTACCTTTGGTGGTGATTAAAGTAACATAAAGCTAGGCACTTATTTTTATTCCAGGTAATATATTGTGATTGCCACAAGCATTGGATCTTTCGGAATGCAAACCCGCAAGCAACCAGCCGGTTGCTTGTAGCCGTCGGCAGGATTTCACACATTTGTGGCGTAATTTTTAAAATAAATAGCTACTATCATTTATTAGAACTGGTACTTGTAACTGTCACATTTTTTTTTACTGGCAACACCGAGTGTAGTGCAGTGCAGTTGGTTAGCATCAAGTTGAAGAGGTTGTACCCTGAAGTTGTACCCCGCTTAAACAATAAAAGTCTTGAAGGAATCTGTGTTATAATTTTATATATGCATATTAGATTTGTGCTTAAAAGTCGTTACTTAACCAATCTTCAGTGTTTCAAATTCTCCAAACACTTACCTGTATTCTACCTCACACAAGCCGTTATCAAAGTAATATTATTTGCATAGTAACTGGCAACACTGCAACGCTAAAATCATGCCCATTTCGGGACTAGCAGTCCTATTATCAGATAATACAAATCTAGACGCCTTTGACGGTCGTAGAGGCGTGTAATGGTCTTTCGGGGCTAACACTCTGCCTCTCAGATTGGGGTTATAACCATTTAGCTGTGTATCCAATATCTTCGCAAATGATGCTGGTGTTGTTGAGCTATTGTGATAGATAACTCATGCTCGATTTTTGAATCGCCTCGAGCTATCATTCCGAGTAGTTTCCGTACGGAAATCAATTGATAGTCAACGAAAATCGCGCAAAAGACGCCAGTATCAAAAAATTGCGTCACTCGCGGTGTGTTGGGTTAATTTTCTTCGAAAACCGGACGTCGATCAACAAAATTCACATGCCATATTGACGTACTCACGTCAGTCAGAAATAGGGCCTCTGGTCGTGTTTCGTCTTGTTGACAGCGATTGTTTTCTGCCCTTGTACATTTCGTGTTACATTGCTTACCAAAATTCTGTACGTGCGTAGTATTTACTACATAGTAGTTAAAATGAAATTCCTGGCCAATACCGTTCCAGTGTCGTGACTGTTAGGGTTCAACTTTCTCCTCACCTTCTTCAAAACGGTATTTAAAGCGGAAAGGACTTATTACCTCAGCTACATGTCAGCCATACCTATATATAAAGTATATTTAGGTCTGCGAGTTCATAATAAATAAATTTAAATATGTGTATGTATTTTATACACTTTATTTTTGTTCAATAGGTAAAAGTATAATGTATTAAAAATAGTTTAATATTTAACAGGATAGGTGACAACCATAACATTGGTACCGTATTGGAAGACTCGACATAATTTCCCAGTCGAACAGCAATTGGTGCTCGCAAAAAATCGGAATAATTAGTGTTTTCGTGGATTTATTCATTGAGAAGATTTTTCAATAAAACTTTAAAAATTAACAAAAACACATAGTTTTATAAGTTAAAAGCATATTTGATGCAGCAGAAAATCAGACGATCGAACTTATTACCGCTGGCTGCGTAAACAAAGTGATCGTTAGTAAAAAAAGACGAGAGGAATAATCAGTTATATTTTACGTCTGTTTTTTTATCATCAAGAGATGGCGATCTCGTACCGTTGGGAAAACAGATTTCCGCCAACGTTAATTAAAAATATATCCTATAGTCTCGCCAACGCCATAAAATAAAGGTTAAACGAGTAAAATGCTATCAATACTAAAAGTTTTTTATAAGTATAAAATAATAAAAAAATGGGAGAATTAGATAGTCCTAAAAAAGGCGTATACGTAGTTCCCAAAAAACGTTTTGCTCTAGCAGACTAATATTATATGTTCTCCACATGTAGGTACATTTTTCTTAATATACATAATTCCGCAAGAAATCAACAAAACATAATGTAATTAATTACAATATAATATCAATAAACTGTTTTCGACTGTATCCATAAGGGTGGAGCGGGACATTCCCAACACAAGTGTCTTCTGACTACTTAAAGGGAAGCCCCAGCAATTTGTTTGTTACTTACTTTATTGCAATGAAGAAATTTTTTTTTATTTACAATAAGGAGAACTCCAATATGTCAAAAAATTGTACAACTAAGCCTTTTTCGTTCAGCCATAATCGATGAAAATCTCGCACATTAACCGAAAATCACCTGTCAGTCGGTCAATCGAAAATTGAATGGCTGTTAGTGTCACACACATTCGGATACGCAAAGCTGACGAAATGGGAACGATATATTTTATTCTAATATTTTAAAGCTGAAGAGTTTGTTTATTCGTTTGAACGCGCTAATCTTAGGAATTACTGGGCCTATTTGAAAAATTAATAAACTAACTAATAACTTGTTTATTGAGGAAGGTTTAAGGCTATGAAGCATGACGATAAGACTTATAAGAGCAGAGCAACAATGAATGTTGTTGCAAAAACGGTAGAAAATATTCCTTTGGAGAGCTTCTGTTGCATATGCTGCGTAAACCGATAAAGATACATCAAAATCTAATAAAACGGGATCATTTTGCTTTAAAAGTTCTACCTACAGTTATGGTTTACTCACAACAAACTTTTTTATGTTCATAAATTTGACAATGGTTCAGGATCTGAATAATGTATTACTTTCAAAGGGGTTTTAATGCACACGTGTATTATTCTTATCAAAATAAACATATTTGTCATCACGAGCATTTTATTATGATCAAATTTGCCTTTTAAATTATGGGGTTTCAATAAATATCTTAGAAGCTATCACAGTTTTAAAATAACTCTGCACTAAAATAATGCTCGCAGTTTCAGCACAACGTTAATGGTTTCCTCTAACTTCCAATAATAATAATAATAATATGTGTTTTGCGTAAAAATATTTTACGGGAAATTCGAAATTTACGCGGACGACGCCGCGGTAAAGTGCTACTAGTATTATATTTGATTATAATTATAGAGATTGTGGGTCTTTACCCTTTAGACCTGGCTACAGCACTGAAAAATGTATTTAGGAATATTTCCGCTGCCTGCTTATGTTAACACCTCAATTATATTTCATTTTAACAATTTTCGTTTTATAACGCCATTAGCAAATAAGAACCATGAAAACCATTCTATCAGATAACAAAATACCGCAAAATCATCCTCAATCTATTAAGTCAACGAATCCGATTAGTCAATTTAGTTAAAAGTGGGAATGACCTCCTAAAAGAATATGAAACATATCACACTTTAATGTTTACTTTTATGAACTTTAAGTAGGTACCTATTGCTAAGTAAATAATTTACTGATTACATACCTCAAGAGAAAAAAAGCGGTGTGCTGTATGAAATGTATGTGATTTTATTATTTTAAAACCTGGGTGAGTGTTTTACTATCAAATTACCAATTTGTTTTACAATTTCGCATTATCTTGATAATACTATTATAAGATAATAACATTAACAATAATACTCAAAGCATTGTAATATTACGTTAATATTCTTATATTGATAATATTCGTTTTCACTGTGTGAATTGAACTATCGGAAACTGAACGGATTAAGTGAGATCGAAATACGCCCCCTGAAGTACATATTTTTATATGTATTGCTTATGATGGACGTTTTGTGGGACATCAGAAGTTTTCGAGACAGTATATTATAGTCCAGCTATTACATATTCGCTTTAATTCTGAAGAAGGAATAATAATAATAAATATTCTTTATTGCACAAGTTAGGACACAAATAACAAAGACATAAAAAAGAAAACATTCAATTTACAAATAGAGATTAGATAACGTTTAGAAATAGTAAAATACATAATTAATTTATATGTAAAAAATACACATAATATTGAAAAATACAAATGAATAAACACATAATATAGTGTACAAACATATAATATTAATTAATCTAAAAAATAAAATTCCATCATCTATCAAAGCGAAGGATTTCCCTTCGCTTGCGCTTTCACTGTAGCTTTCAATACAGGAAGGGTCTGAGATTATTGGATATGCAGACTTAGGGAATTTGAAAGTCGAAAAAAGTAGGCGCCGTTGCTGCAAATCGCCGTCACTCTTTATTTATTAAGAATTACCACAGAGATTCTCAGAAGAATCGGTAGCGGTAAACTTATTTAGAGGTACGTAACCAATAACTTATTCCGATACTTTATCGATCAGCTACTTTAATCAACGAACCAGACGAACTTTAGTTTAAAAACCATTTATACGAAATAATATTTTTTAATAATCATAAAAAAAGGAAGCGTACATATGTAAATGTGAACTGACCGCTGATTATACACATATATACCAATCTTTGTTTTGTTTTATTGCTTTTCGTAGTTTCGGCTTTCGAAGAAAAAGCCTACTAAACCGCAGATGTTAAATAATTTGTCAAGTAATAAAACTGAACACGGTAACAACTTTGGATATTTAGTTACAAAACTGACCGCAACACAGCCAATAGCGCAAATATTTCATTTTATTAGAAAATAAAATGGAAATATTATTCATCCTTTCTCCTCCAATCTTCGGTAGCTCTTAAGTGAGACATACTTTCTTTTATTAAAGGAAGAAAAAAATTAGAAAAGCTTTTAATGGTTGACAAACACATATTATTTTACCAAACGAACTTCTAACGTCCTTAACACCTTGAAGTCGCCATCTTGAATTGCTACTTGTTACCCTAATAGTTAATACTGGCCTTAACTTTGTGTGCAAGTCAATCGTCGCATAGTCAAGTGGTTTCTTCAAACGATCAAAGGCAACTGAATATTTAACTTGCTATATATCAGAAAGAATTTCAATCAGTCAGTGGCATATTTGGCTCAACGATGGGATGCATTAAATATTCTCTTGCTGTGACGATAAGGTACACACAAAACACTTCATTGATCTTCTTTTAATTTCATGAAGTAACCATTGCCGTTTTGACATAAGTAGTAATTGAATTTATTATTACGGTAAAAGCCATTTAGCGATCTTGTTCCAGAAACCAGACGTCAATATTTTCTTCAACTAAAATATTTGAAGCGTCAAAACTATTGTGCTCCATTCAGTATATTCTATTAATTAAGTATTTAATAATGAACATACGTTATTAATAATCGATATATAATTGATAAGCCTATACTCATTTTCGCCAACTTTCTTCTAGCCGAAAGAAAGAAAGGGTTTATTTGCTCATGAACAAGGGTACATTTTGATGTTATAAATCTATGATTGGCTCAGCTTTTAAACAATTAATAATAATCAATAAAACTAGTCAGAATTCATAATATTAATACACATGTCAAAGTTTTCAAGAATATCAATCCGTTTTAATAATAATAAAACGGCTCAAACATCATGACTTCAAATTTATAAAATCATCTAATTTTTAAAACCAGTGGTGAATTAGCCATTTGTAACAAGTGCACTTCTAAATCTGTTGAACGGCAGGTCTTTTATATAAAAGTTCCTCATAATATTATGAGGTACTTTGTTATAAATAAGAGTACACATCCAGTAACAGTTTTTTTTTTAAATTTTTCACTTTTTGGAGTGATATCTTTCACAAACCTATTGTCATTTCTGGTGTTGCGTACATAAACCTCCTTTGCTTGTCTAGAAAAATGCATGTTTTGCTTAACAAACTTACAAATCTCAAAAATATAAAGACATGGAAGAGGTAGTATTTGTAAGTAAGTTTATAACGGCCTGCATGGCTCATCAGGTGCAGAACCACATATGGCCCTAATGCACTTTTTTTGTGCAATAAAAACTCTATTTGCATCAGAGCCATGACCCCATATGATAAGTCCGTAACGTAAAATGGACTCTAGATACGCAAAGATAGCAGTAAATGCTGTATTTTTGGTAGTGACTGTACCTAATTTATACAGTGCGTATGAATTAGGTAAAGTCGCTACCAAAAATACAGAACTGGATCGACGATTTGTAAGCCAACCATAGAAAGCTGTAAGTGGCATTACAGCTTTTAGAGCATTTTAGAGCTCAGTATTGCCTTTTTCTTACGATTAAGCGTAGGTTAATTATTAGTAGTAGTAGTAGGGTAATTTTTTTCTAAAAGCACTAATGATCCCCCGCGACGACGTCCGCGCGTTTTCGATGAATACGTCCGGGTTTTGTAATACCACCGTTGTTTCCGATTTCCCATAACACAAGTGCATTAGCTACTTAGCTTGGAATCGGAGCAATGTATGTGATGTTGTCAAATGTTGTTGTTGTTGTTGTTTTGAGTTTGCTCCCTCCCGTCGCAGCGCAATGTTTTATAACCTGAATCCTTCCTCGATAAATAAGCTATCCAACACTTTTTTTAAATCGGTCCTGTGGTTCCTGAGAAGAGCGTGTTCAAACCAATATACTCTTCAGCTTTATAATATTAGTAAAGATCAGGTAACCCTTAAAACGGTTTTAATAACACGTTTGACGAGTAATTTTTTTCAGTTCTGACGTCCCGCTGTAACGACTTGTAAATAAGCGACTCGTTTGAATTATAAACGACTGATAATGACCTGACACAATGCTAGAACATTGCCATGTAACACTCCACAGTATTTTCAGTTATTTTGTCGTTGCATTAGGATACGTAATTGGTCGATGTAAAAGTACAATACCCTACTAATTAAGGAAGAAAGAAAATGAGTTTATTTATTTAGGACTTCACAAACACACACATTTAAACGAGTTTACAAAATAATAAGATTGTATCTTATATACCTAATTACTGATTAGATTAGATATTTGTCATTAACGACCTCCATGGTTGTTGGCCTCCATGTAGTGGCTAAGCACGCTGTTTTCAAGGCGTCGCCGCTGCGAGGTCCTGGGTTCGATTCCCGTTCGGGTCAAGCAATCAAAATTTTCTATATTGTCTCGGGTCTGGGTGTTGTGGTACCACTGTTGTGTCTGATTTCCATAACACAAGTGCATTGGCTATTTACTTTGGGATCAGAGCAATGACAGATTGACTGGTGTCCAACATTTTAATAATTTGTGAAATATTTTAACTTTAGAACCTCATCATTGTCACATTTAAAAATATTTAGTTTTTTTTAAAAAAAAAAGCCCCATTGTTTTAGAACGTATTTCAAGTACTTATCACAGTGCTCATGGCTCAGTTATCTTCATTCAAACAATTTCAGCTACTTTTGTTACATTTTGATAGTATTAAAGCGTTTTGACGTGTATATGGAAACCGTACCAGGACTTGGAACCATATGAGTTGCGGGTTGGGGGCTTAGCAAATTAAATCGCAATTTAAAAGATTGACGCTACCCTGCTTTTAGATCTGTAATAAGAGAGGGTTTACAAACGCAAGTTTGGTGTTATAGACTTTATTGCTCAGACTATACCTCAGACCTAAAATGTAGCGTAAAGGTATAACAAAACTGCTTTGTATAGAATTTAACTTAAATGAGCGAAGATTAAATAAAAGATGAAGTATAATTGATTACAATTGCATAAAATTACAATAATGTAATGTTAAAAATAAATTATATCGAGCGGTAGAGGGCACAGTCAATCTTGCTTATCTTTTAAAGCATTGAATTCATAGTATATATATGTACATATTTATAGTGGTATATTTTCTTATACCTTCTTCTAGAATGTGCCCACCGACACAAGATGATTAAAATTAGTTACAAGTGAATGGTCTATTATTGCAAAACATAAACAGTTTCCCTTAGTTAAACAATAAATTTGTGTTGAACAGCACGTAAATAATTCACAGTACAAGGTAGAATGAACATGCGTTCTGAGATCGGGGAGCATATCGCCGAAATCAATCCTGCATGTCAGATCGTTCGCATTTCTGAATTCTGGAGTCAACGGCAACTTTCTAGTTACCATTAAACACTCCCGGAGCTCTGAAGTACTGAGTTCTGAGTACGGGGTTCAGAGTTATCGAAGGGTTTCTATATACGCCGTCTTGAATCACTTCAGTATGCATTTAGGATATAAACGGGTAATGATGCCTCCACTGTCATTTTCTCGTTACCATAAATCAGACGATTCTTTAATTATATGGTACAAAATGTTACAGATCTCGTACGAACCCTAATGGCAATCATTGAACAAGTAAAGGCTCACTTCCTTTTCTTATTGTTTTACAAAATTGTCTTTCATTTCACATACTATATTATACAGAGTATGATCTGTCCTAACAAAATAAATCCAGCCAGCAATGTAGTGTTCAGCGTTGTCACCTACTACGATGAGTTAGCGATTTCGATATACAATGATTAGCGATTGTAATTCTACATTAATTTAACTCTGAGTTAAAGCATTTTAGAGCACTATGACCAGGTCGAGATAATTAAGTATACTCTATACAATCATTATTTTTTTTCCTATTAAGGGTTACAGGCTTAGTCATTCCAAATCCATTCATACAAAACCAAAGTCAGTTACATCACGATAACCCGTCTTTCGGCGTAATCGCCTTATGCCGAAGTGTTTACTAATTAAATTTCTTTATTGGAGCCGGGGCGAAGCCCTAGGGCGGCTTAGCTAAGGATCGAAGGTATGGGATATGTACATCATGCGGTATCTTATGCTAGTAGCCACAAGGGCTATTTTTCATAAAATATGCATAACCTGATGTGCTTGCGACTGTATACGCTAATAGCACACTTCAGGCAAGGCCGTACGTTGTTGTGATATAATTCGCTTGTATGCGCATGTGTTGGAATTTGAAACGTATATATACTCAGTCTCCCAAAAAGAGCGTGTTAAACTGAAACTGAAGACAGCTTTGTCATAGACCTTTCAATCTTCTTTTTCAAATTAGTTGCGTCTAGATTTTTACTGATGTCGTGATAATTTTGAATTTTTTACCTTTTTGTCAATTTTGTTAATATATCTGTATTATTGGAAAGGCAAAAAATAAAACGCTATGATGCAACGTATTCTTAAGTACGGAGAACAGCACGTCTAGGTAAACACTTCGGTATCCTATGCAGTTGAAATAAGGGCTAGTTTACAACATAAGTGGGTAACCTGATGTACTGGCGAATGTACATCTTATGATTGTATATACTACAACAAGTTCAAAAATACACATTAATATCGAATCTGGCATGTTTATAATTTATTTTCCCTATGCTATAGGCTTATAATGATTTCTTATAACGCGTCTTTACCTGGGTCCGGACAGAAACGGGTTTAGAAATCCAATAAAATAAACAAAAAATAGTGAATGTCACACCTTTTTTTTTTTTTTTTTACCTTAGTTCGAAGACACGTAAATTACATTCCTTAATGGTCAAAGAAAACTATAATAAAAGTAATAATTGTAATGTTTAAGAGTTTGAGTACTGCGACGGAAACGAAAATATTCGCATACATGGTGTTGTTTTGGTCAATTACATCCGACTCATGGATGATTATATGAGTTATATGCTTATTAAAAAAATATTTAATTTATATGCAGGTTTTATAAAAGTAAACCTCTTCAAAAAGTTCAAAAGGAATGTAGAAACTCGCACCCTCGCGCGTAGTTTGCGCGTTTCTACGAAATAATATGCCGTAGCTACTAAGCTATGAAGAGGCGACCTAGTGTTACCGCGTTGGTAGTTTTGCGCTAGTATCGCAATAATAAATTGATTGAGGGTTCTTTCCATTAAAAAAATGACATCAGTATATAATTCTAGACAGAAATGTGTCACAATGAAAACTACTGTACGTGCGTGTACTGATTGAGTTATCATATTATTCATATTAACAAGTGCAAGGTGCAAGTCTCAACACGATTTCACCTGGCATAAACCAGGTAGCCATTAAAAAAACGTTGGAACCCAATAAGTGCTTTCGTACCTCTATATTTGAAAAATATTGGAATAAAACCAAAATAAAATCTTTCGAGTTATTAAATAAGAGCTACTTGTTAAAAATATATTTGATCCAGCAGAATTCAAGGATCGGGTGACAAAACTTCTCGAGGCGAAATGATAAAAAATTCAGCTTCAGACTCTGCTAAACTCTGATTCATTTTTTAAACGCCATCAATCGTCAACTACTTGAAAACCTTTTCTGTTTTGTGTCGCGTGAGCAAAAATGTTTTGCAGCACCGGGTCTATTACTAATACCTTTGATACCTAGGGTTAATTATAATATTTGACAGTTAGATTGGAACATGGTTAGGTCTTAAAATCCAAACTGTTTGACCTTGATTACAGCTGTATTTCTCCTCTTTTTGGCAGCATAAGGGTTGAACCTTGTTTTAGTTCACGAATTTACGTATTGCCATCAGAAGTAATCTGTATTCAGACATCGTACATGACAATTTTCAGCGAAGCCCGCAATGGCCGTTAATAAGAAGAGCTCTGGCAATTGTGCTTTCATTATTTTTTTTTATTCCGGTAGGTTCCCCGATGGGTTGATTTGGGTACTGGTTTAGGCATGTTTTTATAACTGGTCGGGTTTGTGAATACGAATTTGTTTTTAGAAAATAAAGCGGTCATAGAAAAACAACCTATTTTGATTATTGAATTCAAGGGTGTTTATTGAGTACAGGTAGAAGACCCTTGTTTCAAAATGTAGAGGAATAAAATAGTAAACATTTATTTCAAGCGAAAGTTAAACCAATACCATAATATAACCAGACACAACACAAAACTTTTAAACAACAATTCAAGTGTCCAAACTTGTAACCAAAACAAAAGCACATCACGAATAGCTGATTATCAAATGCGGTGACTCAACAGTCTAATGGTACAAACAGTCGATAAGCTAGAGCCATTGATCCGAAGCAGTTCGATCGCTCGGGTCAAACCAGGTTGAAAGAAAAATAGATACAGTTTTACCTACTACCAGTGACCTTCGTGACGTAGGAAGGAATCCGAAACATTTTGAACCTTCGGTCTCAGGCATAGGGTGAAGGGCGGTGTTGTGTTTGAACAACGAAATTACTGCTGCCACTTGTTATTTTACTTCGGCCGCGGTTGAAAGGAAGAGTGGTTCATGTGTTTGAAGGCTTTGAGAAATTACACCCTTTTTGCTTAACGAAACAACGATAATTTGAAAAAAAAGCAGAAAAAGAAACTCTAACACTTTACGGCTTATCGTTTTTTGGAAGACGTGTTCCATCAACATTGACGATTGCCTAAATAGATAAAAAAGATTTTTTTCTATTCAGTAGTGAGTTAGTAGAAATAATTAAGCAACCTATGACGTAAGGTGCATCACTGATCTTTAATTCCGCACGGATTTCTCTATCAACAGTCTTTTGTTATGCTTTTTTGCGACCGCCGGCGTTTTGATCCGTGGGCGTTTCAATAATTATTGATAATCTTTCATAAATTGCATTTTCTAAAATTCTCTACAAATAATTTTGGGGCACGATGGATCAAAAATTTGTGTTTAAACTCTTCTGATGAACAAATTTATGGAAAATCAACTTATAAATTCATGATTAATTATTTGGCCAACATTGAGCCGCACCCGAACTACGCAATACAAAATTGAGTATGGGAAATGAGTATTTCGAAGTGGCCTGATTGAAGTAAATTGCAGCTTTCATGTTAATGTTATTAAATTCTCAAATTTTGCTATTCAAAGTCCTTTGTTACTCCAATATTGTCAACAATCATGGCATTCCTTTTTAACAACATTACTTTATTTAAAATAAGTGAAACACAAACCTTAAAACCTAGATATCGTTAAACATTGAGATACTTTTAATTAAATTGAAAAAATGTTTTTTTCGCTGATATGAGTTTAAAAGATATGAAAAGATTGTTTACAATATTAGACTAGCAAAGATAAACGGACTATAATATTAATTAAAGTGTAGCTTATAAAATATTTGGATTGTGTCATTTCTTGGTTTTGAGCTGTGAGAGCTTTGTCAATTATACCGTCACTACATTAGTATTTTAACTAGTTCTTCCTAATATTGTATGGTAGCCAAGCCAAGTTTTAAACAATCTGTAGGTTACACTTGGCGTTTGTAATCTTTGCTTCAATATCAATCACTTAAGATTAAAATTAAATATTCCCGTTGCATCTTATAAAAATTACAGCGGTGACGTGACGGTGTTAAGAAGTCACCCGCAGGGCACAATGGATTGAGGCGGAGAGTAGCGAACTTCCGGCCAAGTACACTCAACAGACAGAGAGGATCGAGGCAACAAGTGACAATCGATGAGCCTAAATTTTCAGATTAACGTTTAAATGAGTGCACTCTGGTTTATCCTTGTGGTCCAAGGAAAGATTTCCTGTTCAGATATGACACCTACTGGAGTTCTTTTCGGAAGGATAATACGAAACGTACAGATTTTCATTTTTTTTTCTTTTGTTCTGGGTTCGTCGATTTTATAGTACTTCTATTTTTTGTACTATCTAAAAAAACTCTTACCTTAACCAAAACACGGTTTTAAATTCTGTATAAAATTGAAGTCAATAAGGGAAAAATATACGACCATCCGTTAGAAAAAGCTTTTAAATTTCTCCTCATAAAAAGTATCATCCAAACATCCATTATAGTTGCGTTCTCAGAACACGAAACCTTGCCTAAAATTACGTTTCCAAAGTTAGTGGCTAAGGTTTCGCATCAAACGTCCTAAATTCAGGATCAAAACCGACACTAAACTCGGCCGGGACTAAACCAGCCTCTCTGGGGGCGCATACCCGTGCACAGACTACAGAGGTGTAGCAGGTTCATTTTGTACCCGGGATTTGGTTTTGTACCTATGTAAAGTAAAATCAAGTCTTGTACATCTGCCTGAAAACCTATATTTGATTGAGGGTCATTTACGCTTACTACTTTATTTTATTATGTCGGAAAATAGGTCTACCCTAATTTTTAAATAGATAGACCAAAATGATCTTTGGTGGGTGGCCACTGTTTCGTAATTTAAAAATAGCGTTGTTCCTAAATAATCTTAAATTTTAATTTCATTCAAATTGTTGTTTAAAATCGACAATAAAATATTGAAAGTATTAAAGGGTTTAAATTCATACAAAAATATCACTATTTCAAAATATGTTTTATGTTTTATGTATTACGATTATTTATAGCTTTATGTAAGGTTTTGCATGTATGACTAATCATAATTCGTAAAATCACATTAATGAAAATTTTTATCACAATTACAATTAATCGCATATAAATGAACTCTTACAACACTATTGGTAGAACGCTTGCAACATTAAAAACTAATAATTTCGATTGAAGCTGTCATTCTGGTCTATCTAATTAATAATCAGTATATTTATTTAGATCGACTGTGTGAAACAAGACATGAGTGTGAAAGTAGTGGATGATTCAGTGACAAGTGATAGAATAGTGTACAAGAGAAAATGCGCCGACCTCAGATAGGATACAGGGAACAGGGCGAAATAATGATGGTAACGGTTGAAACACATCTATATACTTGTCCCGGTGACAGCACCGTTTCAACTCGAGGCGTTCAGTATTCTTTGTATGAAACCCCATATTTCAACGCACATCTATTAACTTCGTAACGTCACTTTACTCGCTGGTTGACGACTATCCGTCTACCCTGTCAAATGGGCTGTCAATCACAAGGAGAACTGTCATAAGTTGTAGCAAACACCATCCGAGGCGAAGCGTTCGCTATTCGGTGCCGATCCCATCTGAGGCGTTGTTGTTCCGTTTACGTAACGTTCTTCCGTATGGTTGACGTCTGTTTGGTGCTGTTCCCGTGCCGGGTGGGTAGATTTGTTTCAAGCTTAAATGGGTAACAACTCTATACGGTATGCTTAATTTTGTAGTCTTTGTAAATACGCAGATTGGATGTTTGAAATGAGAGGAATACAATTTAAAAATCTGCGGACAAAGTAAATAAGCAGGCATGACTGAAAATAAAAAATAAAACGTTTCCCTTTTTGTTGGCAATCTTTTTAAGCAAAATATATATAAAAACATCTAAATATATGATGTTGTATATTCCTAATTCCGGTCCCACTTTTAGTATTTAGACCGGTACATCCGCTGTCATTTATTTAAGGCTGTCTCCTGTGAATTTTATCGAAAGCGAACGAACATAAAAATGTGGCACGAGTGCTTCAAGGGCAGCTACATAATTTAAGAGTGGTCTCAAAGAAGGGTGGTGTGATTTCTCAATAATTGATGCCTCGGCCGTTCGGCGGTTAAATATAGCTTTCAGTAAATGTTACTGGCCTGTTCACACGTTAGAACTAGCCGTTTTCGATAGAAAATAGTAGTTTAGCCCAGTAGTTCCTAAGATTAGCACGCCCAAACAAACAAACTCATTATCAGGATGGATTTATTTTTCTATCAGTATCATGTTCTAATAATTAACCTCGCGTGTAGTTACTCGCTAATTAAGTAATGAATTACCTTATTAACGAGTGTGTATGTCGGCATATCCTTCTGAGGCTGTTGTAACTCATTAGCTTGAATATGTTCTCATAAATTAATCAGCATGTGTTACAATAGTAACCTTCGCCCGTAATTCACGAGAACTATTAAAATAGTGAGCCACTTCTACAAACTTAATAAGTAAGTAAGTGAGTCTTAATTTGCAAGAACACAGTTACAAAGATTTTAAACAAATTTAAGTCTTGGAGTTCTATATTTGGATCACTCGCATGGATATGGCGTGTAATTTTCGTTCAAAGGCGAACTAAAAAAACAACGAAAATCGAGCAAAATATATACATAGATACTCACAAAATTGAGTTGTACTTTTTCAATCACTTCTGTGGCACGTAAATGTATATGAAATCAATAAACATGATTGTAAGGAGGTTACACTTGAATAAGTTTCCTTGATTAATGAATACTGCTCAATACCTCTTGACACCCCCTGATAAGCGTAAACCGTCGATTTCACTATCAAATTGTACATTCCCGGAAACTTGAATGTCCTAACTAAAGTGCACAGCTTGGGCAATTAAAATTACATGACGCACTAGGGGTTAAATTAGCGAAAGCTTTGTTAATGCCGTGTTAGCCGGAGACCATTCAAATCTAACGCCGCGCTCTTCGAATAGCTGTGTGCTGAAATTTGTAATGCTTTGATTGGACTTAAGGGAACTTACTTTTAGCGCTAGGCTCATATGTTTAAAGTATGTTTTAATTGTAATCGAACTAAATGAAAGATGTGTTTTAATGCAGCTCTAATACAAAGCTTAACACACTTTTGCGTTCACATAAAAAAATACTTATTTTGATCTTCAAACATCTCACTTATAAATAACTCTACAAGAAGAAAATGATTCTCAAGATGTAAACAAAGCTGTGAGTATTCATACTCTGGTAGTTAATTGGATAGACCAGAATGACAGCTTCAATC